>CM039132.1:57165897-57248868 GCA_022036555.1 Microstegium vimineum | reverse complement strand
TAGTTATTACAACTCTGGATGTCACCCTTGTTCTTGTAGATTGGTACCAAAGTGCTTCTTCTCCACTCCTCAGGCATCTTGTTCGATCGGAAGATATTATTGAACATCTTGGTTAGCCATACTATAGCTATATCCCCAAGGCATCTCCACACCTTGATTGGGATACCATCCGGGCCCATCGCTTTGCTCCCTTTCATCCTTTTCAACGCTTCTCTGACCTCCGATTCTTGAATCCTCTGCTCAAAACGCCTATTGTTGACATCAAACGAGTCGTCCAACTGAACAGGGGAGTTCTCGTTCTCCCCATTGAACAATTTGTCAAAATACTCTTGCCATCTTTGTCTGATCTCATCCTCTTTCACCAAGAGTTGCTCCCTCTCATCCTTAATGCACTTGACTTGAGTTAAGTCCCTCGTCTTCCTTTCACGAGTCCTAGCCATCCTATAGATAGCCTCATGGAATGAAACAAAAATTTGCACAAACAGATTATTTCAAAACAGTACATATTCGATGAGTATTAATTACCTTTGAGCCAATAAAAACAATGGCAACATCAACACTCTTCTGAGTATCTTCCCTTGAACACTAAGAATAGAAAATCATGACATCAGGGAACTTATGAAACTTGCTTCCATGCAAGAGTTGATAATTCGAAAAGAAGTTGCATGAGAGCTTAAGTTTCACCAATGGGACTTACCATAAAGTTTGACCAGCCACCTTCCTTGAGAACAGATTTAGCTAAGCTCTTTGGTGAGATTGTCTGATAATGGACTACCTCCTTAGCGTCATCAGAGCGGAATCTGGAGGACAAAGGTGGATGGAATGTAGGTCATTCTAGGAAAGTAAGCTCATATATTCTTGCCTACAATAAATATTCGACATGGACTAGAAAATTCGACTATGGTTAACACTAAGCGAACTGAAAAGAAACCAATATTGAACAGGGTAACATTGGGTCTAGTAAGCAAGTAACCTTATATCACTGAGTACTGATTACTGAAGTAGTGCCATTGCATTGATGTCAATTTTTATTCAGATATTGTTTTTTTAACTGAACTCTTGGCTTCAAGTTCCATTGCAATTAGAGGCCACAGATGACCCAGAAAAAGTAAAAGCCAAAAGTAACTCCAGGTTCAAGCTGCAGGTGAATTTTCAACAGTATGTTGGATGAAGATGCATTTTCAATTGTAAACATAAAAGACATCTGATATAATGTGGTAATGCATAATCGAAGTTGCAGTGAACTGTTGTTTCCTCCCAATAACATGTGGTACGCTCTTCTACAGGAAGTCCATGGACAAATTTTAAACACATTAACTATCCCACTCATTGAGCCATCTTATCTTATATTAATTCAGTGACGTAATAGTGAACAAACTAAACAAAGAAACTATTATGTAAATGTTAAGAAAATTCATGTGTATCACAACGCTCTGTACACGAAGTCACAATTGTCTGTACTTTCACAGATCCTGTTTGGTACGGCTCCCGAACCGGCTCCTCCATGGGTTCCAGCTCCAGAGCCAGCGGACCCATACCAAACAACACAGCAGCTGCAAGGAGTGCTTCTGCTCGCGAATGGGAGGAGCCAGAGCCCTTTTCACGGGAGAAGCCAGAGCCCAGAAAACTGCCCTAAGTGAAGCAGACCAACCTGAACCCCCAAGCAAACATGGGATCTCATGCAACTTCAAAGATGCAAATTTGCAGTTTGTTTTGCCAATGTTTGCAAGGGCCAAAAAATTCATGAATTCCCTAGCCCTAATGTCAAAGTCTTGAACTTTCAACAGTATGTTGGATGGAGATGCATTTAAAAAGTTAAATGTTAAAAAATCATCTAAATAATATGGTAAAGCACAAATGCAGCGGCAATGAACTGCTATTTCCCCCCAAATCCCATATATATGCTATATAGCATGGAAGCCGACAGACAAGGTTTAAGAACATGGGCTAATTATCCTACTAGCTGGGCAATCTTATACGTACTAATAATACTTTTAACGAAGGCAACAGTCAGCAAACTGCAGGTAAAGAAACTATTCGTCGAACAAGGACTAGGAAATCCCATCTGTATGGCAAAGATCTGCACACAAATTCACAATGGATTCTACTGTATTGTCTAAGTGAAGCAGAACAACCAAGAACCCCCAACATCAATACCATTACCACCCATCTTATCTAACGAAACACGGGATCTCATGCTATGGACGGAAGGAAAAGGTGAGCGCAACGAGTTACCCACCCGTAGTTCTTGGGCGCCCAGAGGAACGCTGGCGCCGTGACCGGCGCCGCCAACGCCACCTGCGCCGCGACGAGCAACACCGCCAGCACCGCCCATGCCGCCGCCATCTCCGCTCGAATCGAACCCGGCTGGTCAGGGGGGGAAAAGAGAGACCAGCAAAATTTGAGGAAACCCGCTGGTGGAAATCGATTTGAGCTATTGAGCACGGAGATCTTGGAAAAATCTAACCTTTGGGCGCGCGCGGCACTGCAGCAGGGATCTGAGATTGGGGATTTGCGCTGCCGCGCTCGATCGGGTTCCGTTCCTCGGGGGAGTCGCCGCGGCCGCGATCTGAATCCGTATCGCTACTTCTGGAGGTGCCGGGGCCACGGGGGGCAACTACCTCGCTTACTCCAGGGAGGCTGACGTGTGGGCCAGGATAACAGAGGCTGTTGTCTATGTGTCCGAGTTCTTGTTATGATGCGTAGACCGGATACAACTACCAATTTGGCGACGGCGTAAATTAAACTTATCATCAAAATACACATTGGCAGATCATTTTTGAAAGAGTGTTATGGCACTTGTTCATAGGAATTTTTTTAGAATTATATGGTACTACCTACTCCCTCAGTCCCGTAAAAATTGCAATCTAAGGACTTGACACAGAGACCAATGCTTATATAGAATGACAAAATGCCCATCTGACAGACTGCTATTTGCAGTTTAGGCTAACACAGCCGCCGGCTTCCAGAGAATTCTCGCCATCCACTGCTAGCAGGGAAGATCGACACCTTGTGGGCAGCTAGTGGTGCGGTAGAATTTTTAATTTGTTAATGAAAACTTCTGGAAGTGTCACCGTAGTACTTACCTGACGAGCCTGACATCTGATATAATTGATCTTAGCTACGACTGTATTTTTTGTGGGACTTTTTCGAACTCTAGGATTGTATTTTTTATGAGATGGAGGAATTAAACATTACAACATACACACTCATCCCTATAAATACATATATATATAAACCCTAATTCGATAGCATTTTCGAATGACTGAGTTTGTATATCTTAAAACTCATAAAGTCACTACAAGTGTCTCGTTGTCGATGGAATATCGCTTACTATGAAAACCATAGCTTCCTAAGATCAGTTCGACACGAGGATTTTACATTGGCGAAAAAACAAAATATAGCAACCGGAGCCTAAAGCTAAAGAAGTTGCACTTGAAAGAGACAAATATGGTCCTATTTTTAGCTTAAAATTAAAATAGCTTATTATTCATCAAAATAAGCTAAAACTAGAACGGCAAATGGTACGCTTCTATGATCTGTCTTCGTGTGTCTCCGGTCTCCACAACACCCATTTGCAATACTTCTTGAAATCAAACAAATAGAAGTCTAACTTTTCAGAATCAAACAATCCTAATTTTGACCAAATATATTATACATAAAAAGGTAATGATATTTATGAACTTCTGTCCAGGATTCCTTGAACTTACGCTATGTAAGCTGAATAGGAAGTTTGACCGTAGGTTCATGATGCCAATGGAGGTCTGCTCAAGTACAATCCCGGGAGCTCTCACCGGCTAGCTACACACTTCGCCGAACAGCCGTGATCCAACTGGCGCGCAGTTGCCACCGCGCGCGGTGCCGGTGCGCCTGCGCTGTCACCACGCCCACGATTCGATCTCGCCGTGAGCAACGGGTGGTGACATGCCCCGCACGCCGCTCACAATGACCGGCAACACAACCCTAGCACGTTGCGGCACCACGCGCAGGCTGCCGCGCCATGGCGCAGGCCGCAGGACTCAAAGCAGCGCTTCCGCTGCCGCTGATCTGCTGCATCAATGAGGGAGAGGGACCTCCTGCTGCCATGTGCCCTACCTCCAACGACGACAAGCCGTGGTACCTTAGGCTAGCCTTGCTCGAGTAGCAGCAACAGAGACATGGTCGAGATGGAAACGAGTAGAGAAGTGGCGATTCGGAGCGAGGCAGAGCTGCTTCAGAGTGCTGAAGCTCTGTAGCAGTAGCAGTAGCAGGGTGGCGGTTCCATAAGTAGTATGAGACTACCTTGGAAGCTCTGCAGGCACTGCCGCTTGCATAACAGCACGCCTTCTCTATGTTAATGTTAATTTCAGGTGCCCAACTCGTGAATTCATCTGTTCACGGAGGCTTTGACGCCTACTGTAGTACACAACTCAATCAATCATGTGGAGCATTATGCATTTATGCAGCAGGAATTCTATTTTACACTGCAGTTCACCAACTTAAGTTACTTCTTCGCATCAGCATCAGCCATGATCAGGTGGCAAAGAAAATCTGCAGCAGCTCGCTCGAGCAGAGGCAAGATGGAAGTAGACAAGTAGCAAGAAAGTAAATAATGCACCTGATCATGGCTGATGCTTTCATTTGGGTTGGGTTGCTGTCAAACTCCTTAGTTCATCTTTGCAAGTGAGGATTATCAGATCCAACAGATCGAAACGAATTTGCTTGCATCATATAGACTCAAGATCTTCTATCATTTTTTATTTATTTATTTATTTATTTAAGAAACAGGGGCTTACCCCTACTGGTTGGTCAATGCCTCCACGGAGAATAAACAGTGCAGTTTGCAAATAACTCTTGACAAAAATAACTAGCTCACTGAATACGAAAAAAACGATCACCCAAACAGAGAGCAGCTGATGGCTTATGAAACCACGTACGACCTTGTTTGGATGCACATGTATCTCTCTCAAACCACACGGGTTAGAGTGTATTTAAACTAATATACACTTCAATACACTTCAATCCATGTGGTTTGAGGTAGATACATACGCATCCAAACAAGGCCTACGTTGTTTACAGGAGATTAAACATTAAACATGTAGGAAATCCAACATTTCTGTATTGTGACGCCACTGAGTATGATTTTTTTTTAATAAAACCAGAAAAGACAATTGATTCAATATGAAACTCTTTAACATTTTATTTAATCAAACTTACACTGAATCCTCAAAATTCTTCCAACCAGTGGTAAACCTATGGAAGAAAAACAACCTGGTCATAAGTAAAATGTCAAATCCAAAATAACTGTCATGGGCAGCCAGCACGCGGACTCCTGGCACGCCGCCGAGCGCAGGCTCAAGCAGCGGTGCGACTACAAGCTGCAGGGCGAGGTTTCCTTGTCCGACGTGTGGTGCGGAAGATGCACATGCTCCTCAGCTCATCGCTGTCGTGTGTGTTCATCCACTCGGCCTCACCCATACGTCCTACTGCTCCAATGGAAGGGGAGGTCCAAGTATGGGCACTTCTAGTGCAGCGAACGCGCAACACCGTCCAACATCAGACATCAATGGATATGGCCGTCTCACTCATTCTGGGACCTGCGGTGATGCTAGACGAATCCAACGTAAGAGCGGTCTGGTTCACGCTCAACCCTTCAGCCCCAATGAAGCCAACGGAGGCGCTCTTTCCATGGGATCCAAGAGGACATAGTTGTAGTCCAAATTTATTTCATATTTTAGTCTTAAATAACAACGGTAAGCCGAGATGTAAAAGGCTTAACCCTAGGTTGTGTCAAATAGGTCTGAGCTGGGTCTCCAAGGGCGGGGGAGATGTCATGGGCAGCCAGCAGGTTGCCACCGGCCCAATAGGCCCAAAAGGCAGTAGCTTAGCCGCCAAGTTAGGGTTAGGTTTAGGGTTGGTTCCCTCTCTATATAAAGAAAGACACGTCTGTCATTTGGAAGCAAGCAAAGAATAATGAAGAAACAAATCTAGTCTTCCTGCTGGTTGCCTATGACAATAACAAACTATTAAAAAAAAGAAGTCTTGCGTGTTCTCAATGTCAAAATTCATGACAAAATAGCGAATCAGTTTTGTAACATGGAATGAGAGGTAATGGCCCATCATCAAACTTTTGTTCATGGGGTCCAAAACTTGTGGCTCATTTTACAAAAAGCAAAGTTCAATTAAGTAATTTGATGACGAATTTGACCGTTTTGAAAATAGTACAATTTGACAGTTCTACAAAAAGCAAAGTTCAATTAAGTAGCTAACAACATTGTGCATAAGGAAACACTTGTACCTTAGTGTAACGAAGCACATGGTGAAGGAAATTGCTTAGACACTTAAGCAGGAACCAATAGCCCAGTTGATAAAAGCTATTGCCAAAATAAGTGAATACCCTCTGGAATGGCCAGGAAAGATTCCTAACTGTTGTAATCCAATCGTCAAACAGTGTATTGCCTTAAAGAGGAGCATATACATATTCATATACTCCAGTAGGGAATCACATGTTGTAAACATATGTTCAATAATTGTTGTTGTTGATACTGGACTCATGAAAGCTGGATGGGAAATCAAGTATCTGTAAAATCTCTGCAGCTTGTGTTACTTATTGATTGAGTCTGGAATATCCTTGCAATATTTCTCAAATTCCTTGAAATAACTAGGAAATGTCTTCTTAGTTATCTTCTGGCCGGTATTGTCAAATCTTTCCTCCTCATGGGAAAAATATGGGGATATGATATCCAAAAATTCTTCAAATCAGCCTTAGTCCCTTCTTTGGACATATAGTGACCAGTTTTCGCTGCTATTAGAAAGATTCCGCCATAGTTGCTCACTTTCATATCATCCCAGTCCAGCTTCAATTCCAGCAATATCCACTTAAATGAATGTTTCGGATCACCTTCAAGAAACCCCGGGCCATCCTCCGGCCAAATTTGGAAGCACATCTGGTGATTACCTGTTGATAAATTTGATGGTAATCTACAAATTTAAGCCTATTTTTCTTAGCAAGTTCGACAAATGATTGGTACCTGCATGCAAAGGTAGTACTGCAATCACGAATTTGAATATTTTATATCACACAAAAATGACCATGCATATACACACACTTACACATAACACATGGCAGAGCTCACCTTATGAGGATGCATCTAGAAAAGCCAAAATAAAAAATATTTACCATACTTTGTCGAAACCAATTTGAGCGTTGTTCACAATTTCTTTTCAGTTTTATGCTTCTTGAACCTCTGGTTTGCATTGTCATATTAAGTTGTTAGTTTCTAGTTGAGAACTATCTAGAGAAAGAAAATTGTCTTTTGCAACTGAAATGTGAAAGCTGGAAAGGAGTAACAATTAAGAAGATAGCTGCCAAGCTGCTATTTTTTCCTCCTTTGCACTGTAATAAAAAAAAAAGAGAGGCAGTCATTGTTGTGCTATCTAGTTTGTTCCAGCAGCAGCAATAAGTTTACATTTGTTCCTTGCGAAAATTGAGTGGCTATAGCCTTATAGCTTTGTTGCAGTACGTTTTCATTGCTTTTGGTCTACTCTAGTGCTAGGAAAGAATCTAGTGCTAAGAAAGACCTACCAAAATTGATAACATAACAAACTTACCCTTCGCGCGCTTCCAATATCTTAAGCACTGCCTTTTCAGTCTTTTCATCTTCGACGCCCTTATCTTTTAAGTATTGTACAAGACATTCCTCTAGGTCTTTGCGCACACTGAAAACATATAGGAGAATGAAAACTTCAATAATGCAAATTTTAGAGCATGTTGAATAAGCTTAAGAGACAAGAGTAAATGTACCTGCCATCAATATCGTCACGGATAAGTCTACTAAGTTCCTCACATTCATCCTTAATATGTGAGTAATCTACACTCAACTCATAAAGATTCCGCTCTTTCATCAATTTTACTTCACCTGCAAAATAAGGTATTTCACTCCTTCCACAATAATGTGAACTGGAGGGTAAATTTTAAAATAGTCAATCATTACAGAATAAAAAAACACTTCAAAATAAAAGGAGCAAGGTAGATGCATACGTATCAAGGAAAACACGAAACAATTTGGAAGCATAAGATTGAGAAGTTGTGCTTGCAGCTTCAGAGGTGTCAGCATTTTGATCTTTAAGGTTTTCAGCAGCAGGTTCAGAGGTTGCAGCAGGTTGAAAAGGCAAGAGAGGTGGAAATTGTTCTCCATCAGGTGATATGTCACTAGGTTGAAATACAAGAGTATTGCTAGTTTCACACTTTTTCTTCTTTCTACTAGCTGCAGCTTCTTTCTTAGCTCTCCTAAAAAGAAGTCAGATAATAACTTGGTTGAGAATATTGCTCCATGTTTTAAGAAAGAGTGACTTAAAAAAAGTAAATGCACTCACTGTTCTTTTTTAAGTTCTTCCATACTGATGAGCTCCTTAGCATGTTGATCAGCTTTTGCTATTTGTTCTGCGAGTAGTTCATCACGGATTCGTTGAGGAAGAGATTCACTGTACCTCCATCCTTCCATGTACAGTTTTAGGACCTGATGTGTTGTTGTGTAATTTAATTTAGAGTTGCATAAAAACGCAAAGGCAAGAAAATTAAATGACCAAAAACTTACATTCATCGCATTTTCATCATCAACTGCACTAAAAGTGCCTTTCACAACAATTCCATCTTCATCAACCTAAACAATATTGATTGGAAAATAAGTAATTGTTCCATTATATGAAATGCAGTCAGTCAAATTTTATAATAATGTCTTACCTTACACAATGTCTTCCATACACAAAGTCTATCCAACTCAACATTCTCGTAGTCACCAGCTTCAGTTTGCAAAATATGAATAATTCCATGGTGCTGCTCAAGAATTACAGCAAAGTAAGAAAAAAAATACGGACATGCAAAACCTTCATGAACATCAAAATATAGATAAAATACATACCAAGCCCAGCAGCTTAAACTCTTTGTTCCTATATAAAATTGCAAACTTCTGGTTGTTCATAATCATGTGGTCACGGATACATGAGATCCTACAAAATTTTAAAAAGTAAAAAATAAAAACTATATAAATAACCATGCCATATTTCTACTCTACAACTTATAGCATGGTTTTAAACTTGCTTTTCTATAGTAGAAATAAAACGTATAAGTATCTCCCTTATATGGCTAGCAGTAGAATACAAATATATTTTAGATACAACCATATTAGCTTAATTAATTTGTGCCTAAATTAGAATTATTAAAATAAATTCAATTTCAAAGATCCAAACGGGATCTTAGAGTTATAGTGATACCTCACAATAAAAAAATTTAAGTTTTCATTTTAAATATGTTTATACATTTTGACTAATATACTAATATTCCTAATTTAATTTTAAACGGTCTATATTATACAAAAATAATAATACTATACATGATGTTTGGGTGGTGGTGAAAACTAAAATGACTATTTATGCTATTGTCAAAATTAATGGAAAGCCTAGCTAGGATTTATATTTTTTTAATAAAATAAAAATAAAAATAAAAATCTGAATAAAATATACAATAAGCATTAGAATTTTAGCCTAAAATGTTTCTAGATTATGCAATTCTATTAATATTAGGATATTAAAATTTGATTGAAGTGAATATATGTTCATCAAGTACACATGATGGCATAATATATATTTTAGTAATCATGCAATATTTATTAAAGACTCATATACTAATGATACAAACAAGTTATTTTAAATTATATTAATGACAATGACATATAATTTATAAAAGTTTTTTTGCCTTAGATATTTACACATTCTAACTAAAATATTCGATATAGCTTTATTGATTATATAAGGAGTATTGCACATATGATTTGTTGAAATAATTCAAACATTTTGAGACGTAGATAGGTAGGTTAGAAAAAAACCACATGTAGTTATATCCAAAACATGAATTATTTGGTGAGAATATAACTTGCTTGAATTTGATTAAATTATATTTGATAGGTGATACATGTATCAACCATGCATGAGACACATGAGCAGCTTAACTTGCTTCTTTATCTTTATAAGATATATGTATAATTTTTTGTCAAACACAAACAATAACTCCCGAGAGGTTATTGGATGATCAGCTACATTCATTTATGCCATCATGATGCTGCCCCATCCATTTCAACACTAGCAAACACAGATCATGCATGATGCTGCCCCCCCCCCCCCCCCCCCCCCCCCCTTCCAATTTAACACACTAGCAAGCACTCATCATGCATGATGCCGCTGCCCATCCAATTTAACACTAGTAAGCACTGATCATGCATGGTGTTGCCCCATCCAACTTAACACTCTCAAGTATTGATCATGCTTGCAATGCGTCTTTCATAATTAGCATAAAAATATTATGTACGAGTTATTGTGGACTGTGATGGTCATAGAAGAGTATTCCAAAAACACATCTTGAGTAATCATGCATCATGAGTGTATGTAGCACCGATGAGAATGAGAGAGCTATAAGTATCAATACCACCTATCCAAGACTACATCTGTGTCTCATGCATGGTTGATAGGTGTATAGCCTACCAACAATAATTTAGTAGTATATTGGAAATTGTCTCATGCATTATCGATAGGTTTAGGCTGCCAACAATAAATTAATTTTGTGGGACATTGGAGATAAACAAACACAATATAGAGCTGCAAGGTGTAGTACACATACACATCAATTCGTTGTCACCAACCCCTCTCCCTGGTAATTCAGTGAGACTCACTTTAATCCTCAGCTTATTTTCCCTGAGGATGGATACAGGATGGTTGGTTTAGTGTTTTCTCACCATCACTATAACCCAGGGCAGTACGCGCCTCACTAGCTTCGCGGGGGCATTCTTTCACCCGTCTCAAATTGTCACTCTGCCTTCCTCCTACACTTCTTTGAATCCCTTCATCTGATTCACAGCTCACCTCTAGCGGCTCCTCACCTACTTAACGCTCGCATTTTTTTGACCCGCCTTCTTTCACCCGCTTGTATCCGTGAAACAAATTGTTTGGTGTCAGTTCAGGCCCGTGCCCGTAGCCTTCCTACGCACAATGTCAAATAGTAGAGGAGATCAGAGAACCAACTATTCAAGACCTGATAGGTGTATGATCCATCAAGAATACATATGGCTAACCAGTACTAAAGGATAGATAAAATTGTAAGTAAAATCAATAATTGCATAAGCTAGAAACTTTTAGATTAGCAGTTGTTTGTGAGAGAACAGAGAGACTTACTGAAAACTCGTTCTAGACCCGCTGCCAATTAATATAGTCAAAGCTAATCAGCTCTATTCTAGTCTCCTTTTTTGTATGGTAGTGCAAAATTGCATTGATGAATATATGAATCATCATGTTCATGTACTGTCCAAAGGTGCCTGAACTGGTTCATACCAATGTCTAGCCAGGATTTCATGTTTCCATTGAAATGCACAACAATAGCATTTCTAATCTCCTCCATGTTGAGATTCGTGTTGTTCACACTTCCTAATATGAACACTACTATTATGGTTGGCACACATCTCAATGCATAATGTGGGCGACTGAGATAACACATGCTCAACATGTATAGACCAAGAAAATGCTTTGGTCGTTGTGGCATGTGGGTGAAGGCGGTGGGAAAGATAGCAGCGATGACAAGCGCAACACCTTCAAGCGTTATCCCAAGCACTCGAAGGAGGCTGGTGAGGCGAGTCTAAAGGTATCTAAATAAAGATGGAAAAAGGCAGACATGAAGGTGGATGACCCAAAGAAAATGAAGGCAGGGAAGGAAGCTATCTGGGGAGTTAGCTTTACAAAACTCTGACATCGACAAGAAGGCAGGAGGATCAATGAAGCTTTTGGCATGGAACTGTCAGGACTTATGCAATGTCTCGGCAGTCCGTGGACTTTGGTGGTGTCAAAAGTCCGAGGAAGCTGATATTCTTTTCTTATCTGTGACTGTTGGTATTTCTTATGACTATTAGATAAATCCACAAGCGCACAGATTATACCGCTGTAGCACTTCACCAAGGAGTATTCCAAGGTATCGTAATTTATATTATCCCAAGGGAAAGCCTTGCTAGAAATGATAATTAGAGAGAGATCCTAGAGAGCACCTCAACTTAGTACCAACTAGTATAGAGGGGTAAACGATATATGTGAAAGGAAGGGGTTGATGAATGAAGAGACTACGATAAAGGATACTTAGAACGGACTAGAAAGACTAGCTAGGTGGGAGGACAACGAGAAGAGTATAGGGACTCCTATGTACTTCACTCTACTTCAATATACTTAGCTAAATAACTAGTCTAGACACTATAGTTTGTCTCCTCAATACAAGTATGCTAGGCGAGGGGATAGATCAGTAGGAGGACAAAACTCCTATCGGACCGCACCCTCTTCTTATGGGGGCCTTACCTTTTAAGAACATGCCTAAGAACACGTGGTGGAATACAAAGACTAGACAAGGCTGTCACCTCTTGCTAGCTACCACAAACAATCCGTGCAGCAAACGATAACCAAGGATAAGATGATGTATAAGCACCACGCTTACACACAACTTACTACTTTGACTACGATCTATAATCAAAGCACCCTATGACAGGCAATGATCGCATACGGGAAAGGTCACAAGGATCACAGACTATGAGTGTGAAGGCTATTAAAGAGCAAAAGCATATAGCAAGACTATATCTAGTATAGAAATGCTCAAAGTAAATACTAAGTAAAGTAGAGAGAAAACATATATATTGATAAAGATAAAGTCTTACAAAGAAGGAAAGATACAAGAGCTATACCAGACTCTCCAGAAGACAACTCCGGAAATTCCGAGCACAGCTCGACTCAACTCTAACTCCCACTCTAGACTAACTCCTAGAACAATCTAAGGAATAGAGCTTATAGGCTTCTTCTTCATGTTTAGAGAGGGGGTATGACCCTCTATTTATAGTAGGGGTGGAGTAGGGGCTACTCCATCGAAACATCATCGATCCAGGGCCTTCCATCCTCCTCCCTTGGATCAAACCGACCTCAGAACCGTCATAAGATGGATGGATGTGATTTAGCATGTGGGAAAATGGTATGGCGGTTGGGGGAGGCCAACCGACCTAGGGGGTGGATCGGCCGACCCCCTCTATGGCCAGTGGGCCCTCCTCTAGTCTTCTAGTGGTGGTCCCACTGGTCAGGGACCAAGTGGGGCCTGGTGGGACCAAATGGTGGATCGGCTGACCCCCCTTAGGGTGTCTGGCCCACCTCGGTCTCCCCAGCTGCTGGTCCCACTTGTCATGGATGCTGGGTGTTGGTTCTGAGATGGTTGTCACGTTTATCTCCTTAGTGTGGGCCCATGGATCTATGTGCTTCGCTTGTGAGCCGTTGAGAGAAAGCACAGAGTGATCCAAGGGTCAGAAATCACTCTGGGATGCTTCTCTTGGATCATGGCCGAGAGGGGAGCCAGGTGGGCCCACAGGGTGGTCGGCTGACCCCCTATGTGGGTCCCACTGGCTCTCATTTGCTTCATTTGTTTATTCCTGCACTCAAACACTCATGGACATGTGGAACTGGTTATTTGATAAAATATGCTCATGCTGTGTTTGTTTATCCTTGATCCTTGGGTTGGTGGCAATATTTTAGCTATGTAAAAGATGGTCATAATTTGTGCCAACAGTGACCAAAATGGATGAGAAGGATGTCTACGATCAAGAGAAAAGCTCTCTTTGGCAAACATGGAGGTGGTGGATTATGAAGGTCAAAGGAGGGGGGAATTGCAGTGTTGTGGAGAAGATGGGTCAACTTGGTGCTGCCGAGTAAATCGATGTACCACATTGACATGGACGTCCAGGTGATAGGCATCAATCACTAGTACATAATTCCTTTTTGGAGGTGGGCGTTTTTCATTAACCGAGGCGGGCAAACGCGTCCGCCTCCAATCAAAGGCCTCGGTAAATCCGAGATTTATGGAGGCGGTTTAATTGCCCGCCTCGGTTAATGGAAATAAAAAAATAATAAAAAAAGAAAACCCATGGATAAGCCCGTCGAGCCCATCCACAGGCTCGGCGAGCCCCTCCACGGGATCCGCCGGATCCGGCATCCGGGATGCCCGGATGCGCTGCCAGGCCGCCAGCCGCGCCGCCGAGCGCTGAGGGGGAGCGGCGACGCCGAGGCCGCGCCCGTAGCCGTTCCGCCGAGCGCCGAGGGGGAAGGGGCGGCGCCGCCGCCGAGCGCCGAGGGAGAGGCGGCGCCGGGCCGCGCCCGCGCCTGCTCCACTGAGCGTCGAGGAGGAAGGAGCGGCATCGGGCCTCGCCCGCGCCCGCGCCCCGGGGGAGAAGGGGTGGCGCCGGGCCGCGCCCGCGCCACCGTTGCCCGCGCCCGCGCCGATGAGGGAGGGGTGGCGCCGGGGAGAGAAGAGGAGGGAGGGGAGGGAGGGAGAGGGGGGCGCCGCCGGGAGAGAGGGGGCTGGGCGCGGGCCTGGGAGAGAGGGGCGGCTAGGGAGGGGAGTGGTGGGTGGGTTGGGGGTTCAAAACCCTAACTCCTGCTTATATACGAGAGTAGGTTCATGGGCCAGCTGGGTTTGCTTGGGCCTCGGCCATATTAACCAAGACATGCCTTTGTAACAGGTCCTCCTCCGTAAATGGGGGTATTTTTGGAGGCGGGACTGTTACAAATAACCGCCTCCGTTAATCGATTTTACGAGGCGGGCAAATGTGACCGCCTCGGTAAATAAAAATGCCCGCCTCGGTTAATAGTTAGATTTTTGGAGACGGTTGAATTTTATGCCCGCCTCCTTTAAGTTTTGGGTGGTGTCTCGTAAAATCAATTTTGTAGTGAATGTGTGGCATTTCATAGGCATATTTATGGGGAAGCTAGATCCAATTGTAAGCCTAAGACTCTGGGAAGTGTTAAGGGCCTTGCAAATACCACACATGACCCATATGCCTTGGCTATGTGTCAGAGATTTTAACGATTTTTTCCATTATGAGAAAGAAGGGGGTCCACCGAGAACCCAAGGCTGTCTAGACCATTTTAAGTGAGCTTTGGATCCGGGTTATGTGGCTTGCACCATTTGGGTTTTCATAGACTAGGTGATGTGTTTACTTGGGAGAATAAGCAGACAAAGGGCTCTCACATTAGAGAGCGTCTTGATAGGGCAGTGGCCAACCCTGAATGGAGAGCAAATTCATGGTGCCATAAGATATGAGTTGCAACAATATCCACCATACTTTAATCTAATGTTTCAAATGAATATGTATTAAAAAGAGTGAAATGTGTGGTAGGTCCTTAAACTTTTCTCCACTTCTCACCTAGGTTCACGAACTTTTTTTCGCTCATCTGGGTCCAAGAACTTTTCCCCACTTCTCATCTAGGTCCATAAACTTTTTTTACCCTCATCTAGGTCTATGAACTTTTTCCCACTTCTCACCTAGGTCCACAGCTAGCCATATAAGACTCTAGGTGAGCGAAAAAAAGTTCATGGACCTAGATGAGAAGTGGGCAAAAGTTTAAGAACCCACAACGCATTTCACTCTATTAAAAAACAGAGATTCCATAAAAAGAAATAAACTATGGATATTAATGACTAAACATATGGTTCTCATAACTAGATACGAAGTATCTATTATGTTAGAAAATGAACAAAGTGAAAAATGTGTAATTGAATATAAGAAATTTTTATTAGTTTGAGATATTAAAAAATGACTAATGATTATATCTCTTAAGAATTAACCCCATGCGAGAGAATAGGTTCGATGTAAAAATTTTATTTGTATATGAATTAACTTTCTAATTTGTTATATATCGACACTGTTCAACTCAGAAAGAGGAACATCCAATACACTCATATATTAGACAAAGTCAGTCATACTGGAATACAAAACAAGCAAGAAAAAGAAACACCCAACCATAGAATCAAATTAATTTTACATTATTATGAAGTTATTGTTACATTATTAATAACTGTACTACACAACGATCTCTCCCTCATGCTAATGATAATTTTATGCATACGTGTAAATCTAAATTCAAATAAAACTTTATTGTATAAAATACTTTTTATTAGTTAATATATATTGAATAAATTGAGTTAAAATAGCACTCGAGGTACTTTGAGAAAGGATATGAATCAAGCAACGTTCATCTATTGTCCTAGTAATAATTGAATCATGCATGAACAAAACAGCTTGTAAAAAATCATTTAATGTATTTATAGCCATGTGACACATCAACTATTCTACAACATTCATGCCAAAATGCTGAAACTTTATTCCAAAGCTCATTACTTAGAACTGGGATGTAAATTTCAGGAAAGGAAAAAAAAACAAAGCAGAAGGATCAATATAGTCACATCCTTAATTCAAAAAGGGGTCTTTCTACCAAAACAAAATCGTGAGGTACATTCAAGTAGCTCAACTGGTGTAGGCAATTCATTAGCCTAGCTGCTGTCGAATGTGCATCTTAACCCAACACTTGCTGAATATCAGCAGACCTCATTCATCACAATTAACAAGTGATAAGTTTTGTACAGAACAAGCCTGCGGGAAACATGACCCGATCTTTGATTTATAGTATATACCAAAACAAATAATATCCTCATACAAAATTGAAGATACAGAGCAATAGCGGACTATACATACTGACAATTAATTTGATTGTGAGGGGTGAGAATGAAGCAAAAAAATCGTAAAGGAGATAAGAATAAAACAAAACTTATATTCTTCTCTGTGTATATATATGTTGTGCGTGGAACCATCCCTTCGACTAAACAATCCCATTATCCATCCTGTGAAGTTCGTCTGTATAAAAGACCCAGCCAGCCCTTTAATTCGAGTGCTCACTTTTCATCTTGGCTTCCAGGTCCTTCACAACATTAGTAAGAGGTCTTGCATCCACAGCTTTAGCCAGTTTACCATCTGCATCGAACTGCAGAATGTAGAATGGACAGTCAAGTTTTCAGGTAAAATAGTGAGAAGGGATATCAGATCAATCTGTGCATCTAACTGCAGTAAACATATATATTTTGTCTCACCAAATAAAATGGAACCTATTTTCTGACAAAAACAAACTAAGGTTTATTCTATATATAATCAGAATGAAAAGATTAACAAAGTTACTAGACCAGATTGGCCTCTTGTTAACTCAATTTCATCACAAATACTATTTGGGAAGCAAATAGGATCAATTCAAAAACATATATCCAATTTAAATTTACAAAGGTCGGTGAAAAGAAAAGGCAGGCAAACCTTTTCCAGCTTCTGAGCAAGCTCCTTGAGCTCATCTTCGGAACGTCCTTTCTTATGAATCGCCTTGAGGACCTTAAGCAGATGCGTCTGAAGAAACTCACCACAATGCTTCTCAAGATCACGGTCAGCAAACGAGGAATCACAACCAAAGGGGCACTTCATAGGCCTCAAGGGGCAGACAGTGACGCAATGCCGATCCATATCCCGTCTCAGCAACCTGCTCTCACACCCCTGCTCACACTTCAGCACCTTGTAAAGGCACGCGGCGTCATGGTCCTTCATGCACCTCACAGACACCTTAGCGCGGCATCCATCATTGGGACACACGACAGGCCTGAAGCTACACTGCAGCTTATGATCCGCCAACCTTTCCTCGTTCTCGTACTTCTCAGGGCAATGGAACTTAGTCTTAAGATCAACGTTCTTGAGCAAGGTCTCAGCAATAGCTTCACGCCGTTCCAACGGCCAGAACTTGGTCATCTCCATCTCCTGAACAAAGTCGTCGATCTTATCGTCACGGCTGTCGCTGAGTAACCACCCGGAGACGTGCCCGATGATGTTGCGCTTAGTGCTGCTGAAGTCGTCCATGAACACGGACACGATCTCGAACGGGTCATCCGGCATCTCGGCGTCCGGGCCGGCCTGGTTCGCTTCTGACTCGATCAGCGCGTCCGCTATGTACGTGTCGCTTCGTTGCGTTATGTAGTCCACCATCTCCTTCCGGAGGTCGACGGCCACCACGGATGGGTTGCGGAATAGGTCGCCGGTGGTGCCGTCTACGCAGACGGCTGCGAGGCCGGGGAGGAGGATTTGAGCTAGCTTGTGCATCGCCTCTGAGTCGCAGTATGGACATTGGATTAGTGGCCCTTCTCCTCGCTCTGTTCCGGGTTCCGTCGCTGGGAGCTCCATCGCGTCTGCCTGGCTTGTGGTCAGGAACCTGAAAACGGAAGGATTAGCGTGCGTTCTGATTTTTTTTTTCAGGCAGATGAATATGTGAGGCTGGGGAGGTAAAGAGAATGCAGAGATACATATAATGCAGCCGTGGCTCGATCTTGTACAATTGATTTTTTTTTTTCAGATGAAACATTTTTCGGATTCTTGGTGGGGGATTTGGGGGCTCGCAGCAAAGAAATGCACAACATTGTAACAAGCAGGGGAAGCGGAGTGGATCCCCCATTCCATTCCATCGACCCATCCACATCCACATCATGGAAAAGGAAGCTTTGGGGTGGGATCGGGTTTCCATCAAAATCAAATCAAAGAAAGGCATCGAAGGGGCAAGACGGGGGCTAATCCAAAACGAACTGCAGCGCATTCATTCTTGTGGAATGGTAGTTATCCAATTGACATTATTAACTCTTTAATTGGTTCATTGGTTGGTTGGTTGTCGAAGGGACCATAGGATTGGCAGGTTGGATTAAAGACCGCGCTGACAGAGCACGCCGGGCGGCGCCGCGCATGGAGAGAGCCGCGGCAGGCAAGCGGGTACTCGCGGACGAGGCGGGAAGAACCGCGTCGTCTGCTTGTCAGTCTGTCAAGGGGAGGAGGAATCAGCGGAGGAGATGTGGAGGATCGGAGCGGAGAAACGCAGGGCAGGGCAGGGCAGGGGAGCGGGTGGGTTCCGTTTCCGTACGTACCTGAGCAAGGAGAGAAGGAATCAACCGGCGGCGCGCGGGAGGGCGGCGACTCCAGGAGGGGAGGTGGGACGAGGACACCTTGGGCAGCCCGGATTGGGGCCGGCGTTCTCTGGATTTGGGCGCGGGGAGAGAAGAGGAGAGGAGAGGAGGAGGCCGTGTCTCTGTCCTGTCTGAATGGACGAGGAGTCGTGGGAAGCAGAACAGAGCAAGGCCTCCCTCCCAGGCTTCACATGACACCCCAAAATAGGGACGGACACGGCCGGCGAGCGGTCAACCGACCAGCCTGTCCCTCCCCTCCGCCGCCTACGTGGAGCGGTGGAGGAGGAGACGCGGTGGGCTCTGTTTTTATTTTATTTTATTTCATTTCATTTTAGTTTATCTATTCTATTCTATTCTATTCTATTCAATTCAATTCAAAAACCCATGGGCCTTTTTCAAACCAAAGCCAAAGCGGTCCTGTTGGTTCGCTAAAGCTACTGTGCAGCACTATTCATGTGAGTCACATGATTTGCATCTAGAACCCTGGATAATTCCCTAATCCATTTTCACCCTTATTCATCCTACGGACTGAGCCGAAACAAAGGCCGCTTGGAGAGATCCGTACTGCGAGGCTACGCCCGTGCAAGGGATTCTCTGCGCGGGTGTCGGGGGGAGTTCGTGTGTGGTGCTCCGCTGCCCACGCACGGCTATCTCTGATAACTCCAGCCCCACAGGGGAGGAATGCACGGCGAGGGAGATAAGCACGGCGAGAAGAAACAGAGAAACACGGCGTGAAGGTGGGACGGCCCCCGTCCGCCTCTTCTCAGGCCCAGGCGGGCGAGCCTTGTCCAATGCGACTCGACTGCCACACCCCTACGGCCTTTGCTCGTCGGTGCGCGCGCCAATGACCTCTTCTTCGGTCCAAGCGCCCCATGTCTTCTTCTCCGGTCGAGGCGGGCGAGACCAACCACCATGCCCGGTATGCCTTTGCTGGCTGGCGAGATTCAGGTCGTTGTGCCAAGGCGGCCAAGTCCCGACCGGTGTATGGGACGTCCGCCCGGCGCCCGACCCCAGCCCCGGCATGCGGGAGCTCTGGCGCTACAGACCAATGCTGAAATCCAAGGCTCACCACTTGCTCGACGAAATGTTTCACTGCGGTAAAGTTACCAGCAAGCAAAAGAAAGATGTGATTCTATATCAAACAAACCAACTAACAAAACACGTCATTTGCTAGCCAGGCTTAGACATTCTAGGCAACCCAAACAACTAGAGGGTGGCTTGCTAGGGACAGGCTAAAGCTGTCCAAGAAACCAAACATACTCTACAAGTGTACCATGAAGCGTTGATGCATGTTGCATCAAGAAACAAAGATGAAAAAGAACACAAAAGACGGAGAAATAGATATCTTGACATTGAGGACCAAACAAACTGAGGATGACGCTGCACAATTAGCAAAACAGAAGTAGATTTCTCAAGACAATGATTTTATTTGTTTTCAACACATTGGAAGTGACAAAGGGTGGAGAAGGCCAAAGCATATGGGGTCTTGAAGAATCCAGACATTAGGGGAAATTTTTTGAGTGCTTGCGATGAGAATCAAGAGCCTGTCCTTATATGGTTAAGAAATGAAATGTCTTAGAGGTACCTCTACTCTTCATATGTCTTCAACTTGCATCCTATTCTTCATGAGATATCATTCTTCATTTCTTATCCTAGAATCAGAGTTACTGCAAACACGACCTAATTGATTGTTTACTAACTATAAGCCAGTCTTTTTTTTTTGAAATTTGTCCCTGCAAACACAACCTATCCCACTTTTGTGATTTCTTTTTTAGTAGTAGTTTCTTTATTTCAAATATGCGTCAATTATTTATGCCTTACTTCTCACCATTTTAGCCCGTGGTTTCTGTTTTCTTCTGAAAGCATGCTTATTATTAACTATGCCATAACTTGCTAGTATCAAGAACATAAATGAAAACTACTTAATTGAGTGTTCCATAGCTTGTTTTGTTGATAAGAACCGAACACTAAAAGTGATGTGGGAGGGATCCACTCAATCCCTCCCTGGATAGGATTTAACACCTGTGAACCGAACAGAGCCTGTTATGATTTCTGTATAGCCTGTGACAAAAATGTAATGTAATTTGGCATTAAAACATGCACTCTCCACCATAGCAGCAAGATGCAGTGCAGAACACCATCATGAAAAGCGTCCTCCAGGCTTCAGCACAATAAGTTTTACGGTTTCAAACTGTCACAAAAGCATTTCAAAATCATCACATCTGTGCATCTGCCTGACTAGTCATTGTTACGCCCTGTACAAAGCGGCCATGGCGCTGAAGCTCTCTCTCTCTCTCTCTCTCTCTCTCTCTCTCTACAAGTCACACACACACACTGTATTTTGATTAGGACAGGCCATGCATGCAACTTGCAAACCACAGTCCACAGTATATATCATACAATTTATCATTCGCAATGACAGTGCCACATAAGAAAAAGAGATCATCGTGCCTTCCTTACTCGCAAGTCACAATATATATAGTTCCACCTCACTACCTACGTGCCAGCTGAACTTTTTGCTGCCAAAAACTGTGACTGACGAGATGACAAGCAGGCCTAATTTGTTAACTGAATTACTGAACAACAGAGCACATACGTCTATGCTTATGAATCTGAAATTACATACTTGTATGTGAGAAAGATCAAAGCATTACCCAACATGACACTGGCGCGCAGACACAACTAGAATTCTCAACTTCTCCTAGTGAAGTGGAGTTCTCCTAGTATTTTTAGCATTCTCCTAGTGAGGATTTTCATATGCTATGACTAGTGATATTGTTATTACCATTTAAAAATACTAGGAGAAGACCATTTTGGCAGTGAGAGAATTCTTTGTATCATTTGAAGTCAAGGACTCTCAGCTTCCAGGTGCAGTGGGCCTGCAATGCAATAATAAGCAAATCCATAAATATCAAAACTACATTCTCATCCAAAGTACTCAACAAATCAAACCACATTTTAATGAAAAAATAATATAATTAGAAAATTGACTCTCTAGTGAATGAATCTACTACACAAAGGAAAACAGGGGGGCTGCACATAGCTACAGGTAAAAATAGCACAACAAACTCACCTAAGTAATCCATGGCCAAATCCTCCCCACATGGCCGCACCACGTTCATCCTTCAAAATCAATCATGATAATTGACCTGAGGGATGTGGGAGATGAGGTGCCAGTCCTCCCCTGTTTCTCTCTTGCATCTCCTCTCCAGATCAGGGCATTCATAGATCTTCAATTGCTTCAGAGCGGTGAGGCCTTTTATGCCCTCAGGCAAGGACTTTATTTCGGGGCAGGAAGCGACGGATAGATTTTCAAGGGAGACGAGGCCTTCTATCCTCTGGGGCAACGATGTGAGGCCCTCACAGCACCAGATTGTGAGCTTTTCAAGGGAGGCGAGGCCTTCCATTCCCTGCAGCAACGATGTGAGGCTCGGGCAGCTTTTGATTTCGAGCTCTCGAAGAGAGGTGGTGAGGCGGCAGATGGCTTCTGGAAGGCAAGTCAGCCCCCTCAAATCATTAATCTCGAGTCTGCGTAGAGAGCAGAGTTCTCCCAGGCAATCGGGCAACTGCTGAAGTGCATCGCAGTAACTTATCTCGAGCAACTGGAGGGCTGTGAGTTTACCCATTGTTTCGGGGAGGCTGGTCAGGCTATCGCAGGATTCGATGGTCAACTCTTGCAGAGACCGGAGTTCCCCTAGCGACTCGGGTAGCATGCGGATATTAGACCAGTCATCCACTTTCAGAGACCGGAGGGATGTGAGGCTCCACAAGCTCTTAGGCAGCTCGGTTTGCACTCCAGAGAAGTAATGAATCTCCAATGACTCGAGTGTCGTCATGTGTTGTAGCAGCTCCCACCCATGCCCAGATCCTAATCCTGTCACACTCCATAGTTGAAGCTTCTTCAGTTTGTTAAAACTGGGGGACGAAGAAGACCCCTGGCATTGTCCTGGTGAATGCAGCACCTGCTCACTACCACGCAAGTTGAAGTGCTGCAGCGACGGAGGAAGGCGTGGCATCACCTCCAACTTAGGACAATGATTAATCTCTAACTCTGTTAAGCAACTACCAACTTGGACTTTTCCCAAGTGAGGTGTTAAATTGTAGTTGCAGCCTCCCCCATCTACCATCCACACCTCACCCAAACAAGGCAGATAATCCATCCTTAACTTCACCAGCGAAGGAAATGGGCCTCCACTTATGCTCTTAAGACAAGGCATCATTAGCAGCCAAAGTTCCTCTAAACAAGGAAGCTCGACAAGCCCATCGATATGCTTCAAGTTCGGAAAATCACATAGCCACATCATCCTCAAAAATGGGAAGGGAGCAGGGCCCTGTACTCCACCACCAACTTGACTCTGCATCCACCCTGCATATTGCCTACCTGAATACCCACGAATGTGCAACTTTTTAATACCAGGTGGTGGTTCAAGGCCACCAAGCACATCTTGCTGCAACTCAGTGTTTATTACCTCTTCCATATTACTCGACATCCAATTTAGGCCCAACCTCTGTAAGTTTGTCTTTTGTTTCAAGCATGCCACGTGTGCATCATTCGTATCCATCACATGTTGAATACCTATGATTGTTAGTTCCTCACCAAACCTAGATACATTTGCAAGCTCTGACATTCCAGCGAACTTGTCTCCCTTACCAATAGCAAATAAGCCCAACTTTTGTAGTCGATGGAGCTGTCCAATGCTTACAGGCATGCCTCCTAATTTTTCACAATCTTTTAGGTTCAAAACTTGGAGCTTCTCCAAGTTGCCGATGCCGTCAGGCAACTCTACTAGCTCACGACAACCCTGAAGGTCCAAACACTCTAGATTTCTCAGTGTTGTGATAATTGATGGAAGCCTCTCAATTTTGGTCTTACCTAGTCTCAAAACTCTTAGCTTCTCATTTCTAACAATAGAATCTGGCAACACTGTAATCTGATTGCATCTGTAAAGATCAATGCTTGAAATCGCTTGACAATCCCCAATGGAATCTGGTAAGCATTTCAGCTCTCTACATTTTGATAGGTTCAATGTTCTTAACTTCTGCAACTTACCAATAGAGTCTGGCAACACTGTAAGCTTACTGCAACTGCAAAGATCAATACTCGAAATCATATGACAATCACCAATAGAATCTGGCAAACTCATCAGGTTTGTACAGCCCGACAAGTTCAGTGTTCTCAACATTTTCAGTTTACCAATGGATTCCGTTATCTTAACAAGTAAAAAGCTCTTTGTTACATGAAGTGCTTGCAGGCGCCAACCATCTGAGATAGTCTCAGGAAGTGTATCACAACATAGTTCTGAAACAGCAAGATATTTCAGATACTTAACTTGAGATATGGTTTTAGCTCCTTCTTTATTGAGATATGCCACCTCAACACTACGCAAGTGCTTTGCATGCTTCAATGCCATGACATATCTGTAATCTTCATACCCAGGCATATATATAGCACGTGCTTTTCTAAAAAAAAAATTAGGTGCCATATGTTCTGTCTGTTTAATCAAAGAAAAATATCTATAGCCCTTTGTGGTACTGCTGCTTGCCTCGTTTGGTATATCAAGTGAAATTTCATCACCCAAGATGGACAAGGCAAGATCATGAACCAAATCATGCATCCCACATGTCACTCTCCCGTCTTCTTTTTTGACATTTTGTAAGAATGAGGCCTGCAGAAGAGAGTCAAAGTGGTTGTGACCAACATGCTCCAAGTCCAAGCAATCAACACCATCCTCTACGGTGATCATATCATGAGCAATCCATAGGTCAATCAATTGTTCTTTATCAATCTTATGACCTTTAGGAAACACTGAACATATTTTAAAACACTGCTTGAGATTAAATGGCAGATGGGAATAGCTTAACCTTAAGCATGCAGCTACTCTATCTTCTTTACCATCAACATTCAATAAATTTTTATCTCTCACATCCTGCCACTCTTCTATCCGCTTCTTCCCATGGAGAGCACCTGCAAGTACTTTAATTGCTAGTGGAACCCCACCACATTTGTCCACAATCGCTTTCCCAACCTCTTCAAAATCCCAACCTGTAGGAGGTGTTACCAAGCTTTGTTGGAATAGTTGCCAGCTGTCATCTGGAGACAAGAATGGTAAGTAAAATTGTTTGGTGGATCTCACTATTACCGCAACTTCTCTATTCCGAGTAGTAAGTAAAATCCTGCTTCTAGGTGCGCCTACCTTTAGACATACCATGAATTCTTCCCACTCATCTCGTGAGTTGGTCCAAACATCATCCAATACAAGAAGAAACCTTTTGCCCTTCAACTTGTCCGAGATTGTTTGGTTCATATAAGGCAAGGCATGGGTTCCTGGATTATTGTCAGAAAAAGCTTCAAACAATTTTTTGATGAGATCATTGACAACAAATTCTTTTGACACATGAACCCATAGTCTAACTTCAAATAAATGCCTATCTATAATGTCACCATCATTGAAAACCAGTTTAGCCAAGGTAGTCTTTCCTGACCCGCCAAGCCCGATAACAGAAACTATCTTAATTTTCTTTTGATCATCATTCTCTTCAAGCATGGATATTATCTTCTGCTTATCTTTATCTCTTCCAACTACTAGTGCCTCGTCAACGTTAGGCAATGTTGTCACCTCCTTTATTCTCATGTTCGTAAGTCGAACAGCAGGATCCACTGATAAACTATTTGTTATTGCAAGGTAGTCAGTTCTTTGCTTCACAATTGCAGCAAATCTCTTCTTGATTGCGTTGATCTTGTTGGCTGCCTTGCATTGAAATACAAATGTTTTTGGTATCGTGCATAGGTATCTGGTCACAATACCACCATCACCATAAGACTTATATTTTTCGTACTTCAGCTGGAACTCATCAACAACATCATCAATATCATAATAAATATCTTTCAACTTTTTGAGCGAAGCAAATGCTTGTCTACTTCCAATAGAGTTGTTTGTTGTTGTTTCTAGCCAAAAATTGATCTCCTCAACAAGACCACGGAACTCCTGGAGATCTTCCTTGACACCCACTATAGAGCTGTACTCTTTGATTAGCGATGGGGCTAATTTGTTGCCCACAACCTTCAAGGTTCCAGATACTAAAGCAGATATGGCAGCAGCTTCTACCCCGGTCATTTTTCGTATAGATTCTCCTGTGCCAGATATTAATTTCCTGTAAAAATGAATTCGCAGTGAGCTGCCAAACATAAGGCCAGAATTAAAAAATGAGCTGTACCAATCATGGGCTCTACATGCATGATGAAACTACATCATTCCTATTGTGCTTTGATGTGAGTATTAGTTTTTTCTGCTGCATTAATGCATGAACAGTACCGACAACAATATCAGAGAAGATTTCTTACCTGGGTAAACAGGTGCTCAAGTACGCATCCCGCCTTTCAGTCTTTGTGTTGCTGAAGTGCTCCTTTACAAACAATGTAGAATTCCTTCTAACATAACAGTGAACTCGACATAAGAAGTGTCATCGATGTCTGAAAATTAGAGAGCAAGATAGGAGAGTACAAGATACAAAGTACATGAACATGAACTATTCAATGATGCCAACATTAACATACCACTGCCTCTAGAAGACTAGAACTGACAAACAAATAGCAGTCCTTTGCCCAGATTATGATTTATGACTGATGAGTGCTCCAGTATTTAAGTACCTTTAGTATACAGTTTTATGTGCTGAAAAAAGTACAGGCATCAGAGATGAAATAAACAGATACTTGACTGGAGCAAGCATGAAAATCAAATAGGATGTACTCCTTTCGTCCCAAATTATAAGACGTTCCAAGAATCTTGGAGAGTCAAACTATCTCAACTTTGACCAAAGTTATATACCAATATAATAACATTTATGGTGTCAATTAAATATTATTAGATTCGTTATTAATTATATTTTTATAACATTTCTATTTAATATCATAAATCTTTATAGTTTTCTCTATAATTATTGGTCAAACTTGAGATGCTTTGACTCTCCAAGATTCTTGGAACGTCTTATAATTTGGGACGGAGGGAGTATATTATTTATTAAAAATAAACTAAATACCTGGAGCTAAGGGATTTGCTGCTGTTGCTGTGCCATCTCCAAATGTGGGTATTCATTTTCTTCTCTGCAATGTGCACACCAAAGTACCAGACCTCCTAATTTGTGTTGCACAGTGTGGGATGGAGCCTAGAACTTGACGGCCAGTGATAAGAGCACTTGGGATCTTCTGC
This sequence comes from Microstegium vimineum, assembly GCA_022036555.1. Taxonomy (NCBI): domain Eukaryota; kingdom Viridiplantae; phylum Streptophyta; class Magnoliopsida; order Poales; family Poaceae; genus Microstegium; species Microstegium vimineum. Next base: position 57,221,808 of record CM039132.1, on the reverse strand, counting down.
TGGCTTGTGATGCTTCGTAGAGAACTAATCAACTGCTAGAAACAAAGACACAAAGAGTAGCGCAGAAAGCTTGAGGCGCAGGTATCGGAGATGAAATGAATGGATGTGCACGGAGCAAGAAACAAAATCAAATGGTATGCTACACATACATGGAGCTCAAGGATCAGCTGCCTTTGCTATGTATCCACACCAAAGCTTCCAGGATCGCCTCTGCTTAATTGTGAGTCGTACTTGTGGCAGCTTCCTTTTGAAGGTAAGCTATCAACTGCTGACGACCATGGCCAGTCATATCAAGGAGATAAGCGTGATGGATGGAATTATGGAGAGATCTATATGGCCAAATGGGCTGGAGGACCCACATGGAGCATAGTCACAATAATTTAGAGGACCCACACAACTGAAAGGAGAAATTAGATTTTACCCCTCCGTTCTAGAACAAATCAAAATATTCAACAAAATATCATGCTTTCAAACCCTGTCAATTTGTCAAGGATGGCTAAATACATGCATTTGTGTTTGAAATGGAATACGGCAAAATCTATGGGATCTGTTATTCTTCAAACTAATATCTTCATTATCTCTTCTCTCACACACATACACAGCTCAAGGCTATTCAACGCTACACTTACATAGGCCATCTGGGTCGGATTGTTACAATGAAAATGCGAACATGCTACACCTTACATGTACAGCACATGCGCTAGCTAATTGTCAATTTCTATTTTACTATATACCTTTTCCTTTTGCTAAATTCTGTAGATCTATCCCTCGATTCACAGTTCATGGTGCATGAAAAATCTAAGCTTTTAGTAGTATCAAGCACCTCTTAAATAGCAAAACTCAATTTGCTTTTGACTTGCATCTTTCCAACTCATAGTTGAGTCTAGTTTCACTTCTTCAGACTTTGTTAGAAACTTCAAGTATCAACTAGTGTATAGAATCCACTAATCAGTTTTTTTTCTCATCTCAAGAAAATAAATTAATTCCAACACTCTCCTCCTTAATTTTTGTTGTTGTTGTTGTTGTTTTATTTTTCTTAGTAGTGGATATGCCATAACCTCGCTCTTGCGTTAGGGATGTTGTATGATTTTAGTCTAGTTTTCCATAATTAATCGGACTAAAGGGTTTTTTGCCTCATTCTAAAAAATAAAGCCGATGACAATATATCAATACTATTCAAGTGGACATTTTTCCTGGTGACACTTTAAAAAAAATCACTTGTGCCATTATTAAAGAAACTAAAAATTTCCCTTAATTAAATGTACAACTAAATTAAAACATCTATTATTATGAAAATAATTTAAACCCCTATAAATTACATCTATATATTTAATTCTAAATTACCCCGCACAAAGCAGAGATGAATAGATATCATGTTCGCTTGACAGAACCTGAGAAGCTTGAGAAAACCCAGAGGTTGTGCCAAAACAAGAGTACTCAGAGCAGATCAAGTTTTAGTTACTCTAAGCCAAGGAAGGTAGCCCTCCTCACTTGAATCAGTCGAATAGAAATAAGAAACATGAAAACCAGTGAACAGCAAGACGGGAAGTTTGGGCGCCAGCCTTGGTTTGCTTTATCTCGCCTGGCATCCCTCTGACGTTATCGTCAATGTATAGCCTTAGCCCTTATTTAGATGTGTTTAAAATTCTAAAACTTTAATATATTTCTCGTCATCGAACCTTTGAACACATATATAGAGCATAAAATATAGATAAAAATAATTAATTTTATAGTTTGTCTAGAATTTACGAGACATGATTAAACAATAATTATCAAATACAAATGAAAATACTATATTGCATCGAAACAAGAGCTTAGAAGCAAAAGCAAAAGCAGATGTGGACGGGTAAAGTAAAGTTATCTGGCAAAGCGCAGCGCATAGAGGAACCTTCCGGGAAGCTGCCGCGGAGTTGTTATGCAATGCAGGCAGCGTGCATGCAGACAAGCGTGCCAAGACTAATTGCACATGCTTTCCTTTGTTGAATGGATGTTAAAGCTGCACTGCTCCTAGGACCTTGGAGACAAGAGAGAAGCAGCCAAGAGTGATTGACCGACCACCGCTGAGTAAGAGTGACAGTGTCAAAGAAAAAGAGGAAGCTGGAGCTGGTAACGCGTAGCGTTTGCACGCGGAGCAGTGGAGCACACGGTGGTTTGACGTTGATTGATCAAGACACTTTGACGCGTCGTCGCTTTGTTTGACGTTGATTGAAGCAGCAAGGCTTTCACCGGTGGGCGGTGGCACATTTCGTCGAACGGGCGGCGGGCACTGCCAACGGTCTGAGTGCTCACGCGGTCGCAGGAAAGCGCCCGGGCGTCGGCACTGCACGCACTCCCCTATATGGCAGATTGGCAGGGGCCAACCAAGGATGCAATCAGGAGTTCAGGACCCCAATCCATGCCCATGCCCATGTCCTGCTTCTGCCTCTTCCACACCTCATCATCATCCTAGGCCGCTCGCGCTCGGCACGCGGTCTAGATTCAATTCGTCTCTCCACCATGGCCCCGCGCTGTGCACTGATCGATCTAGGACAAGCACTCTGCCTCGCTTCACTGCCTGGGACGGCGACGGGACGACTGGACGAGGAGAAGACAAGCGGTGGCAGCGCTATGGACGGACGGAGTGAGGTTACACACGAGGAATCCGTCCGTAGTCGACGACGACTCAAAGCCGCTGCCGATAACTCAATTCCTATTTTTTAAAAAGAAAAAAAAACTGCGGCGTCATCATTGATATCGGGTGAGTGCCCGTGCGTTGCAACGAGTTTAAAAATTTTATATTTTCTAGTATTTCAAAAGATCAAGTGATAACTCTAATTGCCAAAAATAAATAATGTAATCATGTAACTATTTTCAAAAGGCATTACTCACATATTTTTGCTATTTTGTAAGCCAGCAAGAAAACATGTATGGTGCTTGTCATGCTTCCACTCAAGTTGGTGCTTCCATCTTGCAATTACAAACATACATCCTTGGAGCATCATATCTATACATTTGTCTAATCGGACATTCATAGTCCAAACAACAAGAGTCAAAACAATTAGTGTATATTCAATGTCCACCTTCTCAAAGACAACATTACAATATTCAATGTTCATGGTATATTCTGAATATATTGTAATTTTCAGTGTCTAAACAACAAAAATTGCAATCAACATTCTTAGACCGAAAAACAATCAACAATCACAAATTAACAAAGGCATTCAATCATTAAAGTAAGTCTCAATTCAACAATAAGTTGCAACTTTTCTGCTTGTGAAGCTACTGATGCTGCCCTCCTCCAGAAGCCATATGTTGTGGCCACCATTCCTCCTGCAGTTGTTGAAGCTGTGGCCTTGCTAGCAGCGGTTTACATCCCTCCTAGGACCCATCTAATCATGAGCCATCTTACTGTAAGCTCACACACTTGCATTGTTTCACCACCTTTTTTGTACACAAAATAATATGGTATAGCAGCAAAGGACGAGCAATGTGGATGAGAAATATTGATGTAAGGTTGCATGTCAAGATTGAAGACCTACAAGCTGAAGCCAAATCCATAAATTATGAAGCTACTCAAACATCATAGACTCATAGTATACTATGTTCAGTAGTTACTCAAAACATATATGTGTGTGTGTGTGGTGTGTGTGACTGATCATTTCATCAGATCATTTTCAAGCTTGAAGCAAGGAATCAAATTGTTGGCCGCTCTCATTTCCTAACATTGTTATGCAAAGAAGTTATTAGTTTCAAAAAATGCAAAAAAAACACACACACACATGAGGCTAGCAACTCAGAAATATAGTTCAATTAAAAATTCGATATGGCTCTATTGACCAATCAACCTGAAACATTAATCTGAAAATTTTCATTTAAAGTTGACAGATGGTAGACTTCAGTAGCAGTAGTAAGGACCACAGGGAAACATAGCTACAACATATCCATTCCTTCTTACCTCCATCTTTGCTGCTCCTCCTCTTTCATCTGATCGATGCCAGTTCCAAGGAACAAGGCAACATAGCTCTAAAGCGATATATAGTAGTACATGTAACCAAGGTACACCTGCTGCTGCAAGAAAAAAGCAGGAACCAAGAAAAATCATATGAAAAGCAGTGTTCTGTGCAACAGCAAACTGAAGAAACAATCGAGTCTAACCTGCTCAGCTGTGCCCTCTACAAACCTGTGGTAAGCAGACCAAACCGGCCATTGTTGGACTGGTCTGAAAAAAAGAGCAAATCAATGTAGACCATGAGTATCCAATTAATCCAATGAGACCAAACAACAAGTTTCAAGTTCATTGGCTGTTGTCCCCTCTCATTCTCAGTGGCCAACCACACAAATCACTTGATTTCAGTTAACAACTTGAGAATCTAGAAGTCTGGCATAACTAAATTCAAGAGGTGTCCCCGTAAAGCTAAATATCACCCATAAGACCATAATCTGTATAAAAGTGAATGAAGTCACAACATAAAAAGTCATACCTGATAGAGGAAAGGCAATCACTAATGCTTCAGCTCTGTGTGGCCAATGTGTGGTGGACGAAATTAGTGCTGAATATCGGCGCAGTACAGCTAGAACCAAATCTACCTTGAGTATATATAGTCTTTATGATGTGATTCTGGATCCGCCACTGCCTATGACCTAATGTTATGCACATGATAATACGTCATAATGCAGTTTCAAATCTCCGCTATCTATTCTAATCTCCACTACCTAGCAACGGCAAAACACTAATATAAGAAATCAGAGGGGTGAGATGGGATTACTGCGCAGATCAAACCTTTGATCTCGAGCGAGGTCTGCCTGGATCCCGACGGGCTGCAGCGAAATCAATCGAAAAAACTCACATCAAACCACTGAATAATCAATTATAAACCAAGATCGGCGGTGACATAACTAAAATCCAAGACCAGATGTTCGTGAACTGTTTTTCGAAGCAACACTGTACAGCAGGATTAGCAGATAGGTTGAGAGAAGAAATAAACCAGCTGTACCAGGGAGGACTGCTGGGCGGCGCACCGCGAGACAGACGGCGACTTGGGTTGACGACGAGGTGAGCGCGGGTCGGGGTGGCGACGGCCGCGGCGGGGTGGTACCGCTGCTCGCAGGGCGCCGGATCGAGCAAGGGCGAACTCAGGGGCGGGCCTCCCGGACTCGTCGACGCCAGGCGCGGGCTGCGGCGACCTTCCCGGACTCATCGACGCTAGGCGCGGGCTGCGGCGGTGCGGGAGCCGGGCAGGGCGCCGAGGCGGGTGCCGCGGGCGTGGAGACATGGAAGCGCCGGGGCCGGGGAGGAGACATCCGCCGTGCGGCGCGGGAGCCGGGGAGGGCGCCGAGGCGGGTGCCGCGGGCGTGGAGACGTGGAGGCGCCGGGGCCGGGGAGGACGCGTTCGCCGGGCGGCGCGAGAGCCGGGGAGGGCGCCGAGGCGGGCGGCGCGAGTGTGGATACTTGAAGGCGTCGGGGCCGGGGAGGAGGCGTCTGCCGGGCGGCACGGGAGACGGGGAGGGGGGCGTGGAGTGGGCCGGGGAGGAGAGGCGTCGAGGCGGCTGCGCGGGAGCCGGGGTCGTGGGAGTCGGGGGACGCGCCGTTGCCGGGTTGAATCGAGTGGGGGTGAATCGAAGGTCGCCGGATGATGATATACTTCTGTATTTTTTAGTTGTAGTATGTATAAGATAAGAAGATAATATAAGATAATATGTTCTCCGAAGTTTTAATCTTCTACCAAAAGAAGTCGTTGGTCACCATTAGCACAGTAGTCAATTAGATTGACCAAGTTAGCCCTGTTTAGTTTCCTTCAAAATTCTAAATTTCCTTTCACATCGAATCTTTATTGAATCTTTAAACGCATACATATAGTATTAAATATAGATAAAAACTATAACTAATTATACAGTTCATCTGTAATTTGTGAGATAAATCTTTTGAATCTTTATGATTGGACAATAATTATCACATACAAACAAAAATACTACAATATCAAAATTCCAAATTCTTTGGATCTAAACAAGGCCTTACTTAGTGTGATGTAATAAGAGACTATTGAGCATGATAACCCACCCAAAAAAATCTCTATTTTCTTGGACGCCATCTCTACCAATATATAATACACCGATAAAACTTCTCTACAGCTACACAGTAGAACGTATCCAACAGTCAATGACTTCAATAAGTGTACCAAAAATTACCCCCACCAAAATAAAATCTTTCAAAATAAACGACTCAGATTTACTCTAGCCTCTTCTCTCATATCCAACGGGGCAAGTGATTTGGATCTTCCCTCGTCACTCATTCATCCCGTCCCGTCCCGCACCCCATCCCGCGCTCGCCCCGTCGCACTCCCGACCCGGCATCCCTTCCATCCCGTGCGGCACTCCTCCTGTCCTCCGTCTCCTCACGGCCGATCTCCCTCTCCTCCCATCTCCACCCTCCCTCTCCCTACAGCGCCGCCGCCGCCCGGACGCACGCCGCCCAACCGCGCGCGACGCCAGGGATGCAGCCGAGTGAGTGCGCGACCCTCGCCGGCGCCCGGGACGCCGCCGGCCCTCGCCACGCGCCGCCACCGCGCCAGCCCGTGCGCCCGTGCCGCGCGGCCCAGGATGCCGTTCTCCCCGCGCGCGACGCCCGTGCCCCGCTGCTCGAGACGCCGCCCGCACGGGACGCTGCCATCCAACGACCGCCGCGGCTCACGCGTGCCAGCCCGCGACGCCACGCCGCGCCGCCAGTTCGGCACACGCGCGCCAGCTCGCGACACCAGCCCGGACCACGACGCCACCAGCACGCGACAGTCACGATGTGCTCGGTATGGGAGGGGATGGTGTTAATTTTTTGTAGGCAAGCTCAATTTTGAATACATTTAAGTTTGGTTGATGCATCAATTTAATGGGAAAACATCGATTTTGTAGGGAAGATGGATCTATGGTGGTATCCGATTCAGCAGGCTACGTGTATACGAGGTAATCCAACTCTTCTTATGATTTTCCTTCTGCGATGTATTGGGGGGCAAGGAGGGTGTGTTATTGCAGATCCGTAATGTGTGTTTGTGTTATTGTATCTCTGTTAATTGCTCAATCTTTTTATAATGTCATAGCATTTGTATTCTGCGTTTTGTTAGTGCAGTATAGGTTGTTGTGACTCACTAAGTGACTCAATAATTAGATAGCTAAGCTATGTTGTTCTTTGATGTAGTTTTTGGTTTGTGCATCTGTAAACTAGAATATTGCTTTAGTATATTTAGTATTAATTCCTTGGGCTTTAACTGAGCTTTGTTGCAGAAACATTTCTTGGTTGTTTTGGTTCCAAGGTGGATGCTATTGACTATTACAAATCAGAGATTGAGAAAATTGGGTAAGATATCATAGCACGGCATTATATATTTTTTCCTGATAATCTATTCCTTGCATTATCTTAATGAAACTATAAATAGCGGTCATGATTTCCGGAGTGTCGAAATTGCTTATTTCTGCAGCATACCAAGGATCATTGGTGACTCCATCACGATGGAAGATTTTTTTTCATAACATATGTAATGGTTGATGGTTGGACTGAATAGCTGGTGAAATATTGAGGTAATATCCTTCCATCTAAAGAACTTTTTCCTGGTCAAAACTGAAAAGGACAGAAGAGGAAATGGATCCTGGTAGTATCTGTTTCCCTTTTGTATTGGTGTTTTTTGGGTTTGCATAAGTTGTCTTCTGCCACCAGGTACGGAACCCCTCTTGAGAGTTTACGGATCATCCAACCCACTAGATTTACATTTGGTCACACGTATACGTGATGCCAAGTGGGTGGGGAAATCATGGCCAATATTAAAAATCCACATGTTTTCAGTGACATATCAATCTGTGGAGGCAACACCGAGAGGATCACATTCTCGGTTGTAAAAGCTTGCAGCAACATGCTTGGTTGTTGTCGTCTGCCTCCTTTTTTTTGTAGTGGCTCACTATTTTTGGCTGTTGAGGACATGGATCAGGAGCAACACGCGCGAGGCAATTTTTTTCCTTCTCTATGTACAGTTCAGCAATTCTATAACAGTTTGAAACTACTTTTTCACTTCCCCGTGTGCTGCTCTGTTACGCTAAGTTACACGGATACGGATACGCGTATCGGTATCGGTATCGGTATCGGTATCGGTATCGGTATCGGTATCGGATACGGATACGGATACGGATACGGATACGGATACGCTAATATCCCAAAAAACCCGATACGCGGATACGTTTGATATTAAAAATAAAATAAAATAAAATAGAGTAACTAAGCATTTGATATGAAACTTTAGGACATGTACTTATTCCCTTTCCCTTAATCTGCAGCAAATGAGCTTCAACTCTAGAGTAACTACTCAGTTTTTCCATTGGACAGTACTTGCAGCGCCAAAATGTGTTTCCTCCACCAGATTTAGGCTTCTCTAAAATTGTGACATGATTCCAAAGGGGAGCCTTGATGTTTGTTATGTATGTGGCTACAGATCCTACACTAGCACTTCCACTAGCAACACTCAAATTGGGAGACGCCATCTAACTGCAAGGATCGAACAAATCAAGCAGCTAGGACTATGAACTACGACTATGAACTATTGAACTGAAGCAGAGGGGAATAGGGGATCGAGAATGGAGAAGGAAACTCAATGTCGGTCCGTAGCCGTAGCAGCCTGCCGGAGCGCGGAAAGCTGGAAACTCCACTGGCGGGCTTGGCGGCTGGGCGAAGTGGCGAGCTGGGGGAAGGCACGTCTCCGGCGAGGGAAGGCTCGGCGGGCGGCGGGCAGCGAGCCGAGCTCGCGGCGTCACCGCGCTGGGAGCCTGGGAGCAGGGGCGGCACCAAGCGGTCGTCGCGTCGCCAAGCGGTCTTCGCCGGCAACAGCAGGGGCGGAGCTCGTCGTCACCTTCGCGGCGCGGTCGACGGGAGCCGGATGCGGCGCGGTGGGATGCGGGCGAGGGTTGCGGCGCCCGGCGCGGGCGACCGACGGGAGTCGCGAGTCTGATAGGCTGATCTCCTGTTATTGGGCCAGGCCGTATCCGATAATTGGGCTAGGCCGTATCCTATAACTCTGATACGCGTATCCAAATTTCGTAAAATTAAAAAAATTCGGATACTTCCCCGATATGTATCCGCGGCGTATCCGACGCGTATCTGTATCCGATACGTATCGGATACGCGATACGCGTGTTCCTTGGAGTATCGGGGTAACGTAGCTGTTACGTGTGCTGGGAGCTCTACTACCTCGAGCATGGCATTCAGGTAACGATCCGTCCAATATATTCCTCTTGTGTTCTCACACTGTTGAGGTAGGTTTGTAATTGGTATGAGAATTTCGTCGCTGATGTGCTGGATTTGGTGAAACTCAATTGGTGGAGGAAATGACATTTTATATTGTTAGATAAATCTGGATTTATGCAATGCTCGCTGCCCAGATCCACGCTTGCTAGGATTTTGATGTAGAGTATGATTAGGGATTAGCCGAAATCGCGTATTGTTTTCTATGATCTAATGATTTTAGTAGCTATCTACCGTAATTGTTGATTTTTCCCTATATATGTGTTAGTTCTGAGTGCTCTGAAAGAGACACTACCCATTCGCCACCAAAAGTTCAAAATTCTAATACTGTACATGCTCAGCCTAGGCAAACTTCCTATTACATAAGCCAGTGGACTATGAGATCAAGGTGGCCAAAGTTTGGTCGACCTGCTGTTGGGTAATTAACCATGTTCCAATTTTCATGTGTTTGGAGTTTGCAGGTTAGCTTAGCGTAATTGAACTTTTGGAGGTTTAAGGCAGTTTGTGACCAGCAGTTTGTGACAATCTTTTTTGAAGTTTAAGGCAGTTTGTGACCAGCTGTTGTTGCAGCAAGGAACTAAAATAAAAAAAAGGTCTCCTATGGTTTCTGCCTGAAGCAAGTATGAAATGCAGTCTACGATTTTTCTTTAATTCTACTAATTTATTCACTGGCCTACAATATTAGTTTCTTTATATGTATAATAATAATGTGTTATGTGTATCTCTCCATTATATTTTTTTTGTCTCTTCTAATCTTTTGTATACGTATGCACCAATTAATCTTATACAACAGCAGTCCAGAAAATGATTCATGTGATTGACCTGTAGATATGTTGGAATTTCAAGGGATACATGTAATTTGATTTTAATAAAATTTCCCTAGCTGCTTTAATTAGTACTCCACAATCAGATCGGCGGTGACATGTACTGTCTATCCTTTGCTACTGTGTTTTAATGATTGATCAAACGATGTTATCTACTACTCCTATACTGCAAAGACCTACTCAGATGGTCCCCTCCAATCAGATTCGAGTATTTGCTAAAAGTGATGTCATCTTACATTAGGTGATGTCATCAGCCCACTAACCCTCCTCATTTATCTCCCCACTAGCTATTTCATTTTGAAATAGAAAAAAAGCCATAACACCTAAATCAAGTATCATAATTAAAATCCAATTGCACCATAGTGTTTCTCGCAAGAAACTCTTCAAAACAAGACCCCACATGGATATATTTCGATAAGATATATTTCGATAACTCTCTCGTGTGCCTCCATGGCCGAAACCAGTGTTTCTAAGCAAAAATGTGGTAAAAGTGCATATCACATGGATTTTCTGAGGTCCTCCAAAATGCCTCAAGGAATCATATACAAAACTACCTGCATATCACATGGATTTTCTGAGGTCCTCCAAAATGCCTCAAGGAATCATATACAAAACTACCAGAACTCTTGGGAGGGGAGATGTCCCTCGGATACATTATGGGAAGAGGGTTCGTTTGAGTGAAACCTCTAGGTGAAATGCTTCAAAAACACTAAGGTTTACGAGGACCCTCTAACTAGGCTCCACCGAAAGCCGGTCACTCCCCGGCCGCCGTAGTTGGCCCGTGGCTCGCCGTGGCTTTTGAATACCCGAAACCAGTGTTTCTGAGAAAAACGTGGCAATACTGCATATCACATGGATTTTGTGAGGTCCTTCAAAACGCCTGAATGATCCATACACAAAACTTTTAGAACTCCTGGTAGGGGAGATGCCCCTCCGGTATATTAGGTGGAGAGGGTTCGGTTGAGTGAGATCTCGGGTGAAATGCTTCGAAACCACTAAGGTTTACGATGACCCTCTAACGAGGCTACACCGAAAATCGGTCACTCCCCTAGCCGCCGTGGTTGGCCCGTGGCCCGCCATGGCTCTGGAATACCGGCAGCAAAGCGCGGGGTATCCACCTAGTTGTACATTGCTTTGTTGTCTACTAATTTTTTGGGCAGAGAAATTAATACTGCTACAATTCTTGCCATGACATTTTGGTTATTGCTGACTGAGCAGATGTGAGGATTAATTTTCCTGAAGTATTTTCATCGAGATATCAATTGCATAGGTAGAATCTACGGTTCCTTTATTGTAGCAGTGATTTTCTACAAGAGATACATGTAGTATATTGGTTTCATTCTTGCATGTCCGTCAACAGCCCACTCTCAATCTCTGATATAGCGTCACTCACTTATGCTTCATATTAGAGCTTGGTTTTTATTAACTGTGAACAAATTAACTTTGAACAAAATGCTCAATTGCTTATCTACTAGAACATGATCTGGACAGATCCTTCAGTCTACCACTCTCCAGTCAGGTCTGCTTGTTCTTATGGTTTTGGTGTGCTTGTTCTTATCTTTGATTACAGCAGGTTTGCATGGTGCAGGATCCTGCCAAGCCTGGGAGTGTTTGCATCTGGGATTATCAGGCACAGGTAAGAGCCTGAATTGGTTTTCATAAACGCCACGTGCATGAATTTGTAGCAATACTAGCAAATAAGATATGAACCAAGCATCTACAACCCACATTGAAATTTTTTGATCTTAGGTTACCGTTGATAGTTCAGATTCATTTGCCACCGAGGGGCCCTGCACCGCACCACATCCTTCCACGCTCAAGCTCGCTCTTCGGCGACGAGCTATAGTGTGTTTGGATGCTAGCTAGGAATTTAAGCTCACTTTAATAGTAACCATGTATTTTTTTAATGAGTAGATATGACTTCTAGCAACCATGTTTTTAAGCATCATATATCTGATTGTGATATACAATACTCCTTCTGTCCCTTTTTAAGTGTCGCCTAGATTTTCTTAAAAAAGGGATGGAGTGAGTACATATATACAATTGTTGCTTAGTGCACAGAAACCTAGCTGGCAATGAAGCAGAACAAATGCCATGAAGCAGTACAGTACATGCAAGCTATGAAAATGAATCCAAAGGATCCTAGAGCAAGCATTTTTGGCTATTTCTCTGTTTTTCCTTATCAAACAAATAGAACTAGAGACTCTTGATAAATTCACACCTCTTTCTAAATTACAGAAATTTTTAAGAAACTAAATTTGCATTCGTAATATGCCTATCTATGATCAGGCACATTTGGCATACTCGTTCATTCTGAAGTCAGGTTTTGTGCCTTCATCTTTTCTCCTTGGCATACTTAGCAATGATAATTTGTTTTTTATGTATATGACTGATGTTTCAATTTTTTTAGCAAGAGAGCTCAATGCTACATCTATTTAGAGCTTTACCTCAAGGTCTCGAGGATGAAGAGAAATGCATCGAACTGGATCCTACTTTTCAGAAGGGTTATGCGCGCAAACCTGAAGTTCAGTTCCTGATGGAATAGTATGAAAATGCTATAGCAATTGCACCTTGACTAACAAGGTGCTTATGAGGATTGTGAAACATAGCCAATATTACGGTTTCATGTCTCCTCTATTTATTTGTGGTTTCATGCTCTGTCTAGATTTTTTCACTATGCCTTGACTCCATATGGAATTAGTTATATGATTTTTTTTTCTAGACGTCACCGTAGCGTTAGCACGGGCAATATACTAGTTACGATAAGTTTGCTTCACAGCAACAGCCTGGGAGGGAGGCAATGCCTTGCTTCGTCTCTGCAGCAGACTTTTGGAGGAGCAACGAGAGCAGAGACCTGACTGGAGCCCTTGCTTGTGCGCTGGCTGTCCAATGAGGACACGCCGTGCTATGGAACGGTACCTAGCTTAGCCAGCCTTGGAGGAGTTTGAGTCTCTGCTCGTCGGAGACTGCCTCCATTTTTTTCAGGTGCCAAATTCAACTCATGTGACTTGAGTTGCCTATTGTGACAAACCTGTAGTGTAATCTGGCACTAAATCATGCATTTTCCACTCCATAGCTGCAAGCAAGATGCAGTGTACAGCATGCGAACACATGGTGGATAAGTATCCATATAATTCTGTTTTGTGATAAGTGATTGCCCAACACTTGAGCGTTTCAGTTTGAGTGGTTTAATTCTAACCCTTTGCGAAAGCAAATGTGTGCCTGTCTATCGGCTTGTGGTGTGCAGGTGCTATGCCTAGTGACAGTGGTCAATGGCGTGGAGAAGGCCGAGTAGAGGCTTGCCGTGCCGATGGACTGAGAGCGGTGAAGAGCGGAAGCAGGACTCGGACTGAGGGACCATGGGCGCCGACGGACTAGCTGTGGTGGCTAGTGCTTGGCACCGGCGAGTGCGACAAGACATGGAGGTAGACCGGGTCGACCGAGTCAAGACGGTGGACGCGCGAGTCGAGCGGAGGCTCAGGGGACTCGGAGTCCGACCGGGCGAGGACAAGGTGGCTCGAGTCGAGCGGTTTGGTGGTTTGGGTCTCAAAACCATCGGTGGACGGTTTTCGAGTTTGGGCCTCAAAACTCGGGGTTCGGTAGTTGAGCCCAAAGCTACCGGTGGCGGGTTTCGCAGGTTTGGGCCTCAAAACCCGGGCGGAGCATTCGAGGAAGCGGGGATGGCACGTGGCAGAATCCTGGAGGTTGCGTCGAGGCGACGGCAACTCCTGGCAGGAAGCGGGGCCGTCCATTCAAATCGAGGAAGATATTTTCCGAAGCTTGGACTGCAATGCTTAGGCTAGGTAGTTCACTCATGTATCTAGGGGGGTCTTTGGGAAATAGTCAAAGCCCTGTTAAATAGAGGATGAAGGGGTATCCTCATCCCATCTCTGAAACCCTAATCATTTGTCCCAACTCTCTCTCTAACCTCTCTCTAGTTCATGAGGTCCCTAGGTTGATCTCTCCAACCTTTGTAAGGATTTGCACTTTGTTTTCGGTGGGAATCGGAGGCATTACCCTTCGTAAGCCATGGTGGCTTTGATTTCGTGATCGTGTCTCCGGTTTGCTTGTGTTCTTCGCGTTTTGCTTTTTGCTCTCCTTGATCCCGAGTTGAGATTTTTTCTTATGGAGTAGTTCTTGCAAAACCATTTGAACCAAGTTGTTCGTAATCGTGAGGAGCATCTTTGCACCGAAGGAATTCTCCTCAAACCTCACGAGTGCGTAGATCGGACGATTTCTTTGCGGTGTTCTTCGTTCTTGCCCCTTTCTCCCCAAATCCTCGTTTCCCTTTAATCCTCACCAAATTAAACGATGATTCTTTCGGGATAGCTCCCCAACTGTACAAGGATCATGCCTACAAAGTTTGGTTGCAATTGGACTTCATTTGGATGAGTTTTGGGAAGGTTTGGTGGAGAGAAAACGATTTTCGGGTTCGCTTTGCAGATTTCGGGAGCGTTGGACGCTCGAACGCAGGGTCTGGACGCTACCCACGCAGGGTCTGGACGTTGCCCGCTCCCGAGCCGAGCGTCCGTCGCCTAGGGGTGTTTCGGGTTGTTTTTTTTGGGTGCGACGGACTCTGGCGTCGGTCTCGTCCATCGCCCCACGGACTCAGTCCGTCGCCCTCTGTCAGCGTCCATCGCCAGCGTCCGTCGTCCTTCCAACAAGGTTTTCAGGATTTTCTTCGTCGCTGTTTTGATCGTTTCTCCCTCGTCCGAACTTCGAATTGAGTTCCGTTTGTTGCGTTGGTTTCGTAATCTTGTAGGGAACTTGATGAAACACTTTTGAGACCACTTATCATAAGTATTTTTGGGTGAGCTCTCTTATCTTCTCCATAGGGTTTGAGAGCCTCACTATCGATGTCTCGGTTTGAGTTTTTGGTTTCCGGAAGATCCGTTGTACCTCTTGGTCATCACCAAAGGTATCCACCCTCTCTAGGGTCGTGATCTTGCTGGTTGAGTAAGCTTGCTTGCTGGGATTGTTTTTGGGAAGAGTGGCCCGAATATTTCGAGAGAAATTTGAGGCTCCCATTCACCCCTCCTCTAGTCGCCGTTCTCGGTCCTTCAATTGGTATCAGAGCCGGTTAAGGATCATTCCACCTTAAACGGTTCTTGATCCGCGAAGGCGACATGGAGCAAGGTGTTGGCAAACCTCCGTTCTTCAATGGAACGAATTTCGCCTATTGGAAGGTGCGCATGTCCGCTTACCTTCAAGGGCTTGATTCGAAGATTTGGGAGATTTGTGAGAATGAGGACTACGTGGTTCTTAGCGCTCGGATCACCGAACTCCAAGTTACGCAACATGCTTCAAACGCAAGAGCCCATAGCATTCTCTTCTCGAGTTTGTCTCTTCCTGAGTTTGAGCGGGTTTCGAGTCTCACTACGGCACGAGAGATCTGGCAAACACTTGTGCGATATCATGAGGGCAACCCTCAGATCAAGTCCAAACTCTTCGACACATACCGTAGGGAGTACGAGAACTTCGTTCAGTTGGCCGACGAGTCTGTTGACGGGATGTTCACTCGCTTCCAATCTATTGTCAACAAGATCCGTGCTAATCGAGCCAACTTGCCTTATAATGATCATGAGATGGCTATCAAGCTTTTGCATGCTCTTGATTGGAAGGTGTGGGAGATGAAGGTGGATGTCATCCAGGAGTCACCGGGCTATGATGCCCTAACCGTGGACGAGCTGTTCAGTAAGCTCAAGTCCTCGGAGATTGACTACCAGACCCAGGCTAAGCTTGAAAACCCGTCGAAACCCTCTATGGCGTTGGTTTCTGGCCCCAGCGGTACGTCTTCTTCTTCCTCTGACCCTTCACACTCTTTGTTTGCTTTGTCTTTGATGTCTGTGACAGAGGAACAAGTGGAGGCGCTTGGAGATGATGAGCTGGCTTTGGTCATCACTAGGTTCTCACGGTTTCACAACAACCGTTTGAACCGACGACGTGGTGGCTCGGCCAAGGGGTGTTATCGTTGCGGTGATGAGGATCACTTCATCGCAAACTGCCCCAAGAAAGCTGCGGGTGACTTCACCAAGCGCAAGGACAAGCGCGAGCACCGCTTCGAGGACAAGCACAAGGCCAAGGGCGGCTACAACCGGAGATCCTCGAAGAAGGTGATTGACAAAGTGAAGGCCAAGCACCGAGCCTTCCTCGCCTCCCTCAGCGACATCGATGCCTCCTCCGACGGAGGTTCTTCCTCGAGCGACGATGAGTCGAAGGGAAAGGTTGAGGACAAGTTCAACGGCCTATGCTTCTACGCCGACGCCAAGGACGGTGACTTTTGCACCATGGCGATTGAAGAAGGCAAGGTCGGCAAGCGCAAGGATGGCCCCGACTACGACTACGACTCCGACACACCCGAGGTATCACCCACCATCGAATCCCTCTCTCTCGAGCTTGAGTCTCTGAACGACACCTTGATGAGTCAGGATGCTTTGCTCAAGCGTGCCGCATGTGAGAGGAACGATTTTAAGGCAAAGTACCTTAGCACGCTGCGTGAGTTAGAGTTTGCTAAGGCGTCCGTGGTGGTTACCGAGGAGGTAGAGTGCGATGCTTGCGCCATCCACATGTCTGATCTTGTCACACTCCAGGACAAGTATGACACTCTACTTGAGGAGATTAGTGAGCTGAAGGCTAGGCCTAGCTTACTTGGTGCGTGCAAGTCTTGCTTAGGCTTGCGTTCTGAGCTGGCACAGAAGGATGCTAGGATCGCTGTGTTAGAGAAGGTCAACTCAGATAGCACTAGAGAGTCGGATCGCTTTGAGGCTTTGGAGCTTGAGATCACGTCGTGCAGACACGACAAGATGCGTACCGAGGAAGAAAACACATACCTTCGGTCCATCTTGAGCTGGGTGTCTTGCCGAGAGCCGCAGTTGGGGATGATGCTTAGCCAATGCAAAAGGGCTGGCAGCACGGGAGTAGACTTTGCTATAGGTGGGAAGGACGATAGCATGTTCGGTAAGATCGGTGAGTGCAGTGGGTTGAGCGAGAGTGAGAAACCCACTACAATTCCCAAGTTCACCAAGTTCACTCCACCTAAGTCTACCGACCCCTCTGAGTTACCTATGAGAGATGGTGTGTTTGAAGAGCCACCCAAAACCACTCCACATAAGCAAGTGTGGATTCCCAAACCGAACCACCTTCGGAACCCACTTGACACCTTGCCCGACATCTCTAGTGACCCCCCTCCTAAGCAAGCAAAATCCACCCAACCCAATAAGAGAGTGCCTCCCAAGAGAGCTGTGAGGTACCATTGTGAGTATTGTGAGAGGAATGGGCACTTGGCTGAATTTTGCTATAGGAGGAAGAGAGATGAAAGGCGGCAGGTTGAGTTGAACAACCGGGACATGTACCACCCACCGGTTGGGGTGCGTGAACCGTAAGTTCAGAGGCGCACTACTAGGCCTAGAGGTACAATGCCTCAAGGAGGTAGGCCTCAGGAGGCGAGACCACGTGGTGGTCGTGCCCGGCGGGGTACCGGTCGTGACCCATATGACTACGGGCCTCGTGGCGGTGGATTCACTCCTCCCTTCGCTAGCGGACCACGTTTTCTCTATCGTGGTGATCGCTATCCCCCCGTGGGGCAGGAGATGTTTGGTTTTTCTCCTAACCCATTCTTTGGGCAAGTGGGACAACACTGGTATCCTTCACAGTTTACTAACCCCAGTGTTGGTTCGTTTGCTCACCCTATGTCTTTTTATTGATGTAGGAAGGAGGACTGGAGGAGACTTGGTTTGTGGATTTCGGATGTTCATGCCATATGACCGGAAGTGCCAAGTGGTTCTCCAGTCTCGACCCTGTGCGCCACACCGAGTACATCACATTTGGGGATAAGAGTAAAGGTAAGGTTGTGTCCTGAGGGTCGATCCGAGTCAATTTGTTTTTTGTCCTCAAGGATGTTGCTTTGGTTGCGAATTTGCATTTTAACCTTCTCTCGGTTTCGCAACTCCTTGAAGATGGTTTTGAAATGAGTTTTAAGCCTAACTTGTCTCGGATTTTGGACTCTCGGGGTGAGCTTGTTTGCCGGATTTTACCCTTCGGGAAGGTTTTTCGTGCAGATTTTTCGATCTCTTCCGGACCTTCTCGTTGTCTTCTTGTCGGTTCTTCTTCCGACCTTTGGAAGTGGCATAGGAGATTGGGACATTTGAGTTTTGACTTGCTTGCAAGGCTTAGCTCAATGGACCTTATCCAAGGATTGCCAAAGCTGAAGCTCGAGAAAGATTTGGTTTGCCATCCTTGTAGGTATGGAAAGATGGTTGCCGCTTCCCATCCTCCGTTGACAGAGATTATGACCAAACAACCCGGCGAGCTCTTACACATGGACACAGTTGGTCTAGCTCGGGTTAGGTCGGAGGGAAGGAAGTGGTATGTGGTTGTAGTCGTTGATGACTACTCGAGATACTCTTGAGTGTTCTTTTTGGAGAGTAAGGATGAGGCTTTTTCGCATGTTCGAGATCTGATTTTGTGATTGCAAAATGAGCTTCCCAAGCATGTCATGAGAGCGATACGCAGTGACAATGGCTCAGAATTCAAAAATGCTCAATTTGCATCTCTTTGTTCTTCTTTGGGTCTCGATCACCAATTTTCCTCTCCTTACACTCCCCAGCAAAATAGTGTTGTTGAGCGCAAGAATCGGACCCTTGTTGAGATGGCTAGGATGATACTCGATGAGCATAGGACTCCTAGGAGGTATTGGGCCGAAGCGATTAATTCTGCTTGCTATGTTTTCAATCGCATTTTTCTCCGAGCTTTCAAGAAGAAGACTTCTTATGAGTTGCGATTTGGGAGACCACCCAAGGTAAGTCACCTACGGGTGTTTGGGTGCAAGTGTTTCATCCTTAAGAAGGGAGGTAAGTTGGACAAGTTTGAGTCACGGTCTTCAGACGGTATATTTCTTGGTTATGCATTACATTCTCATGCTTATCGTGTACTTAACCTTAAGACTAACCTAGTGATGGAGACTTGTGAGGTGACTTTCGATGAGACTATGCCTTGTGTTTCGACTTCCTTTGAGTTTGAAGGTGAGGATGACTTGCACACCAGCATCTTTGTGGAGGAGGAGCAGGATGATGGCGATTGGGGTGATCTCGAGCCGACTCCACCGGCTGCCTTAGTCGACCCTGTGACGTCCACTTTGGCTCACGGCCCCGACCCGTCTACTTCCTCTACATAGGAGTCGTTCGAGCAGCTTCCTCAGTCCGTGCCCGTTGCACCTAAGGGAGCTCCAGCTGCTGTCGAGGGGGAGGTGACTTCTTCACGTGAGGCGCCACTACACATTCAGCATCGCCACCCTCCTCAGACTATGATCGGCGACATCAATGAGCGTACCACATGCTCCAGGTCATATCGTATTTCCCACTTTGCTCATTCGGCTTTTGTCGCGTCTTTTGAGCCCCGAGATGTTGGACACGCATTGATGGATCCGGATTGGGTTAATGCCATGCATGAGGAGTTGGAAAACTTTGAGCGAAACCGTGTTTGGGTCTTAGTGCCACCACCACCTAATTGCCATCCCATAGGAACCAAGTGGGTTTTCAAAAACAAACAAAGTGAGGACGGAGTGGTAGTGCGCAACAAGGCTAGGTTGGTAGCGCAAGGCTTTTGTCAAAAGGAGGGAATAGACTATGAGGAAACCTTTGCTCCCATTGCCCGTTTACAAGCCATTAGAATCCTTTTAGCCTTTGCTGCTTCCAAGGGGTTCAAACTTTTTCAAATGGACGTTAAGAGTGCTTTCTTGAACGGGTACATAGAGGAGGAAGTGTATGTTAGGCAACCTCCTGGTTTCGAAAATCCCAAGTTTCCAAACCATATTTTTAAACTTCACAAAGCTTTGTATGGTTTGAAACAAGCCCCTAGAGCATGGTATGATAGGTTGAAAACATTTTTGCTTGCTAAGGGTTTTAAAATGGGATCGGTAGATAAGACGCTTTTTGTCCTCAAGCAAGGCAAAGACACTCTGCTTGTCCAAATATACGTGGATGATATCATCTTTGGTGGTTCTTCTCATGCTCTTGTTGCCAAGTTTGCAGATCTTATGAGCAGGGAATTTGAGATGAGCATGATGGGAGAGTTGACTTTCTTTCTCGGGTTGCAAATCAAGCAAACCCGGGAAGGGACGTTTGTGCACCAAGGCAAGTACACGAAGGACATCCTGAAGAAGTTTGATATGGGCGAGGCAAAGCCCCTCTCGACGCCCATGTCAACTACGACTGCCTTGGATGCGGACAAGGAAGGAGAGGCGGTGGATCAGACGGAGTACCGAAGCATGATCGGGTCATTTTTGTACCTGACGGCGACCCGGCTGGACATTCAGTTCGCCGTCTGTTTGTGTGCACGCTTTCAGGCGTCCCCACGGACTTCGCACAAGCAGGCGGTGAAACGCATCATGAGGTACTTGCGATTCACTCCCGAATTTGGACTTTGGTATTCCACCTCTTCCTCTCTTGGCCTTTGTGGTTATTCTGATGCGGACTTTACCGGATGTCGTCTTGATCGGAAGTCCACTTCTGGGACTTGACAGTTTCTCGGGTCTTCTTTGGTGTCTTGGTCTTCTCGCAAACAGTCTAGCGTGGCACAGTCGACGTGCGAAGCTAAGTACGTTGCCACGGCTAGCTGTTGCTCTCAGTTGTTTTGGATGATTGCAACTTTGAAGGATTTTGGTCTTGAGCTTACTAAAGTGCCTCTGTTGTGTGATAGCACGAGTGCCATTAGTGTGGCCAAAAACCCCGTGCTTCACTCTAAGACCAAGCACATTGATGTTCGCTTTCACTTCTTGCGAGATCATTATGAGAAGGGCGACATTGACCTCCGGCATGTCGAGACCCACAACCAGCTTGTGGATATTCTCACAAAACCTTTGGATCAAGTTGCGTTTTCGCGCCTTCGGGGCGAGTTGGGTGTTTGCTTTCCTTTTTAGTTGAGGGAAGCTCTTTGTGTATCATAGTTCTTTTTGGTTTTTATTTGTCTTTTATTTCTTCTCTTTGGTGCCTTCTTAGTGTTAATTGGTGTCAATGCATTTTGCATCTCATTTGACATAGTTCATTTTGAGCTTCATACCTATAGCCGATATAATGAATCTATGCTCTGTTTGAGGTGCTTTATGTGTCTATGGTGTTGCCTAACTTAGACTCTCTTTGATCTCTTGATATGCAATAGAGCTAAGTTAGAAAAGTTTTAAAACTGATTTTAATTCCCCATGTCACCTCTGAAATGGCACTAGCATGTGTAGGCTTTTGAAGATCCTTCTTGGCTATTTTGTATATAGCTTGTAACTATGGCTCTTCATTGCTTCATTCACTTCCATTGAGCACCATGCTTAAAATTGATATAAAATGAAATTGCTCTTTGTTTTGTGAATTAAAAAGATCGAGTTGGGTCTGCATTGTGAGCACCTCACCGTGTGTTCGAGACTGCTACCCATAAGGGTGGAACTTGAGCGGTGTCGTGTATGACCAAAACCGGTGTGTCAAGTCCTTTGACTTCGCTCAGTTAGTAAGCAGTGGCATCACCTTGCTTACAACCACTCGCATACAACTTAAATGTGCCTAAAACTGAATTTTGGCTGCAAAACTCTGAAATTTGAAGAATTTGTTCAGTTGGGTCATTGGCTTGTTGTATGAACCTTGTTAGGGATAGTTTTACTTGCTATACATGAGATTGCTTTGAGATAGATCCTATCTTGCTTGCCATGTCTAGTTGTCTCTAGGAGGTGATACCCATTCCTTGCTCACACATGTAATCTTCTCTATTTTGGCTTCTAAAGTGATCTTTAGCTCAACCTGAGTCTTAGTTGGACACTTTGAGCTTTTCCTATTCTCACAGGATCACATCACTGATGGAATACGAGGTTGCTACGCTAGCCGAAAACAAAACTTTTCGATCTCATAAAACAGGATCTACTGCTAGTTACAGGTTACGGGATTACCACTAGACGCGCAGGTGCAGCGGAAGACGACTTGATGTAGTCGTGCGCGTCGCAGCAGGCAGTGCAGTTGCGTGGTCGTCCGTCTCAACGTCCCCTTCGCGCGGTTCGTCCTTGTGCTCCAGATGCAGCACCTCCGAGGAATCCCACACGTACAGGGAGGAAGCATTGCGCCTCCGGACTGCTAGGTCCGCGAGGAGAAAAAGGCGCGAGCGTGGGGAGGCGACGGCGGCTGCCAAAAGGCGTGGATCAATCTCGTCCCGCGCCCACCCCTTGCTTATATAGGCATCCTGACGAGCTCTCACGTTGGAGGCCCATTAGTAACCCTAAACCTAGTCACCCGAATTAGGCTTCCAGCCCTTTAAGCGTGCGACCCTATGGGCTCACGCATACATAGACATGGCCCAAGTACTCTTACTCGACCAATAGTTGATAGCGGCCTCTAGCAAGGCGTGTCAACTCCTATGCATACACTATGATCATATCAGACGAACCACTATGACCATGTACAAGTTATTCCCTTTATCACTCGATATATGGTTCAACTCGTGGGTTAACACTTAACCCAAGCACGGCCATGCATTTGTTGATCCAATCACATGAGTGATCCAGTGATATCTCTCTCACGAAGAGAGGGGCAAATTCCATCTTGATTGTCTATGTCTCATAGCATGTTTCCCGACCACCCAACGACCACCTTTATAACTACCCAATAACGGAGTAGTGTTTGATAGTCTCTAAGTAGATCGTTTCACATCTTGAGTACATACCACAATCTCAGGTCTAAGGACATAACGTACATGACATGAATAGAGACTTTCTCTTGTTGGGTCAGTCCAGCCTACATGTCTCACATGTGTCCACATTATTAGTTTGACATCTCCATGTCTATGACTTGTGAAACATAGCCATCAACTAATACATGTGCTGGTCTAATATTCAAGTGTGCTCTTACAAGAATGCCGACCAGGGACAACTTTTAGAATAACCATTCAGGTAATTGAGTTCCACAAACAATTCACATAATCGTCAATCAATACTATTTGTCTATAATGGATATTCAAAGAACACTTTATTAATCATGGATACAATCGGAATATAATCATCTACATGATTAGCTCTAGGGCATATTCCTAACAATCACTTAGAGCATTTATTCATTGTCTTAGCTCTAAGTATGAAGCTTTTGCACTCATTTTGCATTTCATGGCATTTGTGGCCGATTTCTTGAGTTTTGAGCCTTGATGAGCTTCATGTGTCAACAAGGGGGAGAAATGTGCATTTCACTCATATTCAACCAAGGGGGAGAAAAACAGTGCATGTTCATACTTGCATTAGTCAAGGGGGAGAAATTGAAATTTGTGGCCTTTTGAGCTTTGGTTTGCTTTGGTCCTTCATTTGGTCTCTCTTTTGCGTACTTGGCTCGTTTCACCCTTCTTGGTATCTTGAGTGCGCTTTCGCCCAGGGGAGCGTTAGCTAGATGTGTTGAGCCTTTGCCTCTTCTGGAGGGTCTAGCTTGCCCTGTTGGCTCCGACAGGTTTCGATTGACTTTTTGAGCCTTATGTGGTTTAAATGGTATCTTTGAGCTTCTCTTGTTGCTTCAATTGGTATTCTGAGCTTTGAGAGCTTTGATTGGTATCTTTGGCTTGCTAGCGGTGTTGAGCCCGTTTCTGCCTTTTCTTGAAGGCTAGCTTTGATTTGCTTGGTTGCATCAAGCCGTTGCTCATGTCTTTGGGAACCAAGTTTTGGACTCGTTTTGCTTCTCTCAAGTGACCCCGTTTTTGGCTTTCTTAGCTTTTTGGTCATTTGGAGAGCTTTACCTTGTGGCTCAAATCTGAAATGCACTTGTGTTGACAATGCACTCATCAAGGAGGAGATTGCGAACACATGGTGGATAAGTACCCATGTAGTTCTGTTTTGTGATGAGTGATTGCCCAACACTTGAGCGTTTCAGTTTGAGTGATTTAATTCTAACCCTTTGCGAAAGCAAATGTGTGCCTGTCTATCGGCTTGTGGTGTGCAGGTGCTATGCCTAGTGACAGTGGTCAATGGCGTGGAGAAGGCCGAGTAGAGGCTTGCCGTGCCGATGGACTGAGAGCGGTGAAGAGCGGAAGCAGGGCTCGGACTGAGGGACCATGGGCGCCGACGGACTAGCTGTGGTGGCTAGTGCTTGGCACCGGCGAGTGCGACAAGACATGGAGGTAGACCGGGTCGACCGAGTCAAGACGGTGGACGCGCGAGTCGAGCGGAGGCTCAGGGGACTCGGAGTCCGACCGGGCGAGGACAAGGTGGCTCGAGTCGAGCGGTTTGGTGGTTTGGGTCTCAAAACCATCGGTGGACGGTTTTCGAGTTTGGGCCTCAAAACTCGGGGTTCGGTAGTTGAGCCCAAAGCTACCGGTGGCGGGTTTCCGCGGGTTTGGGCCTCAAAACTCGGGCGGAGCTTCCGAGGAAGCGGGGATGGCACGTGGCAGAATCCTGGAGGTTGTGTCGAGACGACGGCAACTCCTGGCAGGAAGCGGGGCCATCCATTCAAATCGAGGAAGATATTTTCCGGAGCTTGGACTGCAATGCTTAGGCTAGACAGTTCACTCATGTATCTAGGGGGGTCTTTGGGAAATAGCCAAAGCCCTGTTAAATATGGGATGAAGGGGTATCCTCATCCCACCTCTGGAACCCTAATCATTTGCCCCAACTCTCTCTCTCTAACCTCTCTCTAGTTCATGAGGTCCCTAGGTTGATCTCTCCAACCTTTGTAAGGATTTGCACTTTGTTTTCGGTGGGAATCAGAGGCATTACCCTCCGTAAGCCATGGTGGCTTTGATTTCGTGATCGTGTCTCCGGTTTGCTTGTGTTCTTCGCGTTTTGCTTTTTGCTCTCCTTGATCCCGAGTTGAGATTTTTTCTTATGGAGTAGTTCTTGCAAAACCATTTGAACCAAGTTGTTCGTAATCGTGAGGAGCATCTTTGCACCGAAGGAATTCTCCTCAAACCTCACGAGTGTGTAGATCGGACGATTTCTTTGCGGTGTTCTTCGTTCTTGCCCCTTTCTCCCCAAATCCTCGTTTCCCTTTAATCCTCACCAAATTGAGCGATGATTCTTTCGGGATAGCTCCCCAACTGTACAAGGATCATGCCTACAAAGTTTGGTTGCAGTTGGACTTCATTTGGTTGAGTTTTGTGAAGGTTTGGTGGAGAGAACGATTTTCGGGTTCGCTTTGCAGATTTCGGAGGCGTTGGACGCTCGAACGCAGGGTCTGGACGCTGCCCGCTCCCGAGCCGAGCGTCCGTCGCCTAGGGCTGTTTCGGATTGTTTTTTTTTGTGCGACGGACTCTGGCGTCGAACTCGTCCATCGCCCAACGGACTCAGTCCGTCGCCCTCTGTCAGCGTCCGTCGGCCTTCCAGTAAGGTTTCAGGATTTTCTTCGTCTCGCTGTTTTGATCGTTTCTCCCTCGTCCGAACTCCGAATTGAGTTCCGTTTGTTGCGTTGGTTTCGTAATCTTGTAGGGAACTTGATGAAACACTTTTGAGACCAGTTCTCATAAGTATTTTTTGGTGAGCTCTCTTCTCTTCTCCTCTTCTCTTCTCCATAGAGTTTGAGAGCCTCACTATCGTTGTCTCGGTTTGAGTTTTTGGTTTCCGGAAGATCCGCTGTACCTCTTGGTCATCACCAAAGGTATCCACCCTCTCTAGGGTCGTGATCTTGCTGGTTGAGTAAGCTTGCTTGCTGGGGTTGTTTTTGGGAAGAGTGGCCCGAATATTTCGAGAGAAATTTGAGGCTCCCATTCACGCCCCCTCTGGTCGCTGTTCTCGGTCCTTCACAACACATCATGCATGAGAGAAGCGTCCACCAGATCGAACAAGAAATTTTATTGTTTCAAACTGACACAAAAGCATTTCGAAATCATCACATCTGTGTGCACCTGCTTAATTGTCTTGTTATTACGGCTAGTACAAACGGCCATGGCGCTGAAACTCCCTCCCTCTCGATAAGGACAGGCCATGCAACTCGCAAACCACAGTCCACAGTTCTGCAACTACTATTACACAACGAGATTGCATAGACACAGACGGACCAGACTGAAATCAGGGTTCAAATTAGCCTACTCGTGCATACACACTGGTGTGCTAGCTCCTTCAGTAAAGTTGCAACAAACATTTGTAGGTAGCATCAGCATGTTTCCATAACATTGGCACTGACAGTGCCACACAAGGAAAACCCATCATCGCGCGTCACTTGCGAGTCGCAAGTCGCACACATTATATATATAGAGTTCCACCTCACTTCACAGGTTGCGCGCCACCTGAACTTTTGGCTGCAAGGAACTGTGACTAACGAGATGGCAGGCAGGCCCATCATTTTAACTGAACAACAGAGCACAAACGGTCTGTTCTTCTGGAATCTGAAATTTCATACTGCTCCTATGTGACTGAAGATCAACACCGGCGCGTAGACAATTCGCATCATTTAAAGCCAATTATTAAGGACTTCCAGCTCCCAGGTGCATTGCGCCTGCAATGCAGTAATAGGCAAATCCATAAATGTCAAAACTACATCCTCGTCCAAAGGATTCAAGAAATCAAACCACATTTTAATAAGAAAAAATAATAATCAGGAAATTGTCTCTCTAGTGAATGTACACATGAAAATAGAGGACTGCTCAAAGCTACAGGTAAAACTCACCCGATTAAGCAGTAGCATGCCGTCGTTGGCCAACTCCTCCCCACACAGCCACACCGCGTTCATCCGTCTGAAAGCCAAACATGAGGAATGTGGGAGATGAGGTGCCAGTCCTCCCCCGTTTCTCTCTTGCATCGCCTCTTCAGATCAGGGCAGCCACAGATCCGCAATCCCTTCAGAGTGGCGAGGCCTTTTATCCCCTGCGGCAACGACGTGAGGCCCGTACAGTGCGAGATTGAGAGCTTTTCAAGGGAGGCGAGGTCTTCCATCCCCTGCGGCAAGGATGTGAGGTCCGGGCAGCCTTGGATTTTGAGCTCTTGAAGACAGGTGGAGAGGCGGCAGATGGATTGTGGAAGGCAAGTCAGCCTACTCAAATCATTAATCTCGAGTTTGCATAAAGAGCAGAGTTCTCCCAGGCAGTCAGGCAACTGGTGAATGCATTGCAGTAACTTATCTGGAGCAACTGGAGGGATGTGAGCTGACCCATTGTTTGGGGGAGGCTGGTCAGGCTACCACAGTGGTCGATGGTCAACTCTTGTAGAGACCGGAGTTCCCCTAGCGACTCAGGTAGCATGCGGATATTAGACCAGTTTCTGACTTTCAGGGATCGGAGGGATGTGAGGCTCCACAAGCTCTCAGGCACCTCGGGTTGCACTCCAGAGAAGCCATGGATCTCCAATGACTCGAGTGCTGTTATGTGTTGCAGTAGCTCCCACCCATACCCAGATCCTAATCCTGTGACACCCCCTAGCTCAAGCTTCTTCAGGTGGCTAAAACTGGGGGACGGAGAGGACCCCTGGCATTGGCCTGGTGACTGCAGCACCTGCTCACTGCCATCGCGCAAGATCATGAGCTGTGAGGCCCTTTATTCCCTCCGGCAAGAATGTGAGGCCTTGGCAAAATCTGATCTCAAGGTCTATAAGGGAGGTGGTAAGGCGGCATAAGGACTGGGGAAGGCAAGTCATGCAACCCAATTCTGAAATCTTTAACTTGCGTAGGCTGTGGAGCTCACCCAAGCATTCGGGCAGTTCGCCAAGCACATCACAGTCTCCTATTTGGAGCTCCTGGAGAGACATGAGGCTGCACAAGGACTGGGGAAGGCAAGTCAGGCCTGGCAAACACCAAATATCCAACTTTCTTAGAGAGCAGAGCTCTCCCAGACCTTCAGGCAATTGAAGAAGTGCTTTGCAGTCTCCTATGTCAAGCTCCTTGAGGAATGTAAGGTGGCACAAGGATTCCGGAAACTGGACAAGTGCATGACACTCTTGTATTATGAGCTCCTGGAGAGAGGTGAGGTGACCTATTGATTGTGGAAGGCCACTTAAGCGGCCACAGTTTTTTATGGTCATCCGTTGCAGGGAAGAGAGATTCCCTAGGTACTCCGGCAGCTCAATTAGGTCACTACAGGTGAAAATCTCCAAGGACTCAAGTGCCATCATGTGTTGGAGAAGCTCCAATCTAAATCCAGGTGACAAAGGTGGTGATAACTTCTGCTTTTTTGTCAAGCGCATCAGCTTTTTCCATCAGCTTGGCTTTTTCCTTCTTATAGGCTCCACTTACATTTTTTGCCCAACCCCTTAGGAATTGTCTAAGCCTTTGTATTTTATATTGCCAGCGCTGCAGTGGAGTGTTTCCCCTCTGCTCCTTAGACCAGATTCTAGTCACTATCTCATTAAAATCATCTCTCAAAAGCCAACCGAGTTCAAATTTAAAACACGATTGTTTGTTACCGTGTGTGCCATTTCCAGTGTCTAAAAGTAATGGAGTATGATCTGAAATTTCCCGTGTCAACGCTTGTACCGTTGATAACGGGAACTTTGACTCCCATTCTGTAGTAACTAGGATTCGGTCTAGTCTTTCAAAAGTTGGGTTTTCCCTAGAATTGGCCCATGTAAATTTCCTATTAGAGAGATCTAGCTCCCTTAGGTCTAGGCTGTCAATAATGGCATTAAATAAGAAAGGCCAACGATTGTCATACCTATCATTGTTCTTCTCTTGAGGGTTTCTAATGATATTAAAATCACCCCCTACAAGAATAGGATCGGTTTCCTTTGCACATGTTTGGGCTAGTTCAGAAAGAAAGCCCTCTTTGTGTTCTGCTTGTGCTGCTCCATATACAGCAATAAGCACCCAATGGAAACCATCTACCTTATTCCTAAGGTGAAATTTGACATAAAAGTCTCCCTCATCAATACTTCCAATGTCAAAGAATTCTAAGTTTACCCCCAAAAGGATGCCACCAGACCTACCATGAGGTTCAGACCAGTGCCAAATAAACTCTTGTCCACCACAAATATTGTCAAGGACAGTTTTAGAGAAATCTTTCTTTCCAGATTCAAGAAGAGCTATAAAGTCTAGCTTTTGCTCTCTCGATAAATCAGATAGGAACCTATATTTAGCCAAGTCGCTAAGACCTTTGCTATTCCAAAAGATTCCTTTCATGGGGAAACTATTTTATGTTTTTTAACTATTCGCACTTTCGGCTTCTTCTTTGATCTAGTCAGAGATGAAGCTTTATTTTCTGCACATTTGTGCGGGAAAGGCTGCGGGCTATTTCCCTTCCCCAGACCCCGCAGTGCGGGAGCCTACGGCACTGGGTACGCCCCCCCCTTTTTTTTACAGATTTAAATTCACAACTTAGGTGATCACTGTCCAAGTTTTCAAATTCATCCAACAGATCGCCACAAATACGACCAAGGGTACCATTCTCTATGTCCAAATCATCTTCGTCCTCAAACAAAACTGGTTCAGTACCAGTGTCCGTTCTAGACGGATCTGGTGTTACTCTTGCCACTTCGGTGTTTTTAAGCAAAGAAATTGATTCTAAAACTGAATTAGAATTGGAACCTAAATTAACACCTAGGTCTGAGAGACGAGATGAAATATCGACCGAAGGAAAATGAATAAAAGAAAATTTGGAAATATTACCTGCGCTGAAATCTAGATTTTTCCACGCCGCCCTCTTTTTCGCCTTTCTCATGGAGTCAACATCATTGGACATAGCCAAACGAGGACTCGTCCGTTTTGGAGTTTGCTTTATCTCAGAGATTGCAGCAGCAGCAAGCATCTTTGTCTTTTGAAATGGTCCCTGAACATTAACGTCCGCTTCAGGAACAACTCTGGGGCCACCATCCAAGCCCTCTCTGCTATAGCAGCACCCAGGCCATCAGCTGCTGGTTCGACATGTGCCAGCAGGCCAGAGGGCACTCCATGAGGCAGCCCTTGTACCTGCAAATTATTTTGTCCCATACTAACTGCAGTAGCTTTCAAATTGCCAAACCCATGTGCTAGTCCGGTGTCATCTTGCAATAATGCAGCAATTTTAGCTGCGAAGTCTGTTTCCTCTAGATCTGAATCCAACAGCTTGGTTCCTTTGCCATGCGTGCTGTCCATGAGGTGGCATCCTGAGCCTTCCATGCTAGCACTAGCAGCAGCACCAACATCTGGAATCACAGTTTCAGCCAAGATGTTGCAACACCCATCAACACCTTTCACGCCGTTGTCGTCACTGACCTTCTTCAGGTCGCTCCCACCACCAATGATCATGGCATCAGCATCTGAGCAGCCATCACAATCTTTTGTGCCCCCGCCCATGCTAGCAGGCAGCCCAAGGCCAGGGCACAACTCACCAGCGGTTGGCCCCATAGCAGCAGACTCCTCCTGAGTCATCTCCCTATCCCCATCAGTAGGATATTCCACGTCATCCTCCAAACCAACATCTTTAACCGTGCCATCAAACATCCCACCATCCTTCTCACCAAAAACCACGTCAGCACATTCATTTACCAGAGAATTGACTGCAGAATCAATAGCTCCCTCTGCCATAACCCGAAGCATATTTTCAAAGTTCGGATTATCTCCCAAAGATTTATGTTCGGGATCAGAGCCATCCAAAACATTGTTGTCTTGGTCCATAGGATCATCTTGCCTTGTTGGGTTGTCATCCTCTTTTTCCTCTGGTTTCTCTCCTTCCCTCCCTCGTCCTCCATCACCATCCCCGCCAAAATCAAACTCTACTTCATCCCCATTTTCATCATACCCAATTTTCTCCAATTCGATATCAAGGTTAAAAAAATGATCTCCAATGACCACTTGCTTCTTGGATGGGACTAAGTTTGGATCCAAAACGGCCACCAAAATACGCCCGAAGTCATTTTTTCTTGCCGTGATCATGTCCACCATCTGAGTCGAGCCGAACAAAGTTCCAACAGCCCATAAAACAAGGTATTCCCGCAGCGGCTTCCCGATTCCAGTTACCTGCAGCCAGACTTTAGGGAGGAGATATCCCTCCTCTTTGATCTGCGATAATTCGAAATTCAACTGAGCACCAGTCGCAACCCCGTTTTCCATAACATCAGCACCTCCATAAGCAATAGATCGTCGCAGTTCTGCCTTTGATGGAAATTGAACTATAAATGTATTATTATCCTGGGTTATAGGATCCCACCTCCATCTAACCGGCACAATTCTCTGCATCTGGACAATTAGCTGCTCCTTTGAGATCACACCACCGACTACTGTCACCATGGCAGTCCTGGACTCCTTTCGTGGCAGAGGGGCATGTGCTATGTGATGAAAGCCAAGCCCGTCCACTGAGTAACCCACCGCATTAGCAACAGGCTTGGGAAGTTTCAGTACCGGGCAACGGTGGTTAACATGATCATGTCCATCGCATATGTAACAATATAGATCATTAGAGCAGTCTGCTGTTGCATGACCTTTCTGCGAGCAACGATCACACACCTTCGTTTTAGCTGGGTGTTCCCCAGTGCTTATGTTAGCCACCTGCAAATCGTTCTGCTGATCTTCAAGCAAATCCACCGTGTACTGGCTGACTGGCAACGCAGGCATTGCTGTGGTCGTTGAAGCTTCCTTTGTGGCCTCGCCCACATGACTTTGTGAATCTGCAACCGATAAGTAGGAGGCCCTACCAGCACCACGCCCCATGCGACCACCCCTGCCGCCACCGCCACGCAGTGCTGGGAACCCATGCCCACCACGTGGGCGGAAGTCTCTGCGAGTCCAACGATGACTCCGACCGGCAGCCGCGCCAAATTCACCGTAGCCCGGATGGAAGCCATGGTTGACACTTTGGAAACCTTCAGGATGATGGACAGCTTCCTCCTCCTCATGTTGGAGACGAGGGATTCCACCACCACAACCCCGACTAGCAGTCGCCGTCCCATGAAATTGATGCATACGTCCGCCGGGCGGACCGTGTTGGATCACGCGGCCGCGTGCCGCCGTGTCGCCATGCTGGGGCACGCGACCACGCCCAGTGCCATGGCCGCCAGCGATCTGGCTAGCGCCGAGGATGCTGGCCGGGCCCTGACTGGCAGCGCTGTCGATGAAGCCACTCTGGCCGGCCACACCCTGACCGACCGCGCCCTGGTTGGAAGACGTGTCGAGGAAGCCCCGTTGGATCGCCCGGCCGCGCCCAGCGCCCGCGCCCTTGCCCACTTCGCGACCTCGGCCACCCTGCATCTTGCTCGACGCTAGATCCGCCGGCGCCCCGCTCGGGAAGAACGCGACCTCCGATGGCGAGCGTGACGGCGGAAAGAAAGCGGCGGCCCTGGGTCCGTTTGCTGCACGAGCTAGAAAATTTCCAAGCGCAGATGAAAACTGGGCCACGTACCTAGTCCGGCCCAACACAGTTGGGACCTGGAACTCCCCGTGATTGCAGCACCGGTATTCATGTACGAAATTTGAATCCTGATCCGGTATTTGTCGGACCATCGCCACCGCCGTGCCACTCCGGCGTGCCACCATTGACGGTGAACATGTCGTCACTTTTGCCTTCCGAAGAACGTCTCCCAAGGTGATTGCTGGTGACACCCGACGTTGCGGCAGCGGACCTCGCCATGGCTTGCCGGACACCGGCCTGCTCGCGCCATTGGCGACACTTGCACCTGCAAAACCAGAAAGCCTACGTACCTCTGGAGCTTTCTTAGCCACGACCTCCTCCACCGTGCAAGGATTGCCGGTGTCCAGTTTGTCAGTCTCCTCCTCATCGGAACTAAGCTCCTCCGCGAGGGGCCAAAACTTGGATCTCGTGAAGTGTTGCCTCCGCCCAGCCAAAGGATCCGGCGAGGACCTGCCACACAGCAGTTCCGACGCTGGGCTCGCAAGGCACGCCTGCTCTCGTCCTCCAGATGGAACTCCCGCCCAAGGCGTCGGAGCCAATGTTAGTCGGCGGTTCCGCCGGTGCATGGCTATCCACCTTTCATATGCACTGAGACATGCCAAGTATGGCTTGGCTAGGATTGTGCGAGCCAGCATATATCTTGGCTGAAATGTATGTCATATGTATGGAAATGTTTTTTACTTAACCTCCAAACCTATCGAGCGTGGTCTACTTTACCCTAAACCGTCTATACTACCCATAAACTTTCCAAAAATCGGTCAAATTACCCTTTTAGATGGTTTTGGACGGTAGTTTTGCTACGGTAACAATGATTTTGCTACAATGACAATGGTTTTGTATTTTTATTTTTATTCATTTTCACTAAATTTTTGAAAAATCATAGTAAATCACAGAAAAATCATAAAATGAAAAAATCAAATTTTTTTGACTCACAAGTGAACGTATAATAATGTATGCTTTGGTACAAAGTTTTTTCTATAGCTGTAGATAATTTGGAAAATCCAAGTTTATCTGTAATTAATTTGAATAATTCATAGTAGCTTCTATGGTCAAATTATGGTGAATTTTTTATGGTGAACTGATTATTGTATGCTTGAACTATGTAAAAATCTCATATTTATTGGACCATGTATAACTTATTTACTGATAAAGCATAAATTTAATAAATATGAAATTAGATTTTTGTATGTTAAGGCGAAGCAGAAAGTATATACATGAGAGGCGAAGGATACAAGGAAATACAATGGACACGACCGAATGATCGAAGTTGTGGCAGAGTAGTACGTAGAGCTAAATACCTGGGAGCTCAGATGTGGTTCCGTTGCTTGTGCGTACAGCAAGACGGGAAGGGCAGGCGCATCAACTTATCTCATGACTTCGAGTCGAGGGAAGGGTTCTGCACTTCTGCTGCTGCACTGCACTGATAGGTTCTCAAGTAAGGGAGGGCACATGTTACTGAAACTTTGCACATGTTCACGCGCTGCACTGCTCCTTGAAGACAAGAGAGAAGAAGCAGCCAAGACCTGGAGCAAAAATATAATGATCGAAGAGGTGGCATAGTAGAGCAAAATACCTGGATGGAGCTGATCAGACGCGGTGCCGTTGCTTGTGTTGTGTACAGCAAGACAGGAAGTTTGGGCGCCGGCCTTGGCTTGCACAACGCAGGCGCATCAACTTATCTCCTGACCTCAAGGGCAGGGTAGTTATGCTTCTGCTTCTGCTTCTACACTGCTAGTTTGTGTGGATTCCCTGTGGAGTTATCGTCGTTGGGTAGTCTCTAGAAGTAAAAGCAGATGTGGCTGTGGACGGCTAAAGTAAATAAATTACCCGGCAAAGCGCATCGCATAGGAACCTTCCGGGAAGCTGCCACGGAGTTGTGATGCAATGCATACAAGCAAGGCTTCACCGGTGGGCGGTGGCACATTTCGTCGAACGGGCGGCGCGCACTGCAACTGTTTCAGTGCTCACGCGGTCGTAGGACAACGCTCGGGCGTCGGCACTGCACTGCACGCACTCCCGTCCATGGCAGACAGGGGCCGCGCGGTAACCACGGATGCAATCAGGACCCCAATCCATGCCCATGTCCCTGCTGCTGGCAGCGTCCTCTTCCACACCTCATCATCATCCTAGGCCGCTCGCGCTCGGCACGCGGCCTAGATTCAATTCGTCTCTCCACCATGGCCCCGCGCTCTCTGCACTGATCGATCGATCGAGGACAAGCACTCTGCCTCGCTTCAGTGCGTGGGACGGCGACGACGGGACCAGCAAGCCTTGGAGGAATTTGGTACGGACTACGGACGGATTCCTCGTGTGTAACCTGACTCCGTCCTTCCATAGCGCTGCCACCGCTTGTCTTCTCCTCGTCCCTCCGGTACCTTAGCCAGCCTTGGAGGAATTTGGTCGAAGAAATCCATGGGGAAGAGAATCAGGAACCAGAAGTTCCTGATTTTTTTTAGGTGTCAAACTCATGGAACGGTACCGTTAACTTAGCTTACACGCCGGACACTGCCTCGATTTTTTTAGGTGCCAAACTCAACTCATGTGACTTGTGTTGCCTGTAGTGTAATCTGGCATTAATAAATCATTCATTTTCCACTCCACCATAGCAGCAAGCAAGATGAAGTGCACAGCAGTACAGCACCATCATGAGAGAAGCGTCCTCCAGATCGAACAGGAAATTTTACGGTTTCAAACTGACACAAAAGCATTTCGAAACCATCACATCTGTATGCACCTGCTTAATTGTCTTGTTATTACAGCCAGTACAAACAGGTCATCTGTATATATCATACAATTTGCCATCTTGCTCTGCAACTACTATTACACAACGATAGTAGCATAGACACAGACGAACCATACTGAAATCAGAGTTCAAGTTAGCCCACCCAATAGGCCAATACTTACTCGAGCATACACAACTGGTGTACTAGCTCCTTCAGTTGTCGGTAGTAGCACCAGCATATTTCCATCACATTCATAGTGCCACGGAAGGAATTCCCATGATCACACGCCACTCGCAAGTCGCAAGTCGCAAGTCGCAAGCAATATATATAAAGAGTTCCACCTCCTTCACTGGTTGCGCGCTACCTGAACTTTTGGCTGTCAAGAACTGTGACTGACGATACGACAAGGCAGCCCCGTCATGTTAACTGAACACCAGAGCACAAACTTCTGTTCTTCTGTAATCTGAAATTCCATACTGCTCCTATGTGACTGAAGATCGACATAGGCGTGTAGACAATTCGCATCATTTAAAGCCAATTATTAAGGACTTCCAGCTCCCAGGTGCATTGCGCCTGTAATGCAGTAATAGGCAAATCCATAAATGTCAAAACGACATCCTCGTCCAAAGGATTCAAGAAATCAAACCACATTTTAATAAGAAAAATGATAATAATCAGGAAGTTGGCCCTCTAGTGAATGTACACATGAAAACAGGGGTCTGCTCAAAAAGCTATAGGTAAAACTCACCCGATTAAGCAGTACCATGCCGTCGTTGGCCAACTCGTCCCGACACAGCCACACCACGTTCATCCGTCTACAAGCCAAACATGAGGAATGTGGGAGATGAGGTGCCAGTCCTCCCCCGTTTCTCTCTTGCATCGCCTCTGCAGATCGGGGCATTCACGTATCCACAATTCCTTCAGAGCGGTGAGGCCTTTTATGTCCTCAGGTAAATATTTTATTCTGGGGCAGGAAGAGACGCATAGCTTTTCAAGGGAGACGAGGCCTTTTATCCCCTGCAACAACGATGTGAGGCCCGTACAGTCACCGATTGAGAGACTTTTAAGGGAGGCGAGGCCTTCCATCCCCTGCGGCAACGATGTGGGTCCCGGGCAGGAATGGATTCGGAGCTCTTGAAGAGAGGTGGTGAGGCGGCACATGGATCGTGGAAGGCAAGTCAGCCCCTGCAAATGAATAATCTCGAGTTTGCGTAGAGAGCAGAGTTCTCCCAAGCAATCGGGCAACTGGTGAACTGCGTCGCAGCATTTTATCTTGAGCAACTGGAGAGATGTGAGTTGACCCATTGTTTGGGGGAGGCTGGTCAGGCTATCACAGCCATAGATGGCCAACTCTTGCAGAGACCGGAGTTCCCCTAGCGACTCGGGTAGCTCGCGAGTGTTAGACCAGCTGCTGACTTCTAGGGAACGGAGGGATGAAAGACTCCACAAGCTCTCAGGCACCTCGGTTTGCACTCCAGAGAAGCCATGAATCTCCAATGACTCGAGTGCCGCCATATGCTGCAGCAGCTCCCACCCATGCCCAGATCTTAATCCTGTCATCTTCAATAGCTGAAGCTTCTTTAGGTGGTTAAAACTGGGGGACGAAGAGGACCCCTGGTATTGGCCCGGTGACTGCAGCAGCTG
The DNA here is from genome assembly GCA_022036555.1 of Microstegium vimineum. Classification (NCBI taxonomy): domain Eukaryota; kingdom Viridiplantae; phylum Streptophyta; class Magnoliopsida; order Poales; family Poaceae; genus Microstegium; species Microstegium vimineum. Next base: position 57,185,122 of record CM039132.1, on the reverse strand, counting down.
CTCACTGCCACACAAGGTCAAGCACTGCAGCGACAGAGGAAACTGCGGTATCACCTCCAACTTAGGACAACGACTAATCCATAACTCTGTTAAGCAGCTACCAACTCGGACTTGTCCCAGGTGAGGTGTTAAATTGTAGTTGTAGCAGCCTCCCCCATCTTCTACATCGGGCATGCTCCTCTCTGGTACCATCCACACCTCTGCTAAACAAGGCAGATCATCCATCTCCAGTTTCACCAGCGAAGGAAATGGGCCTCCACTTATGCTTTCAAGAGAAAGCATCCTTAGCAGCCAAAGCTCCTCCAAACAGGGTAGCTCGACAAGCCCATCTAGATGCTTCAAGTTCGGCAAATCACATAGCCGTAACACCCTCAAAAATGGGAAGGGAGCGGAGCCCTGTACTGCACCACCAACTTGACTCTGCATCCACCCTGCATTTTGCCTACCTGAATACCCATGAATTTCCAGCTTTTCAATACCAGCTGGTGGTTCTAGGCCATCAAGCACATCTTGCTGCAACTCAGTGTTTACCTCTTCCATTTTATTTGGCATCCAATTTAGTTCCAACCTCTGTAGGTTTGTCTTCTGTTTTAAGCATGCTAGGTGTGCATCATTCGGGTCCAACACATGTGAAATGCCACTGATTGTTAGTTCCTCACCAATCCTATATACATTTGCAAGCTCTGAGATTCCTGCAAACTTTTCTCCCTTGCCCACAACAAATAAGCCCAACTTTTGTAGTCGACTGAGCTGTCCAAGGCCTACAGGCATGCCTCCTAATTTTTCACAATCTTTTAGGTTCAAAACTTGGAGCTTCTCCAAGTTGCCGATGCCTTCAGGCAACTCTACTAATTCCGAACAATCCTGAAGGTCCAAACACTCAAGATTTCTCAGTGTTGTGATACTTGATGGTAGCCTCATAATTTTGGTCTTACCTAGTCTCAAAAATCTTAGCTTCTTATTTCTACCAATAGAGTCTGGCAACATTGTAAGCTTCACACATTCCCAAAGAATAAGGCTTGAAATCATTTTGCAATCACCAATAGTGTCTGGTAAGCATCTCAGCATTTTGCACTTTGATAGGTTCACTGTTCTTAACTTCTGTAGCTTGCCAATAGAGTTTGGCAACATTATAAGCCCCTCGCAACCGCAAAGATCAATGCTCGAAATCATTTCACAGTTAGCAATAGATTCTGGTAAATGCTTTAGTTGTTCACAGCCTAAGAAGTTTAGTGTTCTTAACTTCCTCAGCTTACCAATGGATTCTGGTATCTCGACAAGTGAATAGCTGTTTGTTACATGAAGTGCTTGCAGGCTCCAAACATCTGAGATACCCTCAGGAAGCGTTTTACTATATAATGACATGGAAAGATATTTCAGATATTTAACCTGAGATATGATGTTGGCTCCTTCATCATCGAGATGGCCCACCATGACACTACGCAAGTGCTTTGCATGCTTTAGCGCCATGACATTTGTGTAATCTCCAGACCAAGGCATATATACAGCACGTGCCTTTCTAAAAATATTTTTGGGTGCCAAATTTTCTGGCCGTTCAATCGAAGAGAAGTATCTGCAGCTCTTGGGAAGTATCTCGATCAAAACGAGGCGGACTTGCACAGCCGGTACGCAAAGTTTCAGGAGGAGTGGCCCATTTTTGGGGTCACGTTGATGTGTGATTCGTGGACGGGTCCGACAAGAATGAATGTTATCAATTTTTTGATCTATTGCAATGGCGTCATGTGGTTCCACAAGTCAGTTGATGCGACTGGCAAAAGCCAAGATTCATCTTATTTGTTGGGGGTACGTCCAAAATATTGTACCAGTTCGCATGCACTATGTTTTCTCGGTTGCACTAAATGTTGTGGCTACTTGTGCAGCTGATTCGCAAGGTGGTTCAGGAGATAGGTGCTGAGCATATCGTGCAGATCGTCACGGACAACGGCTCCAACTTCAAGAAAGCATGCCAGAGATTGAACGACGAGTATGAGCATATTGTTTGGACACCTTGCCTTGCACACACCATCAACTTGATGCGGAAGGACATTGGTACAAGGGCGGAGCATGCAGGTATGATCTCTGTATGCAAGCGCATTTCAGCTTGGCTGCACAATCATGGCCAGTTGAATGCAATGATGAGGGAAGCCATTGGTGGTGAGTTGGTCAAATGGAATGTCACTAGGTTTAGGATCAACTACATGTTCATGGAGAGCTTCCATCGAAAGCGCGATCGTTTTATGCACTAGATGGGATCTCCCGAGTTCTTGCAGAGTAGGTGGAGACAATGCAAGGAAGGACATTATGCTCACGCAAGATTGTCTAGTATACAGTGGTGGGATGGACTTAAATACATCATCGATTCAGTGGCACCAATTTACAGGTTCCTTCGGTTCGCTGATCAAGACAAGCTACCTAACATGTGTGAAGTAGTGTACAACTACCAAGAGTGCAAAAAGGAGATGCAGACCTTCTTTGGAACAAATGTCCAAACATGGCATGAGTACAAGGATATCATGGATTCTAGGATTGCGGACGTGTACTATGGCACGTATGTGGGCCCAGGTGCGATCACAACCATTGTTTAAATACCAATCTCTACATATTGAGTATGTACCATATGCTAATTTGTCGTGCATCATATGTTGCAGCTGCTGTCCTAAACCCAAGGCTTGTATATCGTTACAATCCAACTGCGACTATGTTTGGTGGCCTCAAGGAAGCATTTGGGAAAATGACAGATGTGCATACTGCCATCTTGGCATTACAGGAGGCAAAAAATTTCCGCAAACACCTTAGGGAGTTTGGCACTCAGTTGGCCATGAAAATGACCATCGACCCCAATACAACCCCATGTAAGAGTACTTTTGAACTCCATTATTTTTGTCTTATAGAACACATACCTAACATAATGGGTTCCACTTGCAGCGTCGTGGTGGTTGCTGTTCGGCAGGCAGACTCCAAATCTCCAAAAACTTGCGTTGAGGCTTGTTGCACAATGTGTATCCTCCAGTGGCTGCGAGCGCAACTGGAGTACATTTGCCTTATTGCACACGAAGGTTCGTAATCGCTTGTCCCACAAAAAACTAAACAAGCTAGTGTATGTGAACTACAACCTTCGCCTGCGACTCGCGGATGCCTCCGGACTACCTAGGCGTGAGGAAGAAGACTTCATTGACCAGTTCACGCAGATATCCTTTTACGATAGGGATAATCTGGTTCGAGACTGGATGGAGTATGGTAGATCGAACAAGGCTCCAGTTCTCGACGAAGAAAATGAACAAACGGACATCCCTCTTCCGTCCCGTATTGTGAGGTACGTTGATGTACTTTGTTAGCCACTAACGAACCATATCTTTAATAATATGATTTATTCTTTTGATGACAGAGACCAAGTGGACCCCGACGATGTTGGACCCATCCGTGATTGGGCCCGTAGACATGTGGGTGACACACATCTTGACAAAAGGAAATACCAGACGGGACCTAGGTAGGAGGACCCCAAACGCCAGAATCGAAAGGGAAAGCAAGTGCAACAACCTGTCACCAGCGATGCTTCGACAGATGATGGCGAGGAGGGTGAGGAAAGTCCACCGTACAAGGAGTCCGATGACAGCAGCTCAGCAGATGACAGTGGAGACGGTCATAGTGGTGACGATGACCCTGGAGCTGCAGGTGGTAGTGCTGTTGGTGGTGGTGATGGTGGTGGTAGTGGTGTTGGTGATGGTGGTGGACTTCATTTCACAGGTATCAATTGCTACAAACATTTTTTCTGTCTATGACTATTGACTAGTACTAATTATGGTCGGCTGCAGGCGAGACGGACTTCACACATGCTACTCAGGACCGCGACCATGGGCAGCCGGAATCGCAGAGGAGAGCTTACGACCCGACGGACTGCTACGACACGCCACAATACTCCTCTTCCTCGTACAGTGATACATCGTACAGTGGTGGTTATACCTACCCCGTTCCTGACATCAGCACGCAGCCGGCCACTAGATGGGTCTACGAATGGCAAGACCCGGATTTCTACAACATGTTAGTGCAGGAATGGGAGACCACAGCTCATTGGACGGGCCAATCATGGATAGACTACAAGGCTCAGCTCCAGGCGCGCGGTATCGCTCTAATGTCCACCGCGGAGTATGAGGAGGCGTGCGGAAACTGAATCTTCCCTTATATTCTACACCAGTGACCATGATGTTTGCATGTCTACGACACAAGGTATTTCCATGGACGATTTGTTGTTGCAACGGTGAACTACGTTATTTCCGCCGTGAATTTGTGACTAGTGCATAACTATGATACTTCGATGCGTTGTCCATTTGTGTCATACTATTTTTCCATGCATTATGTGTTCTATTTACATCATTATATGCAAAGGTCATGCAAAAAAAATATATTGTTTCAAGCAAAAAAAAAAGTGTAACCGGCGGTTTGGGGCGGTTACCGATCATGCCGGCCGGTAACCGGCCCTAACCGTTCGGTAGCCGGTCCCTAACCAATTGCACTAAATTGTTTGAATTCAAAAGAATTCAAAATTCAAACCATTCGGTTTTGGACCGGTTTGGGCGGTAACCGTCGGTTACCGCCCAACCGCCGCCGGCCGGTTACCGGCGCGAAAACGGTAGGGTGAACCCTGGACTGGACACGCACAATGGGTGGCCCGGCGGCCGGATGCGTACAACAAGCACACGGCCGGTCGTACAACCAGCTTATGGTGATGACGTCCGCCGAGTGTTTGAGGAATTGTCTCCATTCTCCAAGGTTTGTTACCATCCTTTGTTAAATATAATACTAGCCATCTCCATGAGATTCTATTTTGCATACATCTCACAAGTTGTTGCTGCAGATGAACTGTAGCGAGGGAGCTATGAAAATATAACATTATAATTGTACTGGTGAGGTGGCAAATAAAGGAGAGGAAATGACTTAGCATATAATTGACATTTTTTTTCCTTCTATGATGCAGCAAGGATGATGTGAAGAAAAAGATGGAGTCTAAGAAACTCGAGGGTTCATTGAATCTATGTTCTATGATGCGATTATTACTTAATTGTTCTTTTTTTTTCTTTCCAAAATTCAACCTGATAAACATCTGATGCAATTGAAGGGACATGTTTAGTTTCATCGCTGACACTCTTGAGTCTAGATGTTTCTGAGTGCCTCTGCCCCTCGCCATGCTTTTCTCATGTTAGAAGAGTGTCAGTATGGAAACACATGTTTAACTGTAGAATGCAATGACATGTCCTTGACGGTTCTTTTGGTATCTGTGTGTTAATTTGTCGTCATCGTATTTTAATACAGGAAAATAACACTATAATAGACGACTTTGGTTTTTATCTTTGTAGGTTACTTATGATGTCAGCAAGATTGGATTTACAGCCACCTAAAGCTATTGGAACATAATGACACACTTGCATTTCAAGCAGACACTTATAGTTGGATGACTCAAATGAAGAGGAAGCCGTCGTCTCATGATGTTTTTGTTGGTAAATAACTGGAAACTCGCCAAGAATGACACATTATCCAAGAGACATCCTGGCTTCGATGCTATCACAGACATCTTGTATGGTTATGCCATCTGTGATCAAGGATCCACTGATAAGGTGAACTTCATTATATCTCATTACCAAACATTATCCCAGCTTGATGGGATTTAGTTGTAAGGAGATATTTTGAGTTGTGGTGACTACTAGGTGGCCTCAATTCATCACCAGAGTTCCAATTTTTAAGAAATTTGTTTAAAAATAAATCCTTGAATGCGACCATATATATTGGGCCCACTAACTTGCTTCCCCATGCTATAGAAACTATGTCTGTGAAATAATAGAATGCTTTAAAATCCATTGATTGTCAAATGTACAGTAAATTATGTTGTCTCCATGATTGCTTCTTCTTTTCGGCTGTTATGTGTTATATGTTTCAACTGTAGCAATAACTTTTTTGTTTGTGGATTGACCTCCTGGATTTATTAGATATATGTATACGGCCATTACAACCATTCTTAATTTTTTTGTGATATATCTATATATAAACACTCAAATATAAACCCGTGCGTGTCGCACGTACATCGTCACTAGTATCTAAACATTCAAAGAAATATGGTTAACCGCCTAAAATCCAGATGCATGCATGCGCAGGGGCCGCGCGGTGAGCAAAGGATGCAGTCAGGCCGCGGTTCCACTCCCAATCCTTAGACGCTCTGCCTCGTTGCACGGCTGCAGTGCATGGGTGGGGACCGGGGACATGGACGACTGGAATAGTACAGTAGACGAGAAGAAGAGAAGCGGTGGCAGTGCTGTGGGTGGCTGCTGACAAACACGCCCTCAACGAGGTCAGCGCCTCAATTTCATTTTCCTGCGGCGTCATGACAATAAATGCGGTTGGTCCATCATCATGTGGCAATTAATGAACACAAATCTGAACGTTTTTTTATGCAAGCAAATTTGAACGCTTGGTCTTCCGTCAAACAGGAATCCACAACAGTTAATACGTAGTCTCAATATTAAGTTTCACCTCTCAGTTTCCAATACAATAGCTTGCTTTGACACGTAGATTAGAGCGTCCACAATGGTTAACTATTTGGCTAGCTAGATGTGACATAGCAAGCAAAAAGTAGGAGAGAGAGTAGTCATTAGCTACAATTAAATAGTCTATCTATTTCACGTAATCCAATACTATGTGAGAGAAGTATGTAGATCCAGTGATATAAAATAGTCTTTGTTTTTGTCTTTTACCTCCACATCAGCTCACCAAATAACTATTACTAGCTATTTCTATTGCGAATACCGAGAATGTAAAAAGAGGAACCGAGGAACATTTGTTTCACGCAAGAGGGTGATTGGGGAGAAGAGCCCGTGTCCTGAACCGCCGGGCACACTGCAGCGGCTGCGGCACCACCTCTGGCGTGTCGAAGTTGATGCTCAACGTGCTGCTGCTGGGCTCCGCCATGGAGTACGGTACGTCGGTGGTGAAGCGCATGCATGTCTCCGGCCACCTGTGTGCCGCATTCCGTCGAATGAGAATGTAATTGATGTAATGAGAATGTGATGGAAAGTTGGGAAAAATTGGGATCTAAACACACCTTGGTGCGTTTGTCTGACGATACGTGCTGGGCTGCCGGCCGTCGCTGCAACGCTCAAACACAAGGCGGTGCGCGCCGCCGCTCATTCGACGGAATGCGGCACACAGGTGGCCGGAGACATGCATGCTGAGCTGAGCTTTGGTCGAGTGACAATTGCAAAGAAAAAGATGAAGCTGAGCTGGAAAGTTGTACCATGTGCCATGTGCACGCGTACCATCTTGCCTCCACCATCCATGCCACAGTTCAAGACGGAGGGACCCAAGCAAAAGCAAGCAAAGCAACCAAGGATTCCCAATCTCCTCTTCTTCAGAGGAAGAAAAAAAAAATGAGTTGTTGAAAAATAATATCAGGGAAGATGTCGCGGAGTTGTGGCACACGTACCGTGGCGACTGGGTGAACCAAGACCAAAGTTCAAGTTCACACTTCACGCGGTGCTTCGTTTGGCGTTGGAGCAGCAAGACTCCATAGGTGGGCAGTGGCGCGTTTCGTCGAACAGGTGGCGCGCACTACTGCCGACTGTTTGAGCGATGCTCACGCGACTGCCCACCGCAGGACTAGCCTCGCGCGTCCCGCGTCCGGGCGTCGCACGGACTCCAGTGTCCAGTCCCCACCAAGGCAGGCAGGCACGCAGGCCCCGCGGATTCCACGTGCATGCACAGGGGCCGCGTGGTGACCAAGGATGCAGTCAGGCCGCGGTTCACTCCCAATCCTAGATCGCTCGGCGCTCGGCACGCGGCCTAGCTTCGTCTCTCCGGCGCGGGTTGATCAGCCATGGTCCCGAGCTCTCTGCACTCAGGACAAGCACTCTGCCTCCCTCCACGGCTGCAGTGCATGGGTGGGGACTGGGGACAGGGACGAGACGCGGTGGCAGTGTTGTGGGTGGACCGGTGGAGGCCCTGAACATTTGTCACGGGCCAAAGATGGCGATGGATTTAAGGAATGGGTACTGCTCAACTATATTCATGTGCATTAAGATAAATCATAGTAGCCATTACAAAATTCATGTCTATGCATAGGTATAACTCAATGCTCATTCCCGTGCCCATACGGGTATTGGGTATCCATGGGTTTGCCCATATCAAAAAAACATATGTAAAATTGCATGATATTATCAATTCCTAGTCACTTCATAAAAATAAACATATCACAACTTTATAGATATATATATGAAATGTATACCTATGTAAAACATACCACCATGAGTTTCCAAACATATACTCCCTCCGTTCCAAATTATAAGACGTTTCAAGAATCTTGGAGAGTCAAAGCATATCAAGTTTGACCACTAATTATAGAGAAAACTATAAAGATTTATGGTATTAAATAAACATGTTATGAAAATATAATTGATAACGAATCTAATGATACTTAGTTGACATCATAAATGTTATTATATTAGCATATAACTTTGGTCAAAGTTAAGATAGTTTGACTTTCTAAGATTCTTAGAACGTCTTATAATTTGAGACGGAAGGAGTACAAATTTATAGATACATAAGATATGTAAACATATAAAATTGTATGACTGAATCTCATATGCAAAGTGAGTTTATGGGTTCGGATGTTATATGTCTACACCCGCATACCCAATGGGTATGGCTTTTGCCCATTAATAGGATTTTAATCCATACCCATGCCCTAATAGGGCAAAAACTCATCGGGTTTCGGGTCTCGGATACCCATCTTGATTGTCTTTGCAACATACTGACTGTTCGTCTTTGGACAAGAAAAAAAATCGCTCCTACTTGTCTTTTTGTTGTCATTAATTCTACTCCTTCCATCCCAAATTATAAGACATCTTAATAATCTTAGAGAGTCAAAGTATCTCAAGTTTAACCAAATTCATATGATAATATAATAACATTTATGTTATTAACTAACTATCATCGAGTCGCGGACTCAGACAAGGGATCCTATGTCGCCAATCTTATTTAACATCGTCGCGGATATGCTACCTCTTCTTATTAATAGAGCAAAAACCGATGGTCAAATAAGAGGAGTCATCCCCCACCTTATTGATGATGGTCTATCAATCCTACAATATGCAGATGACACCATTATCTGTCTAGACCACGACCCAGAACAAGCAAAGAATTTAAAACTATTGCTATGTGCTTTCGAGCAATTATCTGGGTTTAAAATCAATTTCCACAAGAGTGAAATTTTATGGGGAAGCTAAAGAGATGGAGCCTTATTATACTAGTCTCTTTGGGTGTAATGCGAGAGAATACCCTTTCAGATATCTAGGGATTCCAATGCATCATAGACAACTCCTCAATTCTGAATGGAGAAAGGTAGAAGAACGGTTTCAACATAAACTCTCTTGTTGGAAAGCAAAGTACTTGTCTTACGGGGGAAGGTTAATTCTGCTAAATTCTGTCTTAAGCACTTTACCCATGTTTATTATGTCTTTCTTTGAGATCCCTAAAGAGGTACTCAAAAACCTTGATCATTTCAGATCAAGATTCTTCTGGCAAGGATCTATGGACAAACATAAATATAGACTTGCCAGATGGGACATCCTATGTCGGCCCAAGGACCAAGGGGGCCTAGGTATCTTGGACTTACAGCTGCAAAATAAATGCTTTATTGGCTAAGTGGTTGGTAAATCTAATTAACACCGACGGAATGTGGCAGTCCATATTTACAAACAAATACCTTAGGTCAAAAACACATACCCAAGTGACAGCTAAACCCCATGATTCACATTTTTGAAGAGGCCTCATGCGCATCAAAGATGAGGTCTTAACTAAAGGATCCTTCGATATTAAATATGGGACCAAAACGAGATTCTGGGATGACACATGGGTAGGAGATAAGCCTCTAAAAATTAAATATCCTTCTCTTTATAATATAGTGCGTGATCGGCACATAACTGTTTCGAAGGTGTTGGCCTCCAGCCCCCTAAACATCTCCTTTCGTAGGGCGCTGATGGGCAATAAACTTTTAGAATGACTAAATTTAGTAGCACAGATTTCAAATGTGGTTTTGGTAGGGGGTTCGGATTATTTTAGATGGAACTTAACCAAGTCGAGGTTATTTTTAGTCCGCTCACTGTATCTTCATCTCATTGATACACAACTACCTTTTCCTCATAGGAAACTCTGGAAAATAAGAATTTCTCTTAAGATTAAAATCTTTGTGTGGTTCCTATAAAGGGAGTCAAAACTGGAAAGACAAAGACAACCTCACTAGGAAGAACTGAAAAGGGAGTCAAAAGTGTATCTGTTGTAACATGAATGAGACTATTCACATTTATTCATCGATTGCCCTTTCACCAAAATAATTTGGAGGATAATTCTATTTGCTACTAATTTAACTCCGCCTAGATATATCAGCCACATGTTCGGTTCTTGGCTTCGGAATCAACATAAAGGGCTTAGAGGCTTGATCTGGGTGGGGGTGGCTACGATTTGCTGGGCCATCTGGCGTTGCCAGAATGATGTTATTTTTAACAAACTGAAAACTAACTCTTTTTTGCAGGTTATTTTCAGGGGAGCATATTGGCTCCGCTTCTAGGCCCAGCTACAGCGTGATGAGAAGCCAAAGACATCCTATCGTCGATAAGCAAGAGATTAGAAATAATTGCTTTAGAGATTTCTAATAAAGGCTGGAATCAGTTGTACTGTTTACTCTAGTATTCTGGTCTTTGTTTAAGTCCTTGGCTTGCATTTTTTCCTTTTTCTGGGACGAACTGTTTTGTAATAAGTGGTTGTATACATCACAGGATGTAGAAGCCGGATATTTTATATTCTTTATCTAAAAAAAATAGATTTATTATTAATTATATTTTCATAGTATATCTATTTAATGTCATAAATTTTTATAGTTTTATCTGTAATTATTGATCAAACTTGGAATGAGTCACTAAACACGAGTCTATGCGTGCTTTGGTTAATTAATAACTCACGACAAGCAAGCAGGCTCGTTATGTTTACTTGGCAGGACACCAAAATGTTGTTTTTCCCTTTCTGGAGTCGGTTTAAAAAACTTCATATGCAACAGAAGAAAAAAAAAAACAAAACAAGCAACGTTTCTTCTGACGGTTTGTTCAGTTTGACAAAGCAGAGTTCTTCGCTTGATACAGCGTACTGAACGGTCCATTTTCCCCCATGGAGAATAAACTCTACAGTCCACCAAACAAACTAATGAATGGCATCAGGTACCAAAGGAAATTTGCCGCTCACCTGAGTACACACAAGATGGGAGTAGTAAGTGTTAGATATTAAACTAATGCGTTTCTAAACATGACAACTAGCACAACACTGGATCATGTGAAGCCTTCTCCACTATAAATTTTACAACAGAAAATTGTCACAAATTCTCACAACATATTAGGAGATACGATTATCTAGCTATGTGCATGTAACGTACATTCAATACAAATGGCCATGGTGCTGAAACTCTGTAGCTTGTGACACACCGTGAAATAGGATCTCACCATACTATATGCTCATAAAAAGCACGATGAGCCATCTTTCTGTGCACCTCCTCCGCACCCATGCATTTCAGCATTTTCTGCAGTTTAGCATGCTCACACATGCATGCATCCAACATAAGTTGTACATTTCTAAGGTGGTTCATGGATGCTTTTGTGTTTGTAAAAAAAAGGAGAGAGAGAGAGAGAGAGAGAGAGAGAGAGAGAGAGAGAGAGAGAGAGAGAGAGAGAGAATCACCAGACTGAAATGTGTTCTGCTTGAGTTGACACAATGGGCATGTAGGCTTGACAATTAACAACAGCGGCTGTTCTGCAGTTGTCACCAAGCATGTCCCCCCTAAGACAGTCCTTGACAAATATATAATGCCTCAAAATTCTCCACACGCCGCTAACTGCATATCATGTAACTTGAACACCAGCAACGAATATCAGGAAATAGGTTCACTGGTGAATCTGCACAAGGACGAATCATGGGTAGAGAGGTTAACGAGCTCACCAGATGAATTTCTATTAGGCAGGCCCCTCGTCACATGGCTCCCCAATCTGTAGATTTGGGATGTGGGAGATGAGGTGCCAATCCTCCCCATTTCCTCTCTCGCAGCGCCTCTCCAGATCAGGGCAACAATCGATCACTAATCGCTGCAGAGCTGTGAGGCCCTTTATTCCCTCCGGCAAGAATGTGAGGCCTTGGCAAAATCTGATCTCAAGGTCTATAAGGGAGGTGGTAAGGCGGCATAAGGACTGGGGAAGGCAAGTCATGCAACCCAATTCTGAAATCTTTAACTTGCGTAGGCTGTGGAGCTCACCCAAGCATTCGGGCAGTTCGCCAAGCACATCACAGTCTCCTATTTGGAGCTCCTGCAGAGACATGAGGCTGCACAAGGATTGGGGAAGGCAAGTCAGGCCTGGCAAGCACCAAATATCCAACTTTCTTAGAGAGCAGAGCTCTCCCAGACCTTCAGGCAATTGAACAAGTGCTTTGCAGTCTCCTATGTCAAGCTCCTTGAGGAACGTAAGGTGGCACAAGGATTCCGGAAACTGGACAAGTGCATGACACTCTTGTATTATGAGCTCCTGGAGAGAGGTGAGGTGACCTATTGATTGTGGAAGGCCGCTTAAGCGGTCACAGTTTTTGATGGTCATCCGTTGCAGGGAAGAGAGATTCCCTAGGTACTCCGGCAGCTCAATTAGGTCACTACAGGTGAAAATCTCCAAGGACTCAAGTGCCATCATGTGTTGGAGAAGCTCCAATCTAAATCCAGGTGACAAAGGTGGTGATAAAGATAGAGGTGCTTTCATATACCATAGTTTAAGCACCTTCAGGTGGCTAAAAGAGGGTGTGGACTTGGAGGACGAAGAGGACCCTTGGCTTTGGAGTGGAGATAGCAGCAGGTTGTCATTGGATTCGAGCAACCACAGGTGCTCAAGTGAAATTGGGAAGTGTGGCCTAACCACTAATTTGGGACAATCTTGTATATGTAAATCTACAAGACGACTACCAATTTGCAGTTGTCCTGATTGATGGCGATTGTGAATGATGCAGCCTTCTCCCTCTTTGCCAAATAGGGTCCTATTCGTTATAATGCACACCTCTCCTAGATTACTTAGTCTCTTTATTTTTAGCTTGGAAAGCAAAGGAAATGGGCCTCCGCTTATGCTCTCAACAGTAGGCATGTCCACCAGATCAAGCTCCTCCAAACAGGGCAATTGCACAAGCCCATCCAGGTGCTTCAAGTTTGGGAATTCCTCTAGGCTCATCTTGGTCAGAAAAGGGAATTGACCATGCCCCCGTACTCCACCACTGGCTTGCTTCAGCATCCATGAAGCGAATTGTCCACCACCATAATTGCATATTTTTATCCGTTTAATCCCTAATGGAGGTTCCAAACCATCAAGTGCAACCACCTCATGCCCAAGATTCTCCCTGTCATGTAGAAACCCCCATGAAAGTTTCAGCTCATGTAATTTTTCCTTTTGTTTCAAGCATGCTTGGTGTGCCTCACTCTGGTCTGTCAAGTCCCTGAGAAAACAGATACTTAGTTTCCCACTTATCCTAGATAGAGTTGCCAGTTCTGAGATTCGTGCATACTTTTTATCAGTTTCCACACAAAACCTATTAAGTTTTTCTATTTGAGTGAGCTGTCCAATACCCGGTGGCAACCTTTTAAAGCTATCTAGGTCCAATTCTTTGAGCTTAGTCAGGTTCCCAATGCCTTCAGGCAACCTTACCAGCTGATGGCACTTCTTAATTTTCAAATACTCCAGATTTTCTAGAGTTGTGATACTTGATGGTAGCCTATGAATTCCAGTCGAAACTAGTCTCAACACTCTTAGCCTTTTACTCCTCCCGATGGAGTTTGGCAGGTCCTCAAATGAATCACAATCTTTAAGATCCAAAGTTGAAAGCATTTGGCAATCTCCAATAGAATCTGGTAAACTTTTCAGCTTAGAACACCATGATAGATTCAGTGTTCTTAACTTTTTCAGCTTCCCAATGGATGCAGGCAACTCGATAAGATTTCTTGCTTCTAAGTAAAAAGCTTGCAAGCTCCAAACATCTGTAATAGCTTCAGAGAGTGCTTCACATTGCAATTTAGATACCTTAAGATATTTCAGATTTTTTACCTCAAATATGGTCGTGAGCACTGGTGTTGACAAAACAGTATTCTCAATAATGATACTGCGCAAGTGCTTTGCATTCTTCAGTGTACTGACAAACAACATATCATTGCCCTTATCAACATATATAGCACGTGCATTTTCAATTACCTTTTTGGGCAAAAATGTTCTTGGTTCAATTAGAGAAAAGAATCTGTAACCTTTTGTGGAACTGGTTGCATCCTCTGGCACAATAGTTGAAATTTCTTCACACAAGATGGATCGGGCAAGATCATGAATCAGATCATGCATCTTACATGTCACTCTACCATCAAAATCTTCATTCACATCTTGTACAAAATAAACTTGCACAAGTGAATTAAAGTACCTGAGGCCAATATGCTCCAAATTATCAACACCGGGAGTCAAACTGATCATATCATGAGCAATCCACTGGTCAATCAACTGTTGTTTATCGATCAGATGGCCTTTGGGAAACAATGAACACATTGTGAAACACTGCTTCAGATTGGATGGCAGATGAAAATAGCTCAACTTCAAGCATGCAGACACTGAGTCTTCACCCTCAACATCTAATAAAATGTCTCTCATGGCCTGCCATTCTCCTATTAGTTCCTTGCCACCAAGAGAACCTGCTAGAACTATAATTGCTAATGGCAACCCACAACATGTTTCCACAATCTCTTTTCCAACCTTTATAAAGTCAGACCCCAAAAATTTTGCAGGCATCCTAAAGGTTTGTTGGAACAACTGCCAACTGTCATCTGGAGATAGGCGTTGCAAACAAAACTGGTATGTGGATCGCACAACTTCTGCAACATTTGCACTGCGAGTAGTGAGTAAAACCCCACTTCCAGATGCACCAGTTTTTAGATACCCCATTATTTTGTCCCACTGATTTTGGGACTCGGTCCAAACGTCATCCATTACAATTAGAAACTTCTTCTGAGTCAACCCCTCTTGGATTCTTTTGCTCATATATGGCAAGGAAGGCTGTCCCAGATCTTTATCAGCAAAAGCCTCATATAGTTTCTTGACGATCTTTTCAAAATCAAATTCTTGTGATACATGAACCCATAGTCTCACTTCAAAATGCTTCTCTATTGTTTTGCCATCATTGAAAACTAGTTTAGCTAGGGTAGTTTTTCCAGAACCACCAAGTCCAACTATCGAAACTATGTTGATTTCCTGTTTCTCATCAGTCTCTACCAGATTAGATATTATTTGGTGCATCTCTTGGTTTCTTCCTAGTATTGCTGCCCCATCCCTGACAGGCAATGTTTGCATATTCACAGCTGACATGTTTATATGGCTAACAGGATCATGGCCAAATATTTCAGTCAAGTCGGTTCTTTGCTTCACAATCTCAGCAAATCTCTTCTTGATTTTCTTGATATTTTTGGCCGCCTTGCATTGAAATATAAATGATTCTGTTTTTGTGTGCAGGTACCTAGACACAAATCCACCAGCAGCAGCAGCATGTTTTTCAGCCTTTAGTTGGAACTCATCCACAACGTCATCAACATCAAATGCCACTTCTTTCAACTTTTTGAGCCAAGGAGCATCCCCTGTAGCTCTATCTCCTGCTGTTTCTAGACGACAATTGATCTCCTGAACCAGATCTTGGAGCTCCAGGAGGTCCTTTTCGACACCTACTATAGAGCTGTACTGTTTTATGACCAGTGGAGCTAACTTGTTGCTTACAATCTTGAGCATTCCAGTTACTGCAGCAGACAGTACAGAGGCTTCCATACCCACCACGGTTTTTCTGTGAATTGAATTTTGAAAAGCAGGTGATTTTGGGAAAAATAGTTCACAAAGAAAACTACTCCAGAATAGGAGGTTTACAAGATGCTACTAATTGGGCCATATGGTGCTAGTGCTTTCATGTGTAAATGTGTAATTATCGCTTTCCACTGCCATCAGTCTTTTTTTTTCTTTTTTGAAACTTTCCACTGCCATCAGTCTTGTTAGTGCCAACAAGGATCTGACAGAAGTGCACAAGACAGTGGTTGATGGTATGAATAGTACTGTAGATGTAGCCCTTCATCCTCTGAGTTCCTGCTGCCTAGATTATGGATGGACCTTAGAGCCTTAAGTTATTGTCATTAGCATCATAAGGAACCATAAAAGGACAGATGAATGTTATTATCATGTAATAATGTTTTGTGACCAGATTATTTGTTTCTTCTTTTAACTAAAGTATGATTAATGCAGAAAATTATATGATAGAATTGTACTGAACAGTATTGAAGATATCTAACCTTCAAAAAACAAGTACACTAGCTACTTCCGACGACTTCGACTGCTTCTTTGCAGACAGTTTCGTCCAGTGTTCTTGTACCTAACATAATAGGGAGCCAAAAAGAAGCAACAAATTTATAAGGGAACTACAGAGCATACGCTATGATATATGCAGCACAAGAAAAAAAAAGGAAGCTAGTGCCTTTTCCTTAAAAAACAATGATAAGCCCCAGATTCCACTAAGCAAACTATTTATACATGAAGTGCAGTGAAATGGAATAGATAGCGAAGTCCAAAAGATATATTTAATGATGCTAAGATTAGCATACCACAGCATGAGACACTGAAGCATCCTTGTATTTTTTATGGCCTGTGACTTAGGCCGGATTGTTCAGCCTTCAGTTGAGTGCCTGAGAGTATTTTGAACAAAGGCCACTGATATTTGCCCAAGAAACTATCAGGGACGAGGAAGGAACCTATCCAATTAGGCGCTGTATTCTTTGTTGTTTAAGGTATGTAAAATACCTGGAGGTCATCAGATATGCTGCTTCAGCTTGTGCCATCTCCAAGGGTTCCCAGCTTTCCTGCAGCACATGCACATCAGAGTTTTCTGGATGTGAGATCCACTACTGTTGTTTTTCTTGTGCCATCTCCCAATGGAAAACTCTGAGTTTCGGCACCTAACGGGCTGATCAACTTGCTTTACTTTAGTCCAGAAAGCGAAACGGAGCAAAATTCAATGCCAACAGTGACAAGGGTAACGCCGCGACGACTTGTTGGCCGTCAGTCAAGACTAAGACCCCAGCCCACCACACACAAATGCTTTTGTCCAGCGATGAAAGGAGTAGTGACGATGATGTGATTTGTCATCCAGCTGCTATACGGTCAGGTTAGGATCGTCCTGGAACAGAAGAAACAGACAAGCAAGAAAGGAACTGTAGGGGGAAGATGCCACCCGAGTCATGGCGCACGTACCCTGGTGGCGAGTGTTGACTGGCGTGGTGAACTAAAAGTTGGCACGTTTTTCGTTTACTTTGTTTGACTGACGTTGTACCAGCAAGGCTCCACCGGTGGCACGTTTCGTCGAACGGGCAGCGCGCACGGAGCTTGTGTTCCAGGCTTGCCTTGACCCCGCGTGCGCCACCGCCAGCACAGCCCGGGTGTCGGCACTTGCATGCCCGCTGGTGTACCCACGAAGGCTCGCGATTCCGCGCACGCGAAGGTGACGCGTGGTGAGCCAATGACCAGACCAAGGCTGCAGTCAGGGAGAAGGGGCGGTTCCCTTCCCTCCCATGCCCGTGCACTGCGGCCCTAGGCTACTCGGCACACTCTACCTTGCTTCTTCTCTCCGGCACGGCGGCGGCACCGACCGGCAAGGGGCGATCAGCCATGGCCCCGCCGCCCTAACTGTGGCGGCTGCCGTGACGCGTCCTAGGCGGCGGCGGTTCGCCGTCCCGGGCCAGCGAACTCGCGGCGCGGCCGGGCGAGCGGCCGGGCGGGCAAACTCCCACCGCGGTCGGGCAAACAGACTCGGCGGCGGCGGCGCCTCCTCCTAAGTGCGGCGCGTGGCCATCCATCCCAGGCCAGCAAGCTGATCTCACGGAATAGCGGCAAACTTTTGTTTCAGTTTCAAAATGCATGGCCACTCTCTGGGTGGGAAGTTCAGCAAATCCCTTGGTGGTATCAGGTGGCAGAGAAAATCTTCAGTAGCAAGATGAAAATCCAAAGCAGAACTCGAGGTGCTTCGTAGTAGTTTATTGGCTGGTCACTTGATGCCTCAAATCACTGTTTACTTCACCTCTGCAATGCAAACCGTTTGTTCTCTACTGGCAAGCTAACTAATCAACGACTCATATAGCCTCCAAATCTCCCTTCCACTTTTTCACACATACATGTCGACAGCCTCCCAGTGCATTTGACCTGGAACAACAGGCAAGTACTTAAAAAACTAAATCCTTAACTTGTTCAAAATATTCAACGAATGAAGCAGGGCGATTACTTTGCTAAACATGGCAACTGCTCAGCATTACTTTTTCCTTGATTGAGTGGCATCAAATTATGCACATCTGTAGTTTGGGTGTTCAACACTTCAACTGGAAAGTTAATCAGCTCACACACAACAGCACGCAACTGAACCACGTAACCAGCACATAAAAAGAACTAAGTATGATTGTTTTTTAGATTAAGGGAAAACATATTCCGGCCCCAACATCCACGTATGAATGAGTATAGCCGTTCAAAACACAATCAAGCATGTACCTTTTAATGGAAATGGGTGTGGTGCTGACTGCTGAAAGTCTTATAGCTTGTGAGGCACGGTGTGAGTGTGACCAAACCATGCTGCAAGTGCAAATGGTGCCGTGTTCTCCACACCAAATTATACCCTTTTATTATTATATCTTTTTAACCTCATCTAGCTAGTTATTTGTAATTTGCCATTAAAAACTCTCTAAGAGTATGTTTGGATACCATAAGCTAATTACTAGCTAGCTAATTTTAGCTCAAATTAGCTCTAGTACATCCAAATAGTAGGACTACTAGAAAACATACATGATCTCTGTGAGTCGTCCGTGGTGAAATATGGTGGGTCTTGAACCAAAGACACCAGTGGATCCAATGTTGCACCCTATTACTAGAGGATGCGGGAGACAATTTGTTGTTATTCAGGGGGGGGGGGGGGGGGGGGGGCTCCCCACCTGTATGCATGTATAAAGGCTTGTGGCCTAAGTCGAAATACTGTTTGTTTACAAATATAGCTTTGGGAATTTACAAAAACTTTAGAAAAATATATCTCAAATTATGTTATCAAAGAGGGAACACCACTCTACAGAGATTTA
>CM039132.1:56769144-57165797 GCA_022036555.1 Microstegium vimineum | reverse complement strand
AAAAAGGGGAAACCCACTCTACAGAGATTATTTGTGCTTTTTTGGCATTCTCGCATGCTAAAGTCTTGCATCTGAAGCACATAGGATAAGTAGGTGATGCAGGGAAGAGTGCTCCCCCCCGGAATATTATTGCATTCCTCCTCTTCCAGAGCTGCCACCCAACAAAGCGCGACAAACATGTTGTATTGTTTCTCTGGGACTCGTTGAACCTTCTGAATTGTATGCATAACAGATGTGGATGTTCCATTGAGTAAATACAGACCAAGTCCGCAATCGGCACTGAAAGATGAGATGATCTACAGTTTCTTCTGACCCCCCCACATACTTCACAATTGGGTTATCAACAATTCTTTTCTCAAACAAGTTGGCAAAAACATTGGATCCTCCCTTTGGTTAATAACCACATGAACAACTGTACTTTTTTTGCGAACACATGGTGGATAAGTACCCATGAAATGTTCAGTTTTGTGATGAGTGATTGCCCAACACTTGAGCGTTTCGTTTGAGTGGCTTACCCAAACCTCTTGCGAAAGCAATGTGTGCCTGTCTATCGGCTTGTGGTGTGGAAAGGGTACTATGCCTAGTGACAGTGGTCAATGGCGTGGAGAAGGTCGAGTAGAGGCTTGCCGTGCCGATGGACTGAGAGGGGTGAAGGGCGGAAGCGGGGCTCGGACTGGGACCATGGGCGCCGGCGGACTAGCTGTGGTGGCTAGTATTTGGCACCGGCGGGAAGTGCGAGAAGACAGGGAGGTAGACCGGGGTCGATCGAGTCAAGACGGGGGGACTGAGCGGGTCGAGCGGAGGCTTAGGGGACTCGGAGTTCCAAACCGGGCGAGGAAAACGGGGCCCTCGGAGTCGAGCGGGTTTGGTGGTTTGGGCCTCAAAACCACGGAGCACGGTTTCCGAGTTTGGGCCTCAAAACTCGGGGTTCGGTAGTTGAGCCGAAAGCTACCCGGGGGGCGGGTTTCGCGGGGTTTGGGCCTCAAAACCCGGGCGGAGCTTCCCAGGAGGCGGGGATGGCACGTGGCGGAATCCTGGAGGTTGCGTCGTGGGGAACGGGCAACTCCTGGCAGGAAGCGGGGGCCGTCTATTCAAATCGAGGGGGGATATTTACCGGAGCTGGACTGCAATGCTTAGGCTAGGTAGTTCACTCATTGTATTTTAGGGGGGTCTTTGGGAAATAGCCAAAGCCTCTAATAAATAGAGGATGAAGGGGTATCCTCATCCTATCTCGTGAACCCTAATTATTTGCCCCAACTCTCTCTCTCTCTAACCTCT
Source organism: Microstegium vimineum (assembly GCA_022036555.1). NCBI lineage: Eukaryota > Viridiplantae > Streptophyta > Magnoliopsida > Poales > Poaceae > Microstegium > Microstegium vimineum. The sequence goes on along the minus strand of CM039132.1, from coordinate 57,164,519 downwards.
CTCTAGTTCATGAGATCCCTAGGTTGTTTCCACCAACCTCTGTAAGAACTCGAGTTTGTGTGAAGAATCGAAGGCCATAACCTCCGTAAGCCATGGTGGCTTCGATTTCTTGATCGTGTCCCCGTTTTGCTTGTGTTCTTCGTGTTTTTGCTTTTGCTCCCTCTTTTCCTGAGATGATTTCTTTTGTAGGGAGTAGCTCTCGCAAATCCGTTTGAACCAAGTTGTTTGTATTCGAGAGGAGCATTTTTGCACCGAAGGATCCCTCCTCAAAAACCTCTCAAGTACGCAGATCGGGCGATTTCTTTGTTTGGGGTTCTTCGTTTTTCCCCTTTTTCCCCCAAATCCGAGTGTTCCCGTTTATTTCCCACCCAAAATTGAGCGATGATTTCTTCGGGATAGCTCCCCAACTGCACTAGGATCATGCCCACAAAGTTTTTGGTTGCAGTTGGTGATCATTTGGTTGAGTTTTTTGGGGAAAATTTTCGGGAAGAGAAAATCGCTTTTCGAGGTTTCTGGGGGTTTGTCGGGGGGCGTCGGGGCGCTCCGAGGTTTTGCGTCGGACGCTGGTGTGTGCTGACGTCAGCGCCCGTCGCTCGGTGTGTCTGTGTTCTTGGTTTGGCGTTCGGACGCTCCTTAGAGCCCGTCGCCGACGGTCCGTCGCCTCTTCCGTTCTCAGTTTCTGTCAGGCTCTCTGGAAGGCCGAGGAACGCTCGCCTAAGCGTCCGTCGCATAGCGTCCGACCCCAAACCGGACGCTCACCCCAAGCGTCCGTCGCCCAGCGTCCGACGCCCTGCCTTCTGCGTTCTTTTTGTAGTGCTCTTGGAAAGGGCGAACGGACGATCTCGCCAGCGTCCGTCGCCAGCGTCCGTCGCCCTGTCCTGCAGCGTCCCTCGCCTGTTTTTCTGGTTGTTTTGCTTAGGGTTTTTGCCTCTTTCTCATAGGGTTGAGAACTCTATCTTGGGGGTTTCCGGTTAGTTTTCCTCCACTGTCGGTAAGCTCTCAATTCTCCGTTTTGTTGAATCCCCGCTCGCGTTGCTCGGGGGAGGTTGAGCACCCAACAACTGGGTTTGGCTTTTGGGAAGAGTGGCCCGAATATTTCGAGAGAAATTTGAGGCTCCCATTCACCCCCCCCCCCCCCCCCTAGGTCGCCGTTCTCGGTCCTTCACTCTTGGCGGCGTGGAGTTTCTCCAGTCAGAGCAAGGATCAGCTGGCTGCCCTTTAGTTTTTCAGTAGTCTGTAGTTTGAGGAGGAATCCAATTTCTCAGGGCCGCAAGCAAAGGGGAGAGCCTTTGATCTCGGTTGTCAGTTAACTGGGTCTCTGCCAGGATGCTATTAACTTGCTGCACCCTGATTTCGTGCTTTGATCAGAGATGCCAGACACAAATGAGGAGGCCAGGCCATTCTGAACAACTTGACAAACAGTGTCTTTCTGAAAAAACGCAGTGACTAAACAAGGGCTGGGAAAACTGATCAGCAAGACTTCATCTCCATTCCAGACATCCAACCAGAAAGAAGTTGAAGTTCCATCACCGAGCTGAACGACATCAAGGGTTGGTAGAGAGGGAGGATTGTCTTCAGGAGTTCCCAATGGCTGCCTTGAAGCTCACTTTCCATAGTTGCCAAATTAGACCTCTGCCTGACCCACCTTGCCCATTGCCCAATTTTCAGAGTATTGTAGTTTAGAATCAGTTTCAGTAGCAAGTACACATTCTGAATCCGAAATCTTTGATCCCCAGCCCTCCTGATTCCTTGGTATTACAGACCTTTTCCCAAGCAACTAAGCACTTTGCCGAAGAACATTCATAGTTCCCGATTTGTTGTTCGTTTCCCCCCTTCTATCCCAAAAAAAACGCCAAAGAAGAAGCGGACCCAAAATTTCCAAATAGATTATCCCTCATTGGACGGACTGTGGCCCCTTGCTCCCCCTCGTAGGACAGAAAAAAAATGTGACAGAGGCCAACGAAATGCACGGGTAAGGAATAGCTTTCCTGAAAAAGTACCATGAAATAGGTTATCCGGTGAATCTAAGAAAGGGAAAAAAGGGGTCTCATGGATATTAGAGATTAAAATAGTATTAAAAAGAACTGACTGAAAAATTTAAAGCGCTAGCAGGAAGATGAAAAAACAACTCTAGCAATAGCAGGTAAACCGTCTTACTGTGCACCCCCTCCCACCGTGAAAATGGGGATCTTAGCAAGACAGCCCATAAAAGCACATTGAGCCTCATAAAAGCACAATGCGCAGATGAACCGTCTTACTGTGCACACCTCCACACCAAAGACCAAATTAACCAGCACTGATGGGCCTCTGAGCCTGAAAACAAAGTTCAGTTTTAGCACATGCATCCGACATAAGTAGTAATTTCTCAGATGGTTCATGGATACTTTTTGTGTTAGGAGAGAGAGAGAGAGAGAGAGAGAGAGGAGAGGGGAAGGAGAGAGAGAGAGAGAGAGAGAGTAGGAGGAGGAGGAGGAGGAAATGAGAGAAGGGAAACCACCTGACTGAAATGTGCTCTGCTTGCTGCAATCAGTTGACACAGTTTCAGTTGTTCTGCAGTTGGCACCAAGCAAGTAGTGGCATGTGATGTCCCAAAAGAGAGTCCTTGACAAATATATAATGCCTCAAAATTGTCCACACGCCCGCCCAAAGCAAAATTTTACAAGGATGAATTGTTGATAGAGATTAACGAGGCAAGCAGCCACTCGTCATATGGCGCTTCCTACTCAATCTGTAGATTAGGATGTGGGAAGAGAGGTGCCAGTCCTCCCCGTTTCCTCTGTTGCAGCGACTCCTCAGAGCGGGGCAGTAACGGATCAAATAATCGCTGCAGAGCCGTGAGGCCCTTTATCCCCTCCGGCAAGGATGTGAGGCGTGGGCATGCAAAGATTTCGAGCTCTTGAAGAGAGGTGGTGAGGCGGGAGATGGGTTGGGAAGGCAAGTCAGCCCCATCAAATATTTATCTCGAGTTTGCGTAGAGAGCTGAGTTCTCCTAGGCAATCAGGCAATTGGTGGGAAATACATTTTCACAAAATTTATGCTGAGCAACTGGAGGAAAGTGAGCTTTTACCCATTGAATGGGGGAGGCTGGTCAGGCTATGACAGCATTTGGATGGTCAACTCTTGCAGAGAATGAAGTTCGCCTAGTGACTCGGGCAGCTCGGTTTTTCACTCCAGAAAGTTAATAACTCCAATGACTTGAGTGTCGTCATATATTTTCAGCAGCTCCCACCCATGCCCCCGATCCCAATCCTGTACATGGCATAATTGAAGCTTCTTCCCAAATTTGGTTTAAAACTAGGGGATGAAGAGGACCCAGGAATTGGCTGGTGACTGCAGCGCTGCTCACTGCCTGCAACTGCAAGTGCTGCAGTGACAGAGGCAGGTGTGGGCTTGATCTCCAACTTAGGACAAATCAATAATATTTAACTCTGATAGGCAATTACAAAAATCGGACCTGTCCCAACTGAGGGGGTGAAATTGCAGCAGCCTCCACCCTTTTTCCCATCAGGCATATTCCTCTCTGCTACTATCCACCCCCTCCCCCAAACAAAGCAGTCCACTCATCTCCAACTTCACCAGTGAAGGAAATGGGCCTCCACTTGTGCTCTCAAGAGAAGGCATCTGTTTCAGCTGAAGCAACTCCAAACAAGGTAGCTCCACAAGCCCATGTAGATGCTTCAAATTGGGAAATTTAAATATAGCGTCACCACCCAAAAATGGGAAGGTAGCAGGGCCCTGTATCCACCACCAACTTGATTCTGCATCCACCAAAGCATATTGCCTACCTGAATACATATAATTTCCCGCTCTTTAATCCCGGGGGTGGTTCTAGGCCATCAAGCACATCCTGCTTCAATTTAGTATTCGCCTCTTCCGCACCCTCCTCCATCCAATTTAATTAGTGTTCAGCTCTTCCGCATTTATTCCCCTCCATTAGGTTCAACCTCTGTAAGTTTGTCTTCTGTTTCAAGCATGCCATGTGTGCATCATTTGGGTCCATCACATGTGAAATACCCTTTTATTGTTAGTTCCTCATCATTACCCGGATACATTTGCAAGCTCTGAGATTCCTGCAAACTTTTCTCCCTTACCCACAATAAAGAATCCCAACTTTTGTAGTCGACTAAGCTGTCCAAAGCCTACAGGCATTCCTCCCAAATTTTCCCCCAATCTTTTAGGTTCAGAAATTGAAGCTTTTCCATGTTGCCGATGCCTTCAGGTAACTCTACTAGCTAACAATAACCCTGAAGGTTCAAACACTCCAGATTCCTCAGAACTTGAGATACTGGATGGGAAGCCTCTTAACTTTGGTGTCAACTAGTCTAAGCACTCTTAGCATTTCGACTCTTCCAAAAGAGTTTGCAACCCTGTCAGATTCGTACAACTGCAAAAATCAATGCTTGAAAACATTTGACAATCACCAATAGAATCTGGTAAGCATTTTAGCCCTTGACACCATGATAGGTTCAATGTTCTTAACTTTTGCAGCTTCCCAATAGATTTTGGCAACACTGTAAGCCCCGAGCAATTGGACAGATCAATGCTTGAAATCTTTTGGGACAATCACCAATAAAATTTATGGTAAGCATTTTAGCACTTCACATCTTGATAGGTTTAGTGTTTCTTAACTTCTGCAGATTACCAATAGATTTTGGCAACACTGTAAGCCCCAAAGCAATTGGAAAGATCAATGCTTGAATTCATTTGACAATCACCAATAGAATCTGGAAAGAATTTTAGTCCTCGACACCATGATAGGCTTAGTATTCTTAACTTTTGCAGCTTACCAATAGGTTTGGCAACACTGTAATCCCCAGCAATTGGAAAGATCATGCTTGAAATCATTGGACAATCACAATAGAAGATGAAATTGTATGGAAATGGACGCCGGATGGTTATATAGCACGAGAGTGCTTACCTAATTCAGTTTAATGGAACTTTCAGCAGCTTGAATCTAAATCCAATCTGGGAAAGCCCACGCAGAACCGAAGTGTCGGTTCTTTGCCTGGACTTTGTTGCATAGGAAGATCCTAACGGCAAACAATCTCATCAAGGGGAGGCTGGACAGAACAATCGGAATCAAACTGCAAATTATGCGACCAGTTTTAGAAACACCGACGCATCTTGTAAGGATTGCCCATACACCAAGACGGTGTGGAGCTATATTAAATAGTGGTTCAACCTGGGTTGCCTCAATTCGTTAAATGAGGTCGTCAATTCATTTTATTGGTGGAAATGTCGACGCAAAATCAGAAAGAACGAAGAAAGAAGGTGGATGGGCATTTTGTCTACTTCTGGTGGAACGTATGGAAAGAGAGAAATCGGAGGTTTTTTCAACACAAGCAATTGCAACCGCAACAAGTAGCCTCTCTATGCAAGGATGATATTTCACAATACCAGCTAGCAAAAGCGTCAACAGTACAAGATGTTCACTAGAACAGCAGCGGGGAAAATTTTAAACTTTGGTCGGTTTTACGCATTGCAAAGATACAAGGGATGACTTGGTCCGCCCTCAATCGGTAGAGCCTCGGAGGATCCGCCCGCAAAGCTAGGGTGCGACTCCCCGAGACGACGGCGGAAGGGGACAAGCGGATACGCACGGACCAACGCTGGGACAATCCGGGTTTTCCGCCCACGGTGAGGCGCTTCAGTAACTCCACAGGAACATCCGGGGCCGCCAATTTTTCCCCTTGCGCGGGCTCATGGATATGTCTCGCAGCTGCGTTGCCACTCATGGCGACTACGGCGCAAGAAGCGGCAAAGGACGGAAGGAGAGCAGGCGGAGTTTTGTTGCGGACGAGTGAAGACTGGGGATTTCTCGAGGGGGATAACGCGGGGTTCCCCTGCTCGAGTGGGCGTTTCTTCGTTGGGCCTTTTTTAGAGCTAACAAAGGTTCATGGTTATATTAGTTTAGCAGCAGTCTGAGGGAGGGTGCCTTCGTTTTTTCCCAGTAGCTGTTTGTGCAGAGTGGTCTTTTTTCAGTTTTTGTTTTTCAGTTTTCTTTTGTGCAGCGTAGTTGCACTTTTCTTTGGTTGTACAGTTGTTTTTTCCCTTTCTTCTTTCTTAATATATTTAACGAAAAGCTTTTGTCGTTCCTTTCAAAAAAAAATCACCAATAGCATCGGGTAAGCAGTGTAGCCCTCCACATCTTGAGAGGTTCAGTGTGCTTAACTTCTGCAGCTTACCAATAGATTTTGGGCAACACTGTAAGCTTGATACTGCAAAGATAAATGTTTGAAATCATTTCACAATCCCCAAATTTAGATTCTGGTAAACTCTTTAGGTTTAAACAGCCAAAACAAGTTAAGTGTTCTCAATTTTTTCGCTTACCAATGGAATTTGGTAACTTTACAAGTGAACTGCTGTGTGTTACGTGAAGTGCTTGCAGGCTCCCAAATATCTGAGATACTCTCAGGAAGCGTCTCACAACTTTGTAATGACATGGCAAGATATTTCAGATATTTAACCTGAGTTTATGGTGTTGGCTTCTTTTGCATCGATAAAATCCAACCCTGACTTTGCGCAACTCCCTTTGCATGCTTCAGTGCCATCCCCATATATGTGATCCCCAAATACAATGCATATATACAGCACGTGCCTTTCTAAAACATTTTTTGGCACCATATTTTCTGGCCCGTTTAATCAAAGAAAAATATCTATAGACTCTTTGTGGTACAGGTTGCCTCGTTTTCATGTCAAGCGAAATTTCGTCACCCAAGTGGTAGGGCAAAGATCATGAACCAAATCATGCATTCCACAGGTCACTCTCCATGTTTTTCTTCAACATTTTGTGGGAAAATGACACTTGTAGAAGTGAATAAAAGTTCTTCTGGCCAACATACCCCAAAGGGTCCAAGCAATCAACACCATCTTGTAGACTGATCATATCATGAGCAATCCATAGGTCAATCAGTTTTTTCTTTATCAATTTATGACCTTTAGGAAACACTGAACATATTGTAAACACTGCTGAAGACAAGATGGCAAATTGGAATAGCTTAACCTTAAGCATGCAGTTACTCTATCTTCCCTTGAAGATTGACATTTGTTTTATCTCCTCATGGCTGCCACTCTTCTATTCGATCCTTTCCATGGGGGAGCGCCTGCAGAACTTTAATTGCTAGTGGCATCCCACCGCATGTGTCTACAATCGCTTTCCCACCTCTTCAAATTCCCAAAATCCCAACCTGTGGGAACTGTTCCAAGCTTTGTTGGAATAGTTGCCAGCTGTCATCTGGAGAAAAGAATGGTAGGTGAAATTGGCCCGGTTTGGATCCCATAGACCGCAACTTCTCTATTCCAAATAGTAAGTAAAATCCTGCTTTTAGGAGTGCCCCCCTTTATAATACCATGAATTCTTCCCATTCATCTCGTGAATCAGCCCAAACATCATCCAATACAAGAAAAAACGTTTTTTCCGCTCAGCTTGTCTGAGATTGTTTTGATCATATAAGGAAAAGGCATGGGGTCCTGGATTATTTGTCAGAAAGCTTCAAACAATTTTTTTAAAGAGATCTTTGGGCCCTCAAATTCTTGTGACACATGAACCATAGTCTAAATTCAAAATGTTTCTCCTAGTGTTACTATCATTGAACACCAGTTTTTGCCAGGTAGTTTGCCTGACCCGCCAAGACCAAAAGACAGAAACTATCTTAATTTTTGTTGATCATCATTCTCTTCAAGCATGGATATTTTATTCTTCTTAACTTATCTCTCCAACTACTGATTCCTCATCAATGTTAGACGATGATGGCACCTTTTTTGTTTCTCATGTTTGTAAGTCGAACAGGAGGATCAACCGATAAACTCCCTTTTTTATTGCAATGTAGTCAGTTCTTTGCTTCACGATTTTCAGCAAATCTCTTCTTGATTGCCTTGATCTTGTTGGCTGCCTTGTATTGAAATACAAATGGTTTTGTTATTGTGCACATGTATCTGGACACCCCCCCTTTCACCATGGGAGTCATGTTTTTCAGCTTTTAGTGGAACTCATCAACAACATCATCAACATCATAAGAAATAGCTTTAAAACTTTTTGAGCCAAACAAATGATTGTCTACTTCCAATTAGAATTGTTAGCTGTTGTTTCCACCCGAAAGTTGTTCTCCTCAACAAGATCACGGAGCTTTTTGGAGATCTTCCTTGACACCCACAATAGCGCTGTATTTTTTGATTAGCAGTGAACCTAATTTGTTGCCCACAATCTTTAAGGTTCCACATACTACAGCAGATAAGGCAGCAGCTTCTACACCAGTCAATTTTTCTTAAAGATTCTCCTGTACTAGAGATTTCTGCAAAAATAAATTCGCAGTGGCCTGCCATACATGAAGACAAGACCCAATACAGAAAACAAGCTGCTACCAAAATATGGCTCTTCATGCATGATGCAACTAAATCATTCCTACGGGTGCTTTCATTGTGAGTATTTTTTAGTTTTTCTTTGCTGCATTAATATATTTCATTAAAATAATAATAATGTGATAGAAATGCTAGAACATTTTTGATATGTTTAAAGAAAATCTGACCTGTGTAAACAGGTGCTCAAGTACAGCTCACGCCTTCTGGTCTTCAGATTGCTCAAGTGCTTTTTTGAAAACAAGCTTGAGTTCCTTCTAACCTAATAATGAACTCGACATTAGAGGCGTCATGTAGTCAGGAAACCAGGGAGTAAGAATATATGAGAGTTACCAGATCCAAAGTAAATGAAAATGAACTATTTATGATTTCGAACATTAACATTACCACTGCCTCTAGAATGACAAACAAGTAGCGGACCTATACCCAGATTATCATGACTGATGAGGTGTCCAATATTAAAATGCCCAGATTTTGAGTCGACAGAAAGAAGGCCTATTATGAGCTGAAAAAAGTACAGGGGTCAGAGTCGAAATGAACTGACAAACAAGTAGCGGACTGTACCCAGATTATCTTGGGCTGATGAGTGTTCCAGTTTAAATGCCCAGATTAGAGTCGACAGAAAGAAGGCCTATTATGAGCTGAAAAAAGTACAGGGGTCAGAGTCGAATTTAACAGATACATGACTAGAGCAAGAAAACCAAAATCAAATAGGATGCTACATTATTTGTCAGAAATAAACTACATACCTGGAGCTAAGGGATCTGTTTCCGATGCTGGCGCCATCTCCCAAATGTGATCTTCCTTTTCTCCTCTGTAAACTTGCACACCGAATCCCGGGAAACTGTGTTGCACGGTGCAGGGCTTGAGCCTAGATCTTGATGGCTAGTGACGAGTGCATTTGGGATCTTCTGCTATTTTATTTTGGTAGGAACTAATTGCGAAAAATGGTAGATAAGTACCCATGAATGTTCATTTTGTGATGAGTGATTGACCAACTTTTGAGCTTTTTTCAGTTTGAGGGCTTTCCCTAACCTCTTTGCGAAAGAAAAATGGTCCCGTCTATGGGTTTTGGGGTGTGCGGGACTATGCCTGTGACAGGGGGCAATGGGTGGAGAAGGTCAGTAAGGCTTGCCGTCCGATGGGCTGAGAGGCGGTGAAGGGGGGAAAGCGGGGCCCCGGACTGGGGGGACCATGGGCCCCGGGCGGACTACTGTGGTGGCTAAAATTTAAAAGCCCCGGCGAGTGCGAGAAGACATGGGGGTAAAACCGAGCCCCCCCCAAAGTCAAGCGGGGGAAAACCCCGGGGAGCCCGGGCGGGGGAGGGGGCCCTCCGGAGCCGCCCCGGGCCCAAAGGGAAAAGGGGGCCCTTGGCGCGAGGGGTTTTTTGGGGGTTTTGGGGCCTAAAAACCCATCCGGGGGTTTTTTTCGAGTTTGGGCCCCCAAAACTGGGGGTTTTTCGGTTTTTGAGAAAAAAGGGCTCCCGGTGGCGGGTTTGCGGGTTTGGGGCCTCAAAACCCGGGGGGGGAGCTTGGGGGGAAAGGGGGGCCCGGCACGTGGCGAATCCTGGAGGTTGGTCCGACGACCCCAATTTTTCCGGGGCAAAAAGCGGGGCTGTCCTTTCAAATCGAGGAAAAAATTTTCCCGGGAAGTTTGGGGGAAAACTACAATGTTTTAGGTTAGGTATTTCACCATTGTATTGGGGGGGGTCTTTGGGAAATAGCCAAAACCTCAAAAAAAATAGGGGATGAAGGGGGTATCCCCACCCCCCCTCTTAAACCCCTAATCATTTGCCCCAACTCTTTCTCTCTCTACTCTCTCAAATTTCATGAAACCCCTGGGTTTTTTTCCCCCAACCTTTGTAAGAACTTGAGTTTGTCGCGAGGAATGGGAGGCCGAAACCTCCGTAAGCCATGGGGGGGGCTTCGATTTTTTTTTTTGGGGGTTTTTGCGTCCTCGTTTGGGCTTTTTGGTTCTTCGCGTTTTTGCTTTTGTTCCTCTTTTCCCCGAATGATTTTTTTTTTTGGGAGTAGCTCTTGAAAAAATCCGGGTTTAACCAAGTTGTTTGTTTTCGAGGGGGAGAAATTTTTTGCACCGAAGGATCCATCCTAAAAACCTCTGGGAGTACCAGATGGGGCAATTTCTTTGAGGTTTTTCTTCTTTTTCTCTTTTCCCCCCAAAATCCGAGGGTTCCCGTTTATCCGACCCAAATTGGGGGAAAAATTCCCCGGGGGGGAAAATATTTTTCCCCAACTGCTCAAGGATCATGCCTACAAATTTTTGGAAAGCAGTTGGTGATCATTTATCAAAGTTTTTGGGAATTTTTGGGGGAAGGGGAAATCGGGTTTGGGGGTCGGACGGTCCGTCAAGGCGTCGGACGCTAAAGTCGTTTCTGACGGGCCGGCGTCCGTCGCGATCCCTCCCCTCCCCGGGGGGGTTTTCTGCCCGTTTTTCCGGGGGTTCCGTCTGGCTCTCTGGGGAAAGGGCCGGGCGGGCCTCGCCTAAGGGGTCCGTCGCGCAGGGGTCCCAAAGGGCCCAAAGGACGCTCAATTTTTCCCAAACGTCCGTCGCCCCGCGTCCCACGCCCTGGGCCCTTTTGCTTTTTCCCTTCCCGCAGTGCCTCTGGGAAGGTCGACGGGCGATCTCCCCCCCAGGGGGTCCGTCGCCAAACGTCCGGCCCTGTCCTGCAGCGTCCCTCGCCCCGTTTTTTTTGGTTGTTTTTGCTTAGGGTTTTTGCCTCTTTCATAGGGGTTAGAACCCTATCTTGGGGGGTTTTCCGGGGAGTTTTCCTCCACTTAAAAACCCTGACTCTCCAAATTCTCCGTTTTCGGTCTGAATCCCCGCTCGCGTTGCCCCGGGGGAAAGGTTTTAGCACCCAAAAAACTTGGGGGTTTTTTGGGTTTTGGGAAAGTGGCCCCAATATTTGGAAAAAATTTGAGGCTCCCATTCAACCCCCCCCCCCCCCCCCCCCCCCCCCCCCCCCCCCCTGGGGCGCCGTTTTTTTTCCCCCGGGGCCTTCAAATAATCAATGCTAGAAACAAGGACACAAAGGGGTACGCAGAAAAGGGAAGGGTATATCAAAAAATGGAAAATTTATGAAAGTGACCCAAAGGGAAAAAAAAAAAATCAAATGGGATGCTAAATATACCTGGAACTCAAAAGGGGGGGCTGCCTTTTCTATTTCCTTTCCCAAATGCCGCCTTCTATTTTTTTTTTTCCTTTTTCAATTTTTGCATGCCAAAGCTTCCGGTCGGGGATTTTCTAACGGGGGATTGTGGGAGCTTCACGTGAAGGGGGTTACCAACTGCCGATGAAGACCGGGGCCCGGAACAAGGACATGAGGGGGATACCAAAACTTTATGGCACAATTTAAATTTTGACACCCAAACATAAAAAAAATCTACGGGACAAAACCCGACAAAAGAAAAACAGCCAAGATTTTTGTTGCCTAACTCTGAGTCTTTTGGTCAAAATGCCAAGGCCAAGATAGGATTAATAAGAGAAAAAAAGGGAAAAAACTAGGGAAAAGCTGCCCAAAAAAAAGGGAATATAGTACTCAGTGTGAATCCCGAGCAGGCAGTAGGGTTGACAGCCAGACCACGGAAAAAAAATGTGTTGTTCCATGAAGGGTTCATCCCACAAGAAGGAGGGGGCCCCCCAACAAAGGGAACTGGGGCTGACTAAATCATACAATTGCAAGCTAGCCAGTCAAACTCAAGATACAAGGCACAACCTACATTTGGTTGATCAGCATATTTTCCACCAACATTTCACCGCAATTATTCTGTACCTTATTTTTGGGCACTGAAGAATTTGACTGACAGCAACACGCCCGATGTCACCAAACACAAAAACAAAACATTTGTCTTCTGGGGGGCTAAAATTTCATATGAAAAGGGAATCAAACAAACCCGCAGTTCTAAAAAAAAAACGCGGTCTGGCAAAGCAATTGGGCCTGCACTTAATATTAAACAACTAAATACTCCATCTGCCCTCCTTAATGCAGCGGATCGCCTCTGCTACTTTTAATTGTGGTGCTTCCTTGTGAAATAATCAACTCCCGACCATATAAATTTAGCCCAAAATTTAGTCCCCCAGCACCACAAATAAAGGAAAATTCGAATTCAGTCCCACCTGTAGAATAAAATTTAAAACTACCGCAATATCACGTTTTAAAACCCTTCCCCAGTTTGTTAAGGAGGGTAAAGACAGTGATTTGACCTTTTGTAAACCATGATCAAATTGTCATATACCAATACACACTCATGTCCTATGCACCTACTTTTAGGGGGGCACCTTGTTTGTGACCTGTCATATATCCGGTACGTATCGGGATTTCTAATAAGGTTAGGGGGTCTTAAAATTTCTCCCACACTAACATTTGTCATAAAAATGTTCACGCGCTGCACTGTACACTGTTTTCGGAAAAAAGTGTTACTGACAAAAGTCTTTGTCAAGTGTGGATGAGGAAACAGAATATCTGGGGAGAACCTACCAAAAGCACCAAAGGGAAAAATATTTTCGGGGAAGACGCCGAACCGGGAGTGCCCCGCGTACGGGGTGCCCCGGCGAGCCCGCGCTCTTTGGATACGACCTCTTGGCTCCAACCCCAGTCGCCCCCGGTGCCGCATTTTTTCGAACGACGGCGGGCACCACCTACGTTTGAGCGTTTTCAGCTACGGCCAGGCCTCATAGCAGGACGCTCGGCCCCCCTACGCATGGTCGCCGCGTACCGTACCCGACACAGGCTCCCCTCCCTCCTTGCCCCTTCTCCACCGCCTAGGGCCGGGGCCCTGGCATCATGCTCTGCCCCCCGCTCTCTGCAGTGAGGGCCCCTCGACACGGGGGGGCACACGGGGACGGGGAAAAGGAAAACGGTGCGTTCAGAGCGAGCCTCCGTAGTCGGGGGCGAATTCATGAGGCCGGCCGGGGGCATTTCAGAACGAGCCCCGTAGCGGGGGCGAATTCAGAGGGGCCGGCGAAATCGCCGGGCCCCTTCGCAAACAAACGCCACAGGGGAAAAAACCGAAAAGGCATCACTCGCAATGGTACACCTCAACGGGCTGCTGCAATGGGAGAAGGGGGGAAAAATTGGGGCTGAAGGGAACCAGGGTCAAAAATGTTAATGAACACAGAAAAAAAACATATGTGGGCCGAAATCGGGGACTTCATATGCAAAAGGGGATAAAACAAACGCGCATGCATGTCGATAAAAACGCTGGATGTGTCTACAAAGCAGAGTAAACAGTTAATACTACAAAGAATGCTACATCCCCCTGGGGAAATAAAAAAGTCCATTCAACAATTTTACTTCATTGCGCAACACGTGCAAACAATGACAGATCAAGGTTTTGACTCTCCTCCAGAGTCAGGTCATACTAGTCTCTTCTGCGTTTCCCAAATGGGGGCAATTTACAAGTAATTTGGGCCCCCACCCCAGCCAAATCCCCCATCAGTTTTTTTTAGCCTAGTTGTCAATAAGGTCCTTGACTAAAATAGCACACTTTTTTGCACTATGTTCTACTCAGCTTGCCATAATGCCCATCTTCGCTGTCTTTCACTGCAGTTGATGTTTCGCTCGTACAGCAAAAACAAGCGAAAAGAAAAGACAATGGGCAAGATAAAAAAAGGCTGACAAATTTCGGGGAGCGCTCTGCGTTGTTATAGATGTTATTTTGTGTATTCCCTTTTTACTTTTCAGTTTCCCACCCCGTTCCTCATTGACACCTTTTTTCGGGGGAGCCATTGAGCAGAGAAAAACCCCTCTCGAAAATTGGCACAAGAGAATTTCAGGCATGTAGAAGCACTTCCCGTAGGACTGATCACCCAAGGGCAAGTTCAAGGGAAACTTTTTTGAACCCACTCCCTGAGGGCCATTTTCCCCCGAACAGTAGCTGTGGGCTTTTCCATTAAGACGAAAAGGGGAAAGTTCCGTAGCTGAACACTCCTCTTCATCCCCCTTCCAAGGGGCCTACTCCTAAGGAGTCCCCCAAAAAAGGTTAAAACCAAATTTACGCACAATAAAAAATTTTAAAAAATCTTGCAAGGTACAAATCCTATTACCGGGTGCCCGCCCAATGTTCCGGGGGGTTTTTCAGTTATGGAACGTCATCCCCAATGAAACCCCTTTCTATACCAAACCCCCTACATGTCCTCATGCCGCTCAAATAGCACTTGGGAGGCTTCAATCCAGGGGGACCCCCAGGGCTCGGGTAGTCCCATTCCCGCCTCCCAATGTCGAGCCCTTCAAACCCAAAGTCCCTTCTTCCTTCAGCGTGGGGGAGCATATCCAGGTTCCATTGGCATTTAAAGCCCCCATATTCTGGGTCCGGGTTGGCCCCGGTTTAAGATTTAATCAATTGGTGTCGGCCATTTAAAGCAAGGGGATCACATCAACTTCAATTGCTTTTTCCGCTGCATTCAGAATTTTTACTGAACCCCCAACCGGGTTTTTCATTGGCCCCTTAAAAATTTTTCCCAAAAGCTCCCACCCCAAACGGTTATTGGGGGAAAAATTTCAGGGGCGAACAAGCCGGGTGGAAAAAACCTAGGTTCAAGCATCCACGGGCCAAAAAAAACCCCCCTGTTTTTCCCCCTCTTTTCAGCCCAACCCCTTTGTAAAAAAAAGAAAAATAAACCAAAGCATGGGGGAACGGGGAAGATTTTTTAGAAAAGCATGTCCTTTGATTTAGACGAACGACATGGTAAAAACCGAAGGGGAGCCCACATAGCCCAGCATTCCCACAATAGAAAGGGTATTTTAAAAACCCCCCCTTGGGGATTACCTTCCAGTTTTAAAAAGAGATTCAAGATTGAAGGAGGGAATTGGAAAGGGAATGGGAAGGGCCCAAAGGAGATTTTGGAAGGAATCAGGATGAATTTGGTCACCTTGAAAAGTTTCTGGGTTTGTGCCTCAAAGGGGTTTTGGATAGATTTAGATCCGGAGCCAAAGTTGCCAAATAACGGGGATTTTTCCATCAAAAAGCAGGAAGAAAAAAAAATTTGATCCACCTGTTTTGGACCCTAACACACCGGTGGGGAAAACCAGAAAAAAAAATTGTAAAAAATGACCCCGAGAATTTTATCCAGGGGGAAAAAAGCTAGGGTTTGGGGGAATTTAAAGATTTAACCCAAAAGAGGATTCATTTTGGGTATTTCCCAAAGCACGGGATAGGACCAAACATTTTTTTTCCCCCAAGAGATTCCCCTTTGTAAGTTGTCAAAACCAATTTGGTTGGGAAGGGCCTACTCCCTTTTGCCTACTATCAAGGACCCCAATTTTCACAAGTGATCTTCGGGTAGGGTCCTTAGTGGGGTTGTTGCAAGATCAATCTGGAAAGTTACTTAATTTGCCAAGGAGGGGGGAAGCACCCGTTATCTTTTGACCCTGCAAAAACCCTGAATTTTGTGGGGCGGTTTTCCCCCTTTTGGGGCGGGATTCCCCCGGGGGAAAAAATTAGAAAATTCCAACCTCCTGGACTGCCAAAGGAAAGGGAGGGCGGGGAACCCCAAAATTTCCCGTTTAAATTTTATAGACATTTAAATGACCAAGCCGGAGTTCCCAAAATGGCGGACTGATCCTCAACTGATTTTTTTTGAAATTTAGGTTATACAAATTTGATAAATTTGGAGACTGGTGGATTGGACCTTTTGGGGGGGTTGGGGTTCCCCAAAAGTAAAAAACAAAAGTCCTTGCATTATGCCAATTTATTGGAATTCCCTTAGGGTTCAAAAATTGGTTGATCATAAAACTGGTAGATTATAAAGCCGCTGGGGGAATCCAAAAGGTGATTTGTGCCCAAGGTAAGCTTATGAGTTGTGCTTACAACCATTTGGTACGACAAAAAAAATTAAGGCCAAAGAAGAATTTTTCAGGTCTGGATCCTGAAAGGCTACGTAAAACACCTACAAAGTTGTTCTTAGGGAATAAAACCCCCCAACACCCCGGAGGCTAAAATTTTTATTGCTAGGAAATTTGGGCCCGATAGTTTTTTTGCCCCGTGACATGAATTTTACATGAAAAAAGGAATATGGGGGGGTTCTGTCCAAAGAGATTACCCCCCCTCCAAATCGGCGGGCGGGGGCCCAACCGTGGGGTACGACCTGATACATGTTTTTTCCAAAGGGAATGTACCTCATAAGGTGTGTTTTGAAAAAAACGGGGTTTTGACCACTTAACTCTTTTTTTGCGGAAAAAAACCAAATTTGGGGGAATTGACAGCTCCGCAAGATCCTTTTGGGGGTGTTGTAAAAAGGGCCCCAAAAGGGACACTTAGAGATTGCCTATGGGCCCCGGAATCCGCCCCGACAGACCCAAAATCGGAAGGAATTTACCGGAGTTTGGTTTTTTAGGTTTAGCGTGAGGGAAAAGAGGTTCCAAATGTGGGGTAGCTCTCCTTGGATGCACCCTGGCAAAATAGCGCGGGGCCCTGCCCCCCGGCGACTGCATGGGAAAACCCGCCCCGAAAGAAGGAAATTGGTTTCCTTTTGGGCAAGGATACCCAGACGCAGCAGTGGCCCTTTTAAAAAACCCGGACGCCGGAGGGGATGCGCTGGGGGTTGAAATTGGGGTTTGGGGTCGGGGGTGGCTTGGGCTTGGAAAGACAAGAAAAAAGGCTACACCAGTCTAAACTGCAGTAGGGGCCAAAAAAAACCGCAGAACGAGCTGTTGGGGGCCTTTTGGAGCTGATTGAGAAAAGAAATCATACAAGACAAGAGTTTTTGTCACCCCTTTTAGCACATTTTGTAAAAAACAGTAGCCTGATTTTTTGTCAATCCCTTTTTGGGCGCTTGCCCCTTGGGGTGGGCTTGTTTGCATTATTTTACTATGATTCCTTCCGGCCAAAGGGTTTTAAGAAAGACTTTTTCTATATAGTTTTACTCCCTGACACCGGGCTTGTAATGGCAGTAGGTTTGTTTTGGAAAGCCAAGCATCCGGGCCTCAAATCATCCGGGCCAACCAAAAACCAGGGTGTCGAGGAAAATAAAATAGAGCCTGCCACCCCAGAAGAAAGAGGACAGCAAAAATGGGCCCCTTGATAAAATAATTTTTTACTGTTTAATTCCTTTCCTTTCCGGGCACGAATAGATTTCACTTGGTCATCAACTAATTTGTCAACTGGCCCCAAAATGAATGGGCAATTCAAATTCACCCCCCATTGAATCAAAAAAATATTCCCCAATATTGTGTTTAAACCTCCAGTTTTAAAGGTTTGGGGGTAAAAGGATTTGGACCTTTGAAACCTGGTCTCCCATCATTATTGGTATCTGTTCCCCTTTGGGAAAACACGGGTTTTCCTTGTTTTCTTTTTATATGAACATGCCGAGTGTTGCAAAGGGGGCCCGCTGAGCTTTTTCTACAAGGTTTAAAAGGGGTCTTGAAAATTTTTCCACAAAATTTTTCAAATGTTCCACGTTTTCACTGTTCTTTGGGACAAAAGGGGTTTTTCGTGGCCCAAAAAAATTCTTTGTAAAGTGGGAAGAGAGAAAAAGAGGGGGATGCTGAGTGGAAGCGTACCAAAAAACGCCAAGGAACATCCCCGGGAAACGCCACATGCCTTGGGGGGGGTAGCAGCGCGTCACGTGGTACCGGGGGGCCCGTGGCTTTGTGACGGCCGCCTCCTCTGCAACTCCCCGTTGCCCAGCCCAGCCCACTCCCCGGGGCCGCATTTTGTCCCGGGGGGGTGCACTGCCCGTTTGAGCGCGCACACAGGGGCAATGCCCGGAGCATAGTAGGACCTCGGGGGTGGCCCCTTTCGTCCGCCTCGAAAAAGTTTGCTCGGGGCCGAACCCCGCATTGCTCCCCCGTGGCCGCAACCCGACACAAGGTCCCCCGCCTCCCCCTTCCCCGTCCACCTCCTAGGCCCCTCGGTTGGGCGGCGCCAGCGGGGCAGGACACGGCCCGCTCGAGTGCCGGGCGACCGCACGGGGGCCCCGAACGAACGGGCCCCAAGGTTTCCGCGGGCGAATTTTTGAGGCCCAGACTTGACGAGAACCCAACAAAAAGCACGTGTCGGCACGCTCGCAAAAACATGACTGTACTTTTTTGGTGTCAAAAGGTTTGCGACCCAAACAACCCCCTCCCATGTTTTTAACTGTACGTAAAAAACCGGTTTTTTCCTTCTGAAATCGTAACAGTAACACTACGGGGAACTCCCTTTTTCGTGACAAAAAAAAAGTCCGCTTTTAAATTCCTGGGTACAAGGCCGAGAACTTTTATGCAAAAAATTCTGCTAAAACTGATTATTAGCTTGCTTGATTTTTGAAGGACTAAAAAGTGCTAAAAAAGGACAACAAAAACAAGGCTTTCAGCATAGAGCCGTTGAATTTTGACCAACAGCCCTGTAAAAATCATTCGCTGGTATGGTTTTGGGGGGGTGGCGCTTTAACGTTTTCAGTATCTTTTTGGAAATTTTTTTTGATAATATTTCTTTGTAGCTTTCAAACAACAAGGTTTTGAAATGGACATTGTCGATCTGCATGTAAAATTTTTTTTTTAATAATAACTAATAATGTTTGCCTTTTTAAAACCATAACACTCGGTAATTTTTTATATTATTATTATTAATAAAAGGGAATGGGCGCCACAAAACCCCCTGACCCCAAGAACTAAATGCAAGCTAGACCCATATTGGATCGCCCCGGGGGTACTTTTTTGCCCACCTCTTTTGGTTTGATGTTTTTTCGTTATCTAATGGAAAACAGAGCAATGGGACCCTAAAGAAGGCCAAGAAACCACCTGGAGTAGTTCACCCCTCGGCCGCCGGGAAGCAATCGGGGCTATTTTGGGCCAAAATTTGGGTCCTCAGAGACTGTGACCGACGGGGGGTCCGTAGTCCTCTCGTCACCGCCGCCCGACAGAGTCCCCAAAATTTTGGGGTTTAATTTCCGAGAGAAAGCATCTTGGTCCATCCAACCATCCACCTCGTCGTCTGCGTGGCAGGGTCGCGCCGAGGAGCCCGCCACCCTGCTGCAAAAACGTTCCTCTGCTACTGGTGTCTGTGGCATCTGACTGGGGGTCCTTCACGTCTTTTTCTTGCTGTGATCTCGATCAGTCGATCTCACCACAATTCTATATGTTTGGCCCTTAGCCGCGTCGCGTCGAGTCTCTGCTCTCTCTCCATCTCTCTTTAGGGGATTCGGTCTTTAGTTAGTACATTTCTCCAGTTTCCCCGCTACCCGGGTTCCTGTGTCGCATTTTTGACGTGCTCGCGCATTGACACCCTCCCCCTGCCGAGACACGCGGTGTAACCTTTTAAAGTTTATCTTCCCTTAAAATATAGGTGCCTTGGCACGTTTTAAAAAAAAAATTTTTGCAGCTGCCATCCCAGCCGGGCCAGCGTCGGCCTCGCCCCCGCCCCGGTCGGCCCCCCGCGCGTCTACTAGCGGGGGAGGGGAAAACAGCACGAGGGCAGACGAAGCGCCTAGCGCCTTCACGGGGGGCTGGGCCCCCCCTCGTCGTCGCCGCGGCACAGGGGGTTTCTTGGCCGTCGTCGTGGGAGTGCGGTGCAATGCAACAAAGGGTCGTATCGCGTTCTGGAGCCTTAAACCAATTCCATCGAAAGCAAAAAATTCAGTGAGCAAATAGTTTTTTGGGCCACGTCTCTCCATAATCATGAGCGATGAAGAGCCTGGGGCCCCTTTCAAAGGCAAAAACCCCTCCTTTATTTCATCCCCAAATATCCAACTCAAACCAAACTGTTGTTCATTAGCCACCATCTCATATAACAGTGGTATCTATAATTTTATCTTGATTAAAGTTGTATTCATTGGCTAATAATAGGTCGATGCTAAAATGAGATGAGACAAATTCAGCTCACATTGAAATAGAGAACAACATATATAAACTCACCGATGTAAAAAGTTCTGTTCAAGATATGTACTACTTAAAACCCTTTTCGGAGAATTACAATGTCACCACTCACAAGGTAAGCTCAAACTACTTCCTCTTCCTTAAAAATCTGTCTCTAGAAAACCGTGTTTCTCTCAAAAGACATGTTTCGCGGACGATACATATAAAGGGAAAAGGGAGTAGCTTTTAGCTTTGAACGAATCAAGGCCTGCAAAAATAGAAAAAAAAATGCCATACTCAACAAACATGATGAATTGTCAAACGAAATAATTTCAATCGATCTTGCAATTTCATTATGATTACTGGTATGTAGGGTAAAACCAATCTAGCATTACATAGGAACACTGCACAGACCTGTGTGCCAAATGCTTTCAACATGTACGTTGCCACGTTCCTTTTCCATCTGTGAGCACGCGTGGGCGCGTTTCCCAAAGTACCAAAAGTATATATGTAGCAGCTTTGGGTAATACATCGCCACAGTACATTTGTTTTTAACACTGTCGGCCTGTTCGCTTTGGCCGTTTTTTTGACTGATAAGCCGCGACTGATGTTGTTTTTACTGTTTTTCTGTGAGACAAAAACACTGTTTCAGTGGGTGATAAGCCAAGCGAACAGGTTGATGCATAAATTTTTGACTATAATCAGACAATTTATTATTCCCTAATACATATTGTGGGAGCTTATCAGTTAAATCAGCTTACTCAGATGACAATATAACTACTGAGTACTGATGATAAGGTCCTGACAGGTACTATTAAAAAACTTCCACAAACCCAGATAGTATGAATTGAATGAAGTTGGACTCGTTTGGATCCTGTGACTCTATACAGAGCCCTCTACAATGTCCCTTCGAAAATGCTAAACAATGATGACGATGCCAATGTTTAATTCAAGATGTTTCTAGATCATTATATCTAGCAATTATAGATAAAATATACTTATGTACTACCCAAGTGACCATCCCTAAGCCCGGCTAAGAACAAGGCACAACCGTGACTCGAGACTTTAGCATTTATGCACAGTCCTAAATTCGAGGAGTGGACTACAGAGGACTAAACAAGGGTATCATACCTCAGTCCTCAGAGGACTCAAAAGGATATCACTCCTGCATCAAACATATGACCTGAAAAATAGGGGACATTCACAGATAAACAATGTCCTAGGCACCAGCCTACACTATAATATCACCCAAAACCATTGATCTAATAAATGAGCGTAATATGGACATGAATAGATACATTTATATAAGTTCTCTATGCTAGATATATAACCAAAGTAGATGATAAACATCATAACTAAGAACGTATAAACAACTAAGCAAGTAGTCATATCTAAACAATAAGATTCAACTAGATAAGAATAAGAACAGAAGAAGAACTAGAGGAACAATGATGAACTAGAATAAGAACAATGATGAACTAGATGAATAATATTGTTTTAAACAAGAGAGGATTACAAGGGTTTATCGAGCCTCCTCGGACTAATCCGGAATCCAAGCTTCGCTTGCCGCCTCTAATTCTATTCAAAATTTAGCTATGCTATATTGGTGGAGCTCTGAGGTTATCTTTCGAGGGACACCTCTTAACCTAACTAGAACTGAGATTGATATCTCAAATAAAAATTGGTATATGCCTAAGGGGGGGGGTCTACCCATCTATTTATATCCCTGGGGGATGAAGAAATCTCTTGAATAGTCGATGTGGTACTAATGCGTTGCACCATAATCTTCCTTGGTGGATAAACCACAACCCTTGGATCAAACCGCCTTTGACAAACGATTAGATTGCATCTTAATGTCGGTTACGAGACAGTCGTACGAAGATAGGCCCTCAACGGCCCTGAAAGTGCATCTACCCCTTTAGTGGGTTTTGGTGAATTGAGTAACAACACAATTAAAGGTCAACAAGTTTGCTAATATATCAAAGGTTTAAAACCCAAGAAAAGCAAATTTGATGGTATTACACAAATGTTGAGATGAAGGTCAAATTGTGTATTGTTGTATTGGAAGACTATGAAAATAATCTAGTTCAAGCAAAAGACAACAATGCAAATGGAATCAATGAAATGACTTCTATGTTGTGGGATATCAAGTACATATGAAAGCAAGCATGTTTGGCAAATAGAAAATGAGACATGAGTTGATACTATGGATTGGTCTCTATATTGGCTTGCTTTGCATAAACAAGAAGAGTTGGATAGTGGACTAGTGTTGATCAAGGATTGAATAAGAATCAATAGTGCATTAGTGAGAAAACACAAAGCAAAGGTCAAATGACAAAGGAGACAATGTATATTAGATATAAGATGGTCTCTACTTTAGTTTCTTGTATGGATAAAGATTTAGAGAATCACTTTACATTAATATGATCAAGCTAGAAGTTTGAAGATAGAGATTGAAGTGAGTGATAGGAGTGTCAAGCCAAAATAAGGAGGATCTAAGGAATTGTAAATTTGGCTTGCCCCAATTGATGTGAAGTCTCATATATCAAAGCTTGATTAAATCTCAACACTCATATCTACAAGATATTCAAGCAAGGATCACAATATTGTAAAAAATGGTTTTCAATCGGTGCTTAATATGATGTGACTTGAGTATGGCTTGATAGGGTGAAGATAGCAAGGAAAGGACTTCGAGGTACAAAGAAAAGATGAAGGTCAAGGAGACTGAGGTACTATGGCTAAGGTGAAGAAGAGAGTACTTGCATTGAGTCGAAGTACTAATCAAGCTATGAGGAGTCATATTATGTTGAGAATCAATTTATTAGTGGTAGTGACTTAAAGCCATGGCTGAACTCATATGTATTGGAAGATTCAAGTCACAAGCTGTAAGGTGTGTTTGCTCATAGAGATTAGATAAGGATGATTGCAACACATGCTCAAGGTATTACAAGAATGAGGACAATACATTCAATGGTGCAGCCCACAATTATCAAAGCATACGGTGACCAACTCAAAGGCATTTAATTTATTTGATGTTTTGAATTTGAGTTTAGGAAAGGCCGTACTACAAAGGGGGATGCAATGTGCATGCTTAAATGTGCAACCAAGTGCTCAAATTCCACCAAACATCCTCTCACACCTTGTCCAGACTCCCTGCAAAACAGTTTTTCATTCGGAAGCATTTTTGGGCAGAGTGGCAGTGCTACTCCCCAGAGCGGCAGTGCTGGGGTCCAGCACTGCCGGGCCTTAGTGCAGCTGTGCTGCGATTTAAAGTGTCCGTTGGACAACAGAGGCATTTATATCCCCTCCCTGCTGCCCCAACGGTCATCTCGACCATTCCCTTCTCCAGTGCTCACACTGAAAGCTCTCTCCCTCTCTCTAACTCCATTCGAGCCCCTCAAGCTTCTCCTTTGATTCCTCTCCAATCCTTTGAAAGATTAAGCCTCCAAACTCTATTAGAGAGCAGCCCAAACTGTTCTTCATCGTCTAGAGCACTTGGTTCGCGTTCAAGTCGGTGGATTGCATTGTTACTCTTGGAGCTTGCTCCTAGCAGGCTAGAGCGTCGCCCGTGGAGCTTGCCAACTTGTGTGGCAGTCCCGGGAGGTTTGTAACCATCTCATTGCAGCTAAGAAATCGCCCCTCACCTCAAGAGTTCACTCTCTTGATTTGAGAACGAGGGAAAGACAAGCTTGTGTGGCGAGCCCAAGCCTTGTGTGGCGAACCTCAACAACGTGGACTTAGGCTAGCCTTGGTGGCGCGCTGAACCACGAGATAAATCTTGTGTCACTTGTGTTTGTGTTATTTTCTTTACTTGCATTTGTCCTCAAGGTGATTTCTAGGGTTTGGTCCCGATCTACTTGGTGTGCAGCGCCTACCTATTCTAAGTGGTACTACAGGTTCTATACTATCTTAGGAAGGTTTCTATTCAAGTAGAATTTTGATTTGCTGGTCAGATTTTGAACTATATATTTATCTGTCTGACGGTCCAGCAGTGCCGCTCTACAGAGCAGCAATGTTGGGCAGAGCGGCACTGCCGAGCCTGTAATCTAATAAGTTCTGCAACTCTTTTTAAATAGGCCTATTCACCCCCCTCTAGTCCTCCTAGGCGACATCGAGGTCCTTACAATTGATATCAAAGCAAGACTCTCTATTTCGGGCTTAACCACCTTGAGAGAACGATTCGACAAGTGGGGAGGTATCTCTAGAACTTCTACTTTCCTGATGTGGAAGTCCTGCTAGGAGCTGTCGCCGTTGTCGTGGTTGCCATGGTCTTCTTCGTCGTGCTGTCGTTTCCAAGGTCAGTCGAAATAAATAATATCGATCTCCTTCCTCCTACCTCCATCTCCACCCCCACCATCCATCATCTAGATCTGCTTCACTCCGATCCATCTCCTTCGCCACTCGCTTTCTCCCCTTCACGACAGCCTCCGGTTCGGGTGTTTCCCTCAACTACTAGGTGGCTCCTTTCCTGGTGTTGTCCGGCTGCTTCGCCATCCCCTGGGATCCGGGTTCGAGCATCTTCATCAGCCTCCAGCGACGACTTTCACTTCATCTTTCGGTTGCCGGTGAGCTTTCTCCATGCTACCTCGACTGGCCCGCCTACAACCGATGCTTGGCACGTCAATCCATCCGGGTGTATGCGTCTTCGGCGCCCCTACGACCCACCGCCGGCATCTTCGTCGTCACCAACACCGATATATAGTGGTGTATTCACCTTTAGTTTCAGGACTTTGTTGTAATTTGGTCTTCTACGGAGGACTTCTTTGTAAACTGGCTATTATGATAATATAATTATATGTGTTCGTTGTCAAAAAAAAAACCTAGATAAGCCAGCTCCTAAGATATGGTAATGGTAACTTGGTAAGCACAGAAAGGAAGGACGGCTACTCAGTCAGAGAATCCAAGTGCGCGTTCCGTCATTTCCATTCCATGGTCCGGTCCATACACGCGTCAGCAAGAGGCCCGAGAACGTACGCGAGAGAAAGCTAAAAGCAGCCATCGATCCATCCATTGTTCTTCTTGACCACCGAATTAAAAGCCACGAACAAAGGTATGTATGTATGTATGGCGCGCGGCAAACATTACATCGGAGTGTAGAAGCAGGGCGACGCGTGGGATGGTCTTTGTTGACCTCACTTACTGACTAACTCTCAAGAGCGAGACTAGAAATAGAACTATATAATTACTCCCTCCATTTTAAATTATAATTTTTTTATTCTAAATTTAACTAATCATCTTATTCAAAATTTATATGAATATAGTCAAATTTAAATTATTTTTTTTAAAAAAATAACTACTAAACCAAACCATAACAAATAAAAATGATGTTTAGCATAATTTTTTTAAATGAAAGAATAGTGAAATTTGAGGTCAAACTATAATTTAGATAGTACTCCCTCTACTCCTAATTATACTCCAAATTATAAGATATTCTAAAAATATTAAAAAAAATCAAAACATCTTAAGTTTAATCAAACTTACATGATAATATAATAATATTTATGATATTAATCAAGTAGAATTAAATTCTTATTAATTATATTTTATAGTATTCATATTTAATATTATAAATCTTTATGTTTTTTATATTTTTGGCCAAAATATTTTGTCTTTTAAAAAATCATTATAATTTAGGATGGAGGTATTCTTCGTACAGGCCGGCACAGGGCGATGAGATGAGAGTGTCGTCACGTACTCCACTTTTCGTGCATGCATGCATGGGCGCCACCACCATGCATGACTAAGCGGGTCGGGAAGTCATCACGTACGTCACCATCATTTTCTTCGTCTCCTTCCTCCAACTCGGAACCCCATGGCCATTCGCCTTCTCGCCCATTTGGCCAAGCTACCCTATCCCGCCACTATCTACAAAATCCCTCCCCGTCTCCTCCACTCCATTCCAATCCGACCGACCCCCCATCCCCATGCTCTCAACTCCAGACGAGAAAGGACAAACAAACAAAAATCGCCTCGAGTGGAACAGAGCAGTAGCAGTAGCAGGGCAATGGCCAGGGCGGCGCGCCCGAACGCCATCGCCCCGGCGACCAGCAGCAGCAACAGCCACGGGGCCGGGGCCGAGGCGGCGGACCACCAGCAGGAGCAAGAGCGGCCGGCGGTGCTGACGGTGTACGTGGCGCAAGTCGCTGCTCAGGCTTCACCGTCTTCGACGCCTTCCGCGTCGACTGCTACGACGGCGAGGTGGTGCTGAGTGATGGACGTGGCCGGCACGCCGCTGCTCACCGTGCGCCACCGCCGTAGCAGGCGGCTCACGAGCCGGCGCCTGGCGCCAGAACATCTGCCTCATCTTCGACGGCGTACGTGGTGGAGGGCGCAGCTAGCCATGGGGTCGGCGTCGGCGGACGTTGTCAGCGTAGTTTTAGTAATAAGCCGCCGCCGGCGACGCCGTGCTGTAGTGTAGATTGTAGTAGTGTCTAGTGTGTGGAGGAGAGCTGCAGAGTAGTAGACAGCAGAGCAGAGCATGCATGCACCTCTGTCCGGTGGCCGCGCGCACAGGCAAATTAATCTGGCTTTCCAATTCACTCTACTGTACCTACGTTTTGCAGTGCTTCTGCATCCTGCACAATTCTGAACATTGCCCGTTTGAGATTTGACAACCCTTTTTGTTTGCTAAAACCTGTACGGTACAGTACTACCAGTAGCATTCTCCTTTCCATGCATGCATGTTTACAGCCTTGAGAGAGATCCTGATATATAGCTGTCTTCAAATACCCATCGGTCGTTAGTATGTATTCCATGCTAACATTCAGAGTGTGATTGTGAAATCAGATGCTAACATGACATGCAGCATGACGACACTGATTAATCTCCGGAGACCCTTTTTGTTTGCCCCCTGCCCTCTCGTTGTATGACTACGCGTGCCTCTATTCATAGCTTGACGGCTTTGTGGTACTTCATTCAAAAATGCAACTTTTCACAAAAAATAAAATGAAATGTAAGAGCTTCTAAATTTTAAGCCAGTTTCAAACGGAGTCAGTCATCTACGTACGTACTTATGTTTTCCTCCTATTGTACGGAGTCGTCTGAGCGTCCATCTCACAGTATTGTCGTCATTTTCAGAAGGCACTAGTACGTGTTGTCTGTTGCAGCGAGACCGAGCTGTGTGCACAAGCACAACCTTTTCTTGACAAGTAGTACTAACCGATTGAGATTGGAGAGATTTTTCTTGAGAAGAAAAAGGTGTCGTCTCTCCGCTCCGCTGGCTTTTCAAACATATATACGTGGACGGCTCAAAACAAACGTGTCCAAGGATTTTGCTCTAGATTCACGTTTCCCAAATACGTACTGTAGATGGATAATGGCATGGCATGGCATGCGCGCCGGCCTAATAATGTATGGATAGCTTTGTTACGCATGCACCACACGCGCGTGTCTATGCATAATAAAGACGACCTCTTTGGAAAACTTCACGAAACTAGCTAGCATTCTGAATGGGGTCGGTCTACTAGTTCAACTCGAAATTGGAGACCAGCTAGATGGAGTCGTAGTAGAAAATATCTGTACTTTCAGCGACACGTATTTTCTGTACGTACTTCTACTAGTCGCTACGTAAATAAGATTTTGATGTACACTGACCGAGGTTTGGTTTGTTTTGTTCTGCCACGTTTATACTGTGCATGCATAATCACAGCAAGTAGCCGATCCGATTTGATTTTTAGGCACTTCTCTTTCCTGGCTTGTGCGTGCGACCGCTGCTGCGCGCGCGCTTTTGCATGAGATGTTCGCCACCGCCGGCACGGGGTCGGCGTCGGTGCGCGCGGCGCCCGTCCCTGCGATGCTGCGCCGGACGTGGTCCGCGCCGCCTTCAATGGTCTTATTTCTGAAGCAAATATTGGAGTCTTGTGGCGAATATATCGATGACCTGCTATCCCCGTTTATTAAAAAAAAAATCTGAAATCCATTCTTTCTACAGTCTTCTTAAACCCGGCTTGTAGTTGTAGCTGGTGGCAGAGGGATTCAAGGTGTCAAGCAGGTTGTTTACTCGTCTGCGTCTGCCAGAGACCCTGATCGATGACTTGGACACAAGAATTATTCGTGCCATGGTCATCAAAGGCGCGCATCATCGAACCTACTATTTCAAGCGCATTCGTCAACATTATCAATGCGGATTATGTCGTCAAGCAAAGAGGCCGGCCTTAGGATCGTTGAGGAGAGAATTCTCCTGGACGGTTCACCCGAAATCCCCCTAGACTCCATCCAGGTCCACCTCGCCAATGTGGATCGGAGTCCAAGTTTGCCGGAGCCTTGTCTGATGCGCCGCATCTCACGCTCGTTGGGTCTTTCAGCGTATTGGAGCCTCCGAGGTCCTATGAAATAGATACAAATTTTTTTATTAAAAACTTATTTTGTCCCACTATAGGTAAAATGGTAATTTTACCCAACAGTTAACACTGTTAGCGACCTGAATTGGACGGAAGGCCATAGAAGGAAGAAAATATTGTTTTGAGGCCATACAAGCAAGTTTTTTAAAAAAATAAGACCATACAAGAAAGATATATTTTTTTTCAAGACCATACATGTAAATATCTCTTTAAAAATATAAGGGATCCATTGTCTGCTTAAACAGTCATTTAGGCCGTTTAAACGTTATATTGTGGTACATTATTTTTGTTTAATCGGTTGTTTTAACTGTTTTGTCCGAATAATAGGCTAAATGACAAGTGACTGATTGCTTACCCCAACTAAATTTAAAAGTTAGCATTCACATGCGTATATCTATCATTGATATTTATCCTCAGTCTAAATATGGTAATCACAATATCTCCCACGATTAAGGGATGGTTAAATGTGTCATTTGCTTTACGCTATAATATATTGTATAAGATAGCTTGTATTTTCATGATGAAGAAAACAATTTACATTGACTATGTTTTTCGCAAAAAAAAAGATATATGACTATGTGTCCTATTTGGTACAACTAATGATTCTAAAAGAAACTTCACAAACAAAGGAAAAGTGTGGTTGAACTGTGTTTTCCTTCTCTCCTGAAATGTGGAATTTCACAAGTACTAGAAGAAATTCACATACACTTCTTGTTCTGAGGAGTTGACTTCTAACAAGACAAGATGGTTGCCCCGGTTGAGTATAACGGTGTAGTTCAGTAAAGTCCTTGACGGTATCATCAGGTAGCAAAGAAATCTGCATCAGCTCACTTTAATACAAGATGGACGAAACTAGTGAATAGTAACCGATGCTTTTCTGGTTTCTTCATGGCAAAGCAGAGCTTGGGGATGCTTCATAGATTTTGCTTTGGTCACTTGTTGGTATATCATCTCCTCGATGTCGATCTCTCCACATGAGGTACATGTTTATTGGGGTCAATATATCCCAACACCAACATATTTGCTTATTATATTACGTCGCATTTCAATCAAGTTCTTCATCTACTTTTTAGACATGCATTTCAATCATGACTTTATGGTGATCGAAGACTCCAATTGCATTGGATCTGCAATAATATACAAGCACTCAAAACTATGTCATAATTCAAATTATTTGAGGAATGGAATAATGGATAAAAATAGGGGTTTCATTCATTTTTCCTTTCTGCCATCTCACTATTAGCAGCAGTGTAATTACTAAAGCAATTCAATTTCAAATTAGAATATTTTGATATTTCTTTCCCCTAAATATGATAACTTCTCAAATACTCCCTGAAAAAAACCGTTTAGAAACATGATTGTATTTACTAAGGAGTCATTAATTAGGAGGTATTCTTTTTTTTTTTGCTCTTATTAAATAGTGTTGCGTGTGCTCTTTGTGCCAGAAAGCTGTGTAGTGAGGCTTTGGAGATCGAAACTCAAGAGACGCTGTTTTTTTTTTTGGCTCGCGGGCGGCACGCGGCATGCGAAGCTGGCGCTGGTACTGGACGGTTGGTTTGGATGCTAGCGCTGGCTGGCTGCATGCGGCACGGCAGGCGAGCGGGCGGCGCGAGGCGCTGGCTGGCGTACAAAGGTGCAGGGGCAAACCTGTCTCAACTCTCAATCACGCATGCACGGCACGGGGTCGACGACTTACTTTTTAATTATGTAGTACTCCAGTAGCAACAGAGCATGCTGTTTATCCAAATTAATTTTAGGTGCTTAGAATTTCCTGTGCTTGCAATATAAATAGTGCATAATTGAATCATGTGGAGAACAGAAGTGCTCTCTAATAATTAAACAAGAAAATGCTTATATAACCTCAAATAAACATATTATTCCAGGATTTAAGGTAGGCGACGTATCCGTCGAT
Organism: Microstegium vimineum; assembly: GCA_022036555.1. Classification (NCBI taxonomy): domain Eukaryota; kingdom Viridiplantae; phylum Streptophyta; class Magnoliopsida; order Poales; family Poaceae; genus Microstegium; species Microstegium vimineum. The sequence goes on along the minus strand of CM039132.1, from coordinate 57,134,122 downwards.
AGCGAGACGTTTGCGGTGACTTTGTCAATCTTAAGATTTGCCGATATAACTCGGTTCTTCGGAGGTGTTCATAGGGGTAGGATACGCGCGTGAGTTCATAGGGGTGAGTATACGCTCGTGTATGAGAGCGTCTGCATCTGTAAGACTCGCAAAAAAAAATTAAACATATATGTTGTGTCATATATATAATATGTTTATAAGTTTAAGGGTCTTATATGTTAAGTAAACAAGTGTCATAGATGTAATTAAGAAGTTTAAGTGTAATTTTTGTAAGTGAACTTAACCTAAATAATACATAACCACTTACTCCATCTGTCCCTAGTCTCTAAATAATTGTCTTTCTCGCTTCTTTAGAAATAACTTTAATTAATTTATATAAAATACCAATATTTATGATGATCTTTGAATCTAGTTTTTAATGACTAACTCAGCTTCTCTATGCATGAAAGTAAACTAAGGGGTCTTTGGCAGGGCTCCTTGCCAAGGGGCTCCGGCTCTATTTGGACTGTGCGACACTGTAGCGGCAGGAAAAGGGCTCCGGCTCCTCCGTCCTTTTGTCTAGGAGCCGGTGAAGCTGCATTCCGTGGGTCTCCCGGCTCCATGTTACAGTAGTCTACATGGATGAAACCGGAGCCGGAGAGAGCCCGGCCAAACAAGCCCTAACTCAACTCAGCTGGCTAGTATAGAGAGACTTGAGTGCTGGGTCACAAGTTCGACCTCTGGTGGCCACTCCTTTTTGTCTTCATTTTGCATGCCGATTGGGGTCTTCATTTTGGCCTGAGGAGCACGCGCGGCGGCAGCGCTGCATGGCGATTGGGTGAGCGTGTGGGGCCATGCGCGGTGGCAGCGGAACAGATGCAGACTTCCGGCGCGTGCACAGACTTGGTCAGGGGCAATCGCGTCAAAGAACCACCATACTGTAGAGGCAAGGGTTTGGAGCCTCCAACTTTTGGTCTTCTGTCTTGCACGGACTGACAGCCAGTCAAGAATGCTTGAACCACCATGGACAGCAAAGGCTGGCCGTGCAGCAAGAGTAGAGCAGTAGAGGGGCGCTGCAGCATGGCTGGCCGTGCAGCTAGCCAACGTTTTGTTTTGGTTTCCATAAGTCAGGTGACTTATAAGCCTAAAAATAAAAAAAGTGATTTATTTTGTCAAACACCCAACTTATAAGTTCATAAGTTGCTCCACTCTAACTTATAGACTTATAAGTCACCCCTTTTCACATAGGACCACACCTTTTTTTTTGCTTGGGGACCACACTTCAACCCATTTCCTACATGATTTATAAGTCATTAGAAACCAAACAAACATGACTTATAAGTCACTAATTTGATTTTAAGTCACCTGACTTATGGGAACCAAACAGAGCCTGACTCTGTCCATGAAAAAAAGATGCAAGCTTGGTTCTCTGCTTGTCCGTGGTGGTCTAGCACCTGGTAATGGTCCTCAAAGCAGGGGGATCCACTACGGGACCCACGCCCACTACAAAGAGGTGTTCTTCGTTCTCCTGATGAAAGGCCATTGTGCAGATCGGGTGGGGTAGTGGTACCCGTTTGCTCCTGCGGTCCGCCCAGAATGTCACCGTCGTTTTGTGTATGACATTCAAAATCCAGTCAGTGGTCCTTGTGGTGGGGTCCGCAAGGGACGCCGTCGTTGCCAGCGGCTTCACCTCCATGACTCCCCCAGTGAGGCAGTGAGGGCTTGGTGGCACGTTCACGATCATTCTTCACCTGCCCGTTAGGAGGTTATTGCGGGGACCCCCAATCACAGGCGTCCTCTTCTGCACGATTTTGTCCTGAGCCAGCCGCCTTCGGTCGCCAGACGAATTGGCATGCTTTCGCTTTTGTTTTACTACTGCTTTGCCCTTTGATGATGATGTCGACCACGTCGCGGCCTGGATTACAAACATGGCCTTGGGCCCATATGTCATACTAGGATTACAAACGATACTCCTAGTATGTATTCCCGCATTGGTAACGCCTTCTTCCTTTACGTCATCGCCTTCATGTATCAGTCGTGGCTGTAACATGGCGGCACGCGGTGGCCACGTCCCCCACGACGGCGGAGAGGGTGCGCGCGGTGGCCACGACGGTGAGCTGGGAATCGAAGACATGAACACGAAGGTATAGGGGATCTTTCGGCTTGAACATTTTTGTTCTTTCCTTTTGAGATTGCTTTCTTTGTTCTTTCTGGTATTTTTTCTGATTGCTTTCCTTGTTTGTGTCTTAGATACAATCTTCTACTCGCGTTAGTGGGTGTCTCGTCGCAGTCGGTTTCCTTGGGCTGAGTATAAGATTTGCTCCAAACTCTGCCTTCCGCGTAGCTTGCTGGTGTATTTGCAATTGAAACACCAATTTCGTTAGTCATTATCACTGGACAGAGGGAGGGGTCTGAGGTAGACAAAGATATTTCGGTTGTGCTATTTCTCCTCTTGTTCTTGTGGGCCTTTGTCAGTGTTGGTCTCTCCATGGAGTCGCGTCTGCTATATTTCCACCCGGCTTTTCCGTCTACCATCGTTCCGCTGCTGATGGTACTGTTGTTGTACTATTGGGGTCACAAGTGTACCTATCCTAGGGTAATCTCATTTTTTCCTCTCTTTTTCCATTATAACAACTTGTTGTATTATTTACAATATTTTATACTAATTACTTGTGAATTGAAGTTTGTCGGTCGATGCTTTCATGACGTGCCTCAGCCGCAGCCGCGACAGGAGGGATAGGGACACAGTGCAGAGGAGAACTACCAGGACCCTCCAGGTGGCAGGGTGGAAAACACCCAGCCTGCTGGTGGCGAGCACCAACATGATTGATTGAAGCAGCTACAACACCTGTGGTTCCAGCAGCGGCCACTTTTTTTTTGGAATGTGTCGGTAAACAGTAGTTTCCTTAGAGTAATTAACTGGTTGGCTGTACTTTAGTATTTCGTGAGGACCAATGCAACTTCTAGCACTAAGTATGTGTGTTTGGTACTAGTACTTTATATGTTGCTCTGCAATTTACTCTACTAGTATATCTGTCCAGTTGGGGCAGTCCTAATGGGCAGTCTCCTCACTCTCTCCCTATTTTCTATGTTACTGGTAGAACAAGGCTTCACTTATGTGTAGAATGAGTAGCTCCTCCTTGGTGTGTCTGGAATGAGAGGGAGTGGGGCATTTATAGTGGAGAGGTGGAGTAGGGGCTACTCCACCGCCACGTCATCGATCCGCGTGATGGATGATGAGAGCCCTTGGATCCTAACCGCCTTCAGATCAATGGTGCAAGAGAATTTAGCATGTGCATCTTTAATTCACCATGTGCATCTTTAATTCACCATGTGCATCTTTGCATGGCAGCATGCAAAGGAGGTGGACGCCCCCTATGCCTTAGGGGGGGGGGGTCGGCCGACCCCCCCTATGGGTGGTGGGACCTCCCCTGTCCTTCTAGAAGATGACCCACATGTCTTGGAGTGGGTGTGCACAGGTTGGATCACTTTTGGACGTCGGTTTATACTCTTGTGGGCCATAGATCCATGTGAAGTGAATATGAGCCGTTTAGAGAAAACACAAGTTAATCCAAGGGAGAAGGTGTTTTGTTGGAGCAGCTCCTAAAAAGGTGTTTTGTTGACGATTTTGATGGTATAAAAATATGGTAAAATTACACACACTGCTCCAAAGTACTTTTGTCTTGGACAGTGGTAGTACCAGGCTAGCACTGCCTACCCAGTTTGTCAGGTAGTAGGTGCTCTGCTGTTGCAAGATACAGTATGTGACAGGCGGCCGGTGCAGCTACGAGTGCAGGCATGGCGCCAACAGAAAACAAATTTTCTTCTTTTCTACGGAGTACTACTTGCACCATCCCGCGCCAAAGCGAAAAAGAATTCCATCTTTTAGGAGTACGACATGAAATCAACTTTAAAATATCCTTGTTCAGTTGTTTGACCATACTTGAGTATTTCTGTTTACATTATAACAACACATTAAGTTATTATGAAAAACGCATTTCATAATTGATCTAATTATTATATTATTTGACATAAAAACTATTTATAATTTTTAAATAGTTAACCTGTTGCGGCTAGCCGTACACGTACGCGCGCACCAATTAACGTGTTAGCCAACAACGGCAACATCGCCAAAAAGAGCAGCTCAGATGATCCACACCTCAAAACCGCAGCAGCGCAGGACACATCTGGGTCTCGTTCCCGGTCACATACATGGCGAGGAAGGATGGATGGGAGAGGCTCAGCAAAGGCAAAGCGCGCAAAGCAAAAATGTCTTTTTATTTGGATGTTTGCAGCTACGCTCTCTCGACTCGACCCCTTTTACCGTGCTACTCGAGTGAAAATGGATAGCGCCTTTGGCATTGCTTGGACAAAACTAAGGCAAAGCAGAAGCAGGGCCAATGCAAGCAGAGGCGAGAAATTTCACGCGCTGCACATATAATCCGCACGCGCTGCACATATATCTGCAATTTCATCCCCGCGCCAGTGCGCTAGCGCAGCCCAGCTCCCTATGCATCCCTAGCTGCCCGCACACCCCCCGAGGCTATAAATGCAGCCCAGCTCCCTATGCATCCCTAGTATTTCTTCCCTCCACAATGGCACACCCGGTTCAAACACTAAGTAGAAAAATCATTTTTGCTGCCATGTCTTTTTTTTCAGAGGCGGTTCACAACTTCATGACGCCAGTAAAAAAAATAGGGTGGGTCCAGCAAGAGAACCGCCTGTGTAAAACCATTTACACAGGCGGCTCTCCTATCTCTACCGCCTGTGTAAATACCTATATTTACACAGACGGTTGATAATGTCAGCCGCCTATGTAAATAACATTTACACAGGCGGTCCTCCTTACCAACCGCCTGTGTTAATGCTGCAATAAATTCCCTTCTTCCACCTCCAGACAAGAACAGTTACTCCCGTGCTATGTGCACAGTGTCCGACACAGAGGTGGCTATTCCAAGGGGGGATGTTTTAAACTTCATTTCTTTGGTGAGAAACTTTTAAAAGGTTAGTTAGTGTTGTTGCCGCCATTTTTTTAGTGATTCTTTGGTTCAATTCTTGTATTGGAGGTGCTCTAAATCTAGGGTTAGGGTTCATAGCTAGGGCAAGAGAGAGAGTTTTAGCTATTTTTTTGTAAATTCATAGTAAATTGTATCTTGCTCGGATTATAGAAAATAAATACTTTTTAGAATTCTTGTGAGTAGATCTATGTAATAGAATACTTAGGGTTTATGAATTAATTTAGTAGTTAATGTTTTGTTAATTAGGGTTAGTTATTATTGTCTATACTTAGGGTTTGTTAAATAGGGTTAGTTATTATTTCATGTAGCTTAGGTTTTTCAATAATTTTTGTTAGTAATTGATGGTTTATTACTTAGGGTTAGATATTTCATGTACTTAGAGTTAGTTAATTAATTTAGTTAGTAATTAATGGCTTATTAATTAGGGTTAGTTAGTATTTCATGTACTTAGGGTTTGTTAATTAGGGTTTCTTATTTTTGCTTATACTTAGGGTTTGTTAATCAAGATGCCATCTCCGTTTAATTAATTCTTATAATTATAAAAATGAGTTTAAATAATTATTTAAATTTTTTATTTTGTAAATTCTGTAAGAGGTAGGTTTTCATATCTATTTAATTGATGGAGGATAGAATCTTAGTTATGAGGGATTATTTTCGTTTTGTTTTTAGAGTGACATACAATATTTTCCTAACTACAGATAAATATGGAGAGGTCATTATGGATGTACAACTTATCAAGATTAGACCCATCTTATATAGTGGAGGTCCAAAAATTTATTGATGCCGTGAAGATACATGCTCATAGAACAAAGGCGAAGCACATATGTTATCCATGCGCAGACTGTAAAAATATTGTGGTATTTGACAATGTGAAAGCAATCACTTCTCATCTGGTTTGCAGAGGATTTGTGGAGGACTACTTGATTTGGACAAAACATGGTGAGGGTAGTTCTACACCTTATATGCGGACAACTGACAACACTGCAAGTAACATCAATGTGGAGGGTCCAATGCCATATCTCAATGAATGTGATGCTATGCCAGATATCAATGAAACCCATCATGTTATGCCAGATGTCAATCAAACTCATAATTCTACGTCCGATGTTAATGAAACTCAGCATGTTAACGCTGATGCCATTGAAGATGCAGATTTCTTAGAGGCAATAATGAACCGTTGTGCGGATCCATCAATATTCTTCATGAACCGAATGGAAGCCTTGAAGAAGGCAGCAGAAGAGCCTTTGTACGACGAGTCGAAAGGTTGTACCAAAGAGTGGTCGACACTACGGGCTGTTCTTCAGTTTTTGACGATTAAGGCTAGATATGGTTGGTCCGATGCTAGTTTCAATGATTTATTGTGTGTACTTGGAGACCTTCTTCCTAAGGAGAACAGAGTGCCTGCTAACACGTACTATGCAAAGAAGCTAGTCAGTCCACTTACGATGGGTGTTGAGAAGATCCACGCATGTAGAAATCATTGTATCCTATATCGGGGTGATCAGTATAAAGACTTAGACAGTTGTCCAAACTACGGTGCTAGTAGGTACAAGACGAATAAAGATTATCAAGAGGAAGGGAATGCAGCCTATGTTTCTTCAGGGGAAGCGAAAGAAGACGCAAACAAAGACTCAACAAGACAAACGTTCAAAGCCCACTAGCAATATCGAAGTGGACTATTATGCGTTGAGAAGAATTCCTGCATTAGTGATATGGTATCTCCCTGTGGTTGATCGTTTGAGGTGTTTGTTTGCAAACCCTGATGATGCGGAACTTATGACCTGGCATGCTTCTGATGAAAGGAAAGATGATGGAAAGTTACGACATCCAGCCGATGCAAAGCAATGGCAAGAATTCGATAAGAAATATCCAAACTTTGCTGAGGACCCACGAAATGTAAGGTTTGCTCTGAGTACTGATGAAATGAATCCATTTGCCGAGAGGAGCAGCACGCACAGCACATGGCCAGTGATCATGACAATATACAATCTTCCTTCATGGTTGAGTCAAAAAAGAAAATATCTTTTGCTAACCATTCTTATTTCTGGACCTACACAACCTGGAGTTGATATGGATGTATTTCTAGAGCCCTTAATGCAAGAGATGCAAATACTATGGGAAGTGGGTGTCAAAATGATCGATGCGTTCCGCAAAGAGACATTCACACTGAGAGCAATTATTTTTGTCACAATTAATGATTATCCTGCTCTCTTCTCATTATCAGACCAGTTCAAGGGAAAGGTTGGTTGTGTAGAGTGCATAGATGGAACATGGCACGTGTCTCTTCCTTCATCTAACAAGATAGTGTACATGAGGCATAGGAGGTGGCTACCGGCAGGCCATAAGTACCGCTTACAAAAGATGAATAAGTACTTTGACAATACGGATGAATCAAAATCTACTGCTCCATTAGGTTATAGTAAAGGGCACAGAGTGTATAAGATAGTTGAGAATGTCAAGTTTGTGTTTGGAAAAAAGACCAAAGATGAGAAACCAAGAAAGGTTGTGAAGGCAAATGAGGGGGACACATTTAAGAAGAAGTCTATTTTCTTTAAGTACTTATCGTACTGGAAAGACTTAGACGTACGACATGCGATCGATGGTATGCATGTTCAGAAGAATGTGTTTGACAGCGTAGTTGAAACTTTGCTAGACATAAAGAGCAAGACAAAGGAAGGTCTCAATTCACATTTGGACATGCAACATTTAAAGATCAGAAAAGAACTTCACCCTGTACTCCTAGAGAATGGGAAGTACCATCTACCGGCAGCAAGCTATAACCTGAACAGAGATGAGAAACATGCAATGTGTGTGTGGTTGAAGAATTTAAAAGTTCCATCTGGTTTCTGCTCCAACATAAGGAGTCTTGTTTCGATGAAAGACCTTACACTCACCAACTATAACTCACATGAATGTCATGTAATGCTGACCACTTTTCTTCCTATTGCCATCAGGGCTATAAATCCAGTGTTTTTAAAGATGGCAATCACACGGTTGTGCTACTTCTTCAATAAGATATCTGAGAAGGTAATTATCCGTGATGAGTTAGAGTCCCTACAGAAATTTGCTGCAGAGACATTGAGCCAGTTGGAGATGTGCTTTCCCCCATCGTTCTTTGATATCATGGTACAACTTATTGTTCATTTGGTGCCTCAAATTGAGGCATTGGGCCCCATGTATTTCCATGAAATGTGGACGTATGAGCGTTTCATGTCAATATTGAATGGCTATATGGCAAATCGTGCTCATCCGGAGGGTTCCATGATAGAGGCATACACTACAGAAAAGTCCATTGAGTCTGGAGGACCATTATGTAATAATCTCCTAAAAGACCAGGTATCAATTGGTTTGCCTCCGTTGCGAGATGAGGGAAGGCTTGGTGGACGAGGGAGGATGGGACGAAAATCATTCATCCCGCCAGATTACAACATAGTCCTAGAGGTACACTACAGCATACTACAACAACTCATAATAATGGACCCATTCACCAAGCAGCACATGAAAGAGCTTCGTGAGGAGAATCCAGGATGCACAAATGATTGGGTACACAAGGAACACAAGCGTTGGTTCACCGCATGGCTAAAGAATTTGGACATGACAGATGAATCAGAAACCATCAAGATTTTAGCATCTGGACCATCAAGCCAGGTCATATCATGGTAGAGCTATGACATTAGTGGCTTCACATTTTTCACCAGTTTTAGGGACACCAAGCGCATGGCCCAGAATAGTGGCGTTCGATGTGAGGCTGTAGATGATACAACTGGTGAAGAAACTACATACTTTGGATTCATTGATGACATATGGGAGATTGAATATGGTCCACGCCTGCAGATTCCAGTGTTTCGATGTCGATGGGTTCAAGATAAACATGTCAATGTGGATAACTATGGCCAAAGAGTTCTTGATCTAAGTAAAGTAGGTTACAGAGATGATCCGTGGATCCTTGCTAACCGTGCCGCACAGGTGTTCTATGTGGAATAAATTCTATCTATGAATGAAAAGAAAAGTACCCAAAAGCCAAAGCACGTAGCAATCCCTGGAAAGCAACAAATTGTAGGAGTTGATGTTGTAATGGATTTAGAGGATGTTAATCAGTTCAGCGAGATGTCTCTTTTTACAAACTTTGAAGAAAAGATCAAAAATGTGGAGAAAAGTATCCCGCAAACCTCTTTGCCCTGGGTGCGCCATGATGGACAAGGAAGGACTGTAGCACGCTAGATTGTTTATCATGTAACTAATTAATGTACCACTTATCATTTGTACCTAATGCTACTCTTTCTTATTAAGCAGATGTTTACATTTTCCCTTTGTTGTATACCTTTGGACTATGATATTATTTTCTAACTTTGGATTCTATATTATTTACTAACCCTAGGTACATGAAATATTAACTAACAAACCTATTATTAGTAAACACTTACTAAATTAACTAATTACTAAATAAACTAACTGAATTAACTAACTAAATTAACTAATTACTAAATAAACAAGCCTTTAATTAAGTACATGAAATAATATCTAACCCTAATAACTAACTAAACTAACTAATAAACACTAACTAAATTAATCCACTAACCCTAATTAAGTACATGAAATAATAACTAACCCTATTAAACAAGCCTTTAATTACTCACTAAACTAAATAAAGGAAATAAATGATCTTTAATTACTTACTAAGTTAACTAACAAACCTATTATTAGTAAACACTAACTAAATTAACTAATTACTAAATAAACTAACTGAATTAACTAATTACTAAATAAACAAGCCTTTAATTAAGTACATGAAATAATATCTAACCCTAATAACTAACTATATAATAACCCTAATAACTGAATTACTCTATAGTTATCAAAGTACTCTATAGTTAATAACTAAGTACATGAAATAATAACTAATTACTAACTAATTTAACTAATTACTAAATAAACTAACTAAATTAACTAACTGAAAATGGAAAAAACATTAGTACAGGCGGCTGTCAATGAGGGCCGCCTGTACTAATGTATTAGTACAGACGGGCCATATTGACCACCGCCTGTACTAATATTTTCACAGGCGGTGGTCAATATGGCTCGCCTGTACTAATGTCGTCCAATATAAATTACAGCGCGCGGCACTCCGAAAATTTCTAAGTCACCGGAGGCGCGATTTTTTTATCCGACGCCGTCAGGCTGCCCAATTTCGCCACCGCTGCTCCACCGCCGCCGTTGCTTCACCGTCTGCCTACGCGCCGCTGCTCCACCGGCCGCCGAGCTCCTCCATCGCCGCCGCTGCTCCACCGCCGCCGCTGCTCCACCGCGGACGCGCCACCGCCACTGCCGCCGCCAGCAGTGCGCCGTGCTGCTCCGCCGCGGATAGCCACGCTCCGCCGCCACCCGCCACCGCCGAGCTGCTCCACCGCCACCGCTACCGCCGAGATCGAGGTACGCTCCGCCGCCACCAGCCACCGCCGCCACCGCCGGCCATTGTGCTCCAATTGCTTTTTTTTAATTAGTTAATTCGTTTTTTAGTAATTAGTTTATTTAGTTAGGGTAGTTAATTTAATTAGTTTAGTTTATTAGTTAGTTTAGTTAATTTTGTTAGTTAATTTAGTAATTAGTTAATTTAGTTAGTTAATTTAGTTTTTTTAATTAGTTAATTTAATTAGTTTAGTTTATTAGTTTTTTAATTAGTTAATTTAGTTTTTTAATTAGTTTTTTTAATTAGTTAATTTAGTTTTTTTAATTAGTTTTTTTTAATTAGTTAATTTAGTTAGTTTTTAATTAGTTAATTTAATTAGTTTTTTAATTAGTTAATTTAGTTTTTAAATTAGTTTTTTGAATTAGTTAATTTAGTTAGTATTTAATTAGTTAATTTAATTAGTTTAGTTTATTAGTTAGTTTAGTTAATTTTATTAGTTAATTTTATTAGTTTAGTTTATTAGTTAGTTTAGTTAATTTTGTTAGTTAATTTAGTTAGTTAATTAGTTAGTTAAGTTTAGTTAGTTTAGTTATATTTCATGCATAATTAGTTAAGTTAAGTTAAATATAACTCTAGTAGTTAAATATAACTCTAGTAGAAAAATCATTTTTGCATAGTTAGTTATATTTCATGCATAATTTAGTTAGTTAAGTTTAGTTAGTTTAGTTATATTTCATGCATAATTAGTTAAGTTAAGTTAAATATAACTCTAGTAGTTAAATATAACTCTAGTAGAAAAATCATTTTTGCATAGTTAGTTATATTTCATGCATAATTTAGTTAGTTAAGTTTAGTAATACTTATATTTCATGCATAATTAGAGTTAGTGTACATCCATTTTTATACTTATATTTCATGCAGATGAGTACTCCATCAAACGCTGAGCAGGCCGATGCCCAGGTAGGTACACCTGGATCTGACTCCTCGGGATCCGAACCTTATAGGAGCCCGAGCGTATCACCATGTGAATCTCCTAGAGCTAAGAAGGCCCGTCTTGAGTTGGAACGTGACCCTAATTACGAGCCTGAAGCTGAGCCAAATGATGATGAGGTATATATGCTCGTAGATTGTCTATACGAGAGAATAATGCATGTGTATGTATGTACCTAACAATTGAATTGATAGGAGGTGTTCTCTCAAGTTGTTGCCGAAATGGAGGTAGAGTCACAAGATGTTCATAAGGACACAGCGCCTCAAACGACCGGGACCTCCTCCGAGCGAAGAAGTACACAGAAAAAGAGTGATCGAGCACGAGGAGATAGAGGAAGGAATAGATTTCCAGAAGAAGTTTATAAGATTACAGAGATTAGCCCGAGCGGAGAGCCCTTAGCACCTCTAGAGGCGCTACCCAAATTTAGGGCCGCCATTGGATGGTTAGTAAAGGAAGAATTTGATATCACCTGGAGTGATTGGAGTATGGTGCCTGAAGTAAAGAGGACGAATTGTTGGACTCGATTGTGCACTAAGTTTATTTTACCGGAGGGAACAGAAGGTTTGGTCAAGGGTCATGTCATGAAGCAGTTAGCAATATCGTTCCGGGGCTATAGGTACGATATGAATAAAAAGTGGCTGCAGAAGGGGCGGGACCCAACGAAGCGGTACCCTATCACAGCAGAACAGTGGGCACGTTTCAGTGTCATGAAAAACTCCGATGAGTCCAAGGCTAAGAGCCAAGCCGCCTCGGCACTTGCGAAGAAGAACAAGTACCACCACCACCTCGGCATTGGCGGATACAAGACCAAGATTCCTAAATGGAGGGCAAAAGACGAAGCAAAGAGGAGAGAGGGCAAGTTGGCATTGACAGATATAGTGCCAGAACGAAGTGCGAATTGGCTTCGCGCTCGGAAGGCAAACACTGAGAGCGATGAGATCTCCTGTCCCGATGAGATCAAGCCAGTTGCCGAGAAGGTTTTGGAAGCAACAAACCTGGAAAAGACAGGTGCCTTCAAGTCACAGAGGGAGAGGGACATCCTTTCCCTTGCTCTAGGTAACCCCGAGCATCCAGGTCGTGTACGGGGCGTCTCATCCAGAACCACCTGGAAAGAAGGGTTCGGTGAAGAGTGGAAATGCATGTATAAGAAAAGAGAACGACATAAGGAGCAATTGAAGGATTATTTTGAGCAGTAGGCTGCCAAAAAATTTAGGGATTTGATGAAAGACTTCGTTAAAAACCCTGATCCTGAAGTGATGAAGCGGTTGGCGGGAGCAGTGTCTGCTCAACAGATGACATCACAAGCTCCTTCATATATGCAGCATGTCCGAGGCCTAGCTCAACCCTTGGGTAGCCAGGAGACGGCCACACAATCTATGCCCTTTCAAAGCAGTATAGCGTCAACATCAAATAAGGACCATTATCCAGTTGACGATATTGATAAACCTTGGCCTTGCTCATTGTTAATTGGATATGGCCTTAGGAATCAACATACAAAGCAAGTGGCCACAGGCAATGCCATCCCTGGACGTATGTTCCATGGTGTCGAGATGCAAGATGCATACTACAGGGTGGAAGTGTTGACGGTCGAGAGTGCATATGAAGACGACTTCATCGACATCCCGACCTCTGAGGGTATAGAGAAGCTTGGACAAGCAATCAAGAACTTCATACAATGGCCGAGACGGTACGTAAGGTTGATTGATCCACCAACGGCACCCTCTCCACAAGTCCATCAAGCATCCCAAGAGGTCGAAACAAGTCAACAGCCAGCATCGCCAATGCATGCCCCAACATCCCCGTATATTTATGAGCCACCGTCATCATCCCCAATACATGATATGTCATTCTCGCTGGATGAGCTCGAGGGCTGACCACGAACATGCCTGAGCAGCAGACTCCGCCACAAGCACCGGCCTCCAAGAAGGCAAAGAAATTTCCAATTCCAAAATTGGTTTCTCCCTATGAGCCAAAAAAGGGGAAAGCAGCAGGCACAGTTCTATTTCTGAAAGGGATTGGAAAGCAGCGGACGGCACGAGTCGTTGAGCTCGAACCGCCACAGAATAAGGAAGCCGCCGGCCAAGCAACTGAAGCCGTGCCACCAACAAAGGAAGCCCCAAGTGGCGATGTTCATGTTGAACCGCCGTCAAATACACCATTGACCCTTAAGGATATAAGAAAGCCAACGGTTGATGATTATGTCAATGTCCCCAGTAACTACGTGCCCGGAAGGCCTATGCTGCAATGGACGGTGCTTGAAAATGGTCCATGGACGATAAAAAGGTTTCATGACTGGTACATGAGAGCAGTGAATGCTGGCCTGCATGCAGTTAGTGTTAACATACCAGCAGACGTGTTTGCTACTGGCAAGGATAAAAGCGAGGCATTTGTTATCTTCGAGGACATGCACCTGTTGTTGAACTATAGAAAACTTGACGTCCAACTCATTACAATCTGGTGCCTGTAAGTATCACTCATGCACACACATTGTTATTATTAAATTTGGAATGTGATAAACTCTAATATGTGGATGTTGTATGTAGTTTGCAAGACCACGAGCAGAGATCGTTAACTACAGGCACGATGGTCGGTTACCTGAGTCCAATCAGGTTCCAAGAAAATATGCACAAATTTGTACTTACAAATGAAGATAGAGCAAAGATAGAGAAGGACAAAACACCAGAACAAGTTGCAGAAGCTGTAAAGGAATTGCAACGAAAATACGAGGACACATATGCCCTCTATCTCGGTAGAGCAATGCTGAGATATAAGTACAGGGATTTTATATTGGCACCCTACAACTTTGGGTAAGCATAACCTCGTATACGTACTTCAAATTATCGTGTTAACAACCCTAAGTACATATGTTGCTCACTCGTTTATTCGTGCAGTGACCATTGGATTATTTTTTATATATATCCATTCGAAGGGAAGGTGCTTGTCCTAGACTCCTTACATTGTCCTCCTCAGTCGTATCAAACATTCCTGATTCATTTAGAAAGGTGAGCCAACATGCAACCGCATCCGTACTTATATGAATTAGAGTTTCTAAATAACTATAGTGTTTTATATTCGATATCTACAGGGCATGGCAGTTTTATAAGAAGCAAAAAGGACCGGTCGACGCCGCCCGCTCAGATCCTAGTGTGCCATTGACGATACAACACCATTATCTGGTAAGTTGTCCGAACACATATCATCATATAAATAATACACAAGGCATGACAATTTTAGTTTAATCTTTTGCTCATTAATTACATAGTGCCACAAGCAACCACCTGGATCGGTCTACTGTGGATACTATGTGTGTGAGTTCATAAGGCAGCGGGGACGATACGTCAGGGACAAAAATATGGTAAAAAATATCTATGTATGAAGTTTTCTCATTAAAGTTGGAAATATTAATATTGGACATGTGTCAATGATGCTTTTAAACTTTGTTTCCAGCCGAGAAGCAAAGGAAAGGACGTGTCATTCACTCCAAAAACTATGAAAAATATAGTAGCAGACTTGTGTGGTTTTATTATGAGAGAAATAATTCCAAGTACCGGATCATATTTTGATGAAGCCGGTGATTTAGCAAGTGAAGGATTTAGAGCGCTGACAGACCTAGCAGGTCTAAACTTGAAACGAAATGACATGTAAACACCAAATGGTTGAACTCATAACTTGAAATGACGTGTATTATATGTAATTTTATGCTTGATGTTTGATTTCGTGTGGATACATCTGTAATATTTATATGTGTTGTATGTATGATGCAATTTTATGGTTCATGTTTGCATATCTTATATATATATTGTGACAAATATAGTACAGTGTGGAGTGGAGGCAAATATTGAAATTTGAAATAAAAAAAATAATTACACAGGCGGCACACAGAGTGAGCCGCCTGTGAAAAATGGATTTTCACAGGCGGCTGACAAAGTGAGCCGCCTGTGTAAATAACTATTTACACAGGCGGCTGACAACGTGAACCGCCTGTGAAAACTTGTTTTCACAGGCGGCTCACAGCCCGCCGCCTGTACTGTGGGCCGATTAGTACTGACCCCCAGTACAGGCGGTGGGCTTTTCCACCTGTACTAATGCCTCTACCACCGCCTCTAAAAACGTTTTTTGTACTAGTGAAACTCGCTATATTTTGAGTGTCACCGGCCATACCCATACGTTCGCCGAGGGCAAAGCTCGCGCAAGTGCCCATCACACCCCTGTCCGTGGCGACATCAATGGACATCGGTGGCCGGGCGGCGGCGCGCGGCGGAGACGTCCCCCACGGCGGTGACCGGGAGGCGGTGCGCGGCAGACACGTCCCACTCCCCCATGGCGTGGCAGGGTGGCGGCGCGCGATGGCTGTTGATACTTCTTAACGTCATTACCAAAAAGTATATAAATTCTATTTATGATAACGACGTCAAAAATGGTTATCCACCTTTCATGTCACTTAAGCTAGGTTATCATCCCCAGCATGACAGAGAGATGCGGTATTTGGTTGTCATCCCTAGAATGACAGAGAGATGCGGTATTGAAATATGCATTTGCTCTTCTAATAAATAATAAATGTGTTTCTGCAAGCGCACATATTATACCGATGTAGCATTTTAACCAGGAGTATTTTAGGTATCGTTATTTATATTTTTACCACTGAGAAGGGATACTAAGGAATAAACGAGGAATGAGTAAAGATTATTAATGAGTATCACTGTATGTATAATGGAGAGTTTTCATCTATCTCACTCAGTATAAGATAAGTGTCACATAAGATATAGATAATGAGTGAATAGTGACAAAAGATAAATACTGATCAGCATATATGTAGCTACATAAGATAATATGATAAGCACCTCAACAGATATTATAGTAAGTCATTAGCATGGAATTAAGACGAACTACAAAGATATTTCCTAAGTCATTCTTAACTATACAGTCTAGCATACTATGATTAGTGCAATTACACTTGGGCAATCATGGCGAGATAAAAGATATCCATGTGTAGTGAGTATTACTAAGGAAGATGAGAAACATAGCAATCACTTCCCCGTAATAGTACTGCTCTGCCTGCCCTACAAATGGGAGGAGGACTACAAAGGACTCAACAGGATTGTCACTCCCGCGAACTACCTCACGATCCGGAATGTAGGGTACAATCGCGGATAAATACGGTCAAGGCACCACGCCTACACAATACCTATCATTTACCCATAGTACTGGTGGATAAACGCTATACGATCCTAAACATGGATATGATTCAGATCTAACTAAGCCAAGTATATAATCATAATAGACTAAGAACAATATAACTAAGAACATAAACGAATAGAGTAAAGTCATAAACAATATAATGAAGTAGAGCAAAGTCATATTCATAATATTGAAGAACAATGATAAATAAATGAAGAACTAGAGAGAGAATTACCAATAATCCTCTTGACAGATCCAGAAACCAATCGAAGATTGACTCCTTCTAGTTCTAATCCTATATAGCTATGCTAAACTAGAGATCTAGTTGATGTGGTGGCTCTAGGGCTTGATCAGGGGCTTCTCCTCTTGAGATGGATGATGAATAATGAATTAGGTCAGAGAGGCTCTTCTCCTCAGGGTCAGGGGGCCTTCCTTATATAGGCTCCTCAAATAAACGTCGGCCGTCGGATCAAACCGACCTTAATGGATGGTGTAGATGTGATCTCAAAGGCGGTGGAGAGAGGGTCCACAAAGCAGAGGGCCATTGGGCCTTGCCCTAGGGCGGGCACCCCAGGGGGTAGGGCGGGCGCCCTGCCCCTGGGCCCGCTCGGCCTCTGGTTCCTTCCCGCGCCTTCTTGACTCTTCTAGAGTATTCTTTTTCCCGCGGATGATAAATATCTCTATGTAAACATGACATGTGGGCCTTTCCTCCATATTTCCTGATATCCCCATGCAGAAATAGATATTCACCAAAACTCGTGGAATTCTGTCAGTATAAACCCTATTTCTAGGTGTTGGTTTCATATAGATCCTTATCCTTGTCTAGTTGACGGTTGGATTTGGTACTTAAGGACCGTCAACAAGCTCCCCCAAGCTTACCTTTTGCTCATCCCTGAGCAAAGATAGACTCAGTGATGGATCAGAAGTTGCTGCAATGCTTTCACGCCTTAAAGGTACACATGCTTTCAAAAAAAGATCTTGTCTCCGGGTTAGATCAACTATTAAGATAAAAAACTTACTCATTTTACCTTCCACCATGGGGCTTGTAATCGTCACCTTTGTCTTCGGTAGTTGAAAGACAGAATGGTCTAGCCAAGCACCATGTACCTTGCTCTTTGATCAACTATAGCTCCGGAGTTTTTGTAGATTTTCAAAATAAAACTCAGAGATTTCTTGTATGACTCTCTTAGTCGCTCCTTTGTGGTATTTCTGGATCCTTACCAAGGCATTGAGATGTATGCCTTTCTCTCAAATATGTGGTATTTTTGGTATAAGGCATTGTGGTATTGTCTTCTCTCTCTCACCCTACTTCTAATAGGCTAATATCTGGAGCTCATAGGTGGGAGATAGCATATACATACTTACAAGACATATGTTGCATAGTCAAACCGCGGATCCAAAGGAACAGGTCAATAAATCAAATCAAGATGTGCATGTGTGGCGAATGAATAGTGTGTGATGGTGATGGTGATGATGGTGATGGCAATGATGGTAATGGTAATGATGATGATGGTGGTGGTAATGATGATGATAGCAGAGGTGAAAGTCTAATTCTACTTTTGCTTCCTTTTGATGGATATACTTTTCTTGTACTTGAAACCTTTCGGAGGGAATGAGATGCTCGATAATGTATATATATTTTTTTGATGGGTATCTTGTACCCCTAATTCTACTGTCAGACACTTGCCCATTTTTACCTCTCGTCTCACATTTTTTATTTTTATTTTTCGAGGTTGGCGAACATTTTGCCCTTTTTATTTCCTCGTATCTCTCTCTTTTTTTTCAGGAGCACTCATCCTTGTAGAGCTATAAAGCGAACGCTGACTGGAGCTTTTATTTCACATGGATAAAACAGGAATAGGAGAATATTTATGTGTTTCTATTCTCTCCCGGATTAGGAGTAGAATGTTTTTGGTGGGTGGATCTGGAGATGGGAATGAGTGGATATATGTGGATGCGTACTTCTGGGATCGAAGCAGCTTGTCGGTGTTATGACCCGACGGTCAAGACCACCAACGAGTAAATTTGTATATCGCGTGCTCCCTCTCTCAGACGTGATGCAGTATGGACACAAGATTTATCCTGGTTCGGGCAAAGAAGGCCCTACGTCCAGCGGGGGGGGGGGGGAGGATGACTTGTATTATCTCGCACCCAAAGCGTGCTCGTACAGGGGGGGTACAAGCTGTGTTACACGGGGTCGACCACCCGAGGGGTCGATCGAGTGGCGGGGTGTGTGGAGTGTAGATTGTCAGAGTCTGAACTAGGGTCCCTGGGAACGAAAGTCCCATCGTCCGACCTAGAGAGTCCCCCCCCGAAGTCTCCCTTATACTCTACCTCGGCGTCCCCTTTTATAGACCAAGGGGAGGCCCGAGGGTACAGGGTCCTAACAGTACCAGTATGGGTAGCGTATCTGCGGCTCAGTGTTGGCGGAGAGATGTTGAGTACTATGGCGGCATGGCCTTCCCCTCCTTCTGGCGTCCCCGGTCGTGGCGGCAGTAGAAGTCGTCGTAGTGCAGTGTCCACAGGCGGGCACAAATCCCACAGCTGAAGCGGGACGGGGCGGATGAGACGGCCTCCGTACCGGGGTTGTTGGAGAGAAGGGTCGAGCCCCCCGGTCGAGGGAGGGGGTCGAGCCCTGCGTGACTCTGCTGCATTCCCGAAATCGCCGTCGAGGGTCGCACTGTTCACTTTCCGAGGGGTACTGTTGGAGTCCGTACTCACGTAGTGGCGACAGTGGTGGCACAGTTGACAGGAATCGGGGACCTCACGGGGAGTTGGCGGATTTGACAGTGGACGCGGGCGCCCATGTCGTTAGGTGGGTTCACTTTAACCCATGCCGAAGCAGTTGGGTTAATCGAGCCCTTCGTCCGAGGGTCGTTCGCTCGACCCCTGGTCGAGGTAGAGGTCGAGGGGTCGAGGTAAAGGTCGGGGCATAGGTCGGGGGGTCGATCGTTCGTCCCCTCGTCCGTCATCGAGGTAGAGGCCGGGGGGTCGTTCGCTCGCCCCCTCGGTCCATCGTCGAGGTGGAGCCGGGGGTCGTTCGCTCGACCCCTCGTCCGTCATCAAGGTGGAGCCGGGGGTCGTTCGCTCAACCCCTTGTCCGTCATCGAGGTGGAGCCGGGGGTTGTTCGCTCGACCCCTCGTCCGTCATCGAGGTGGAGCCGGGGGTCGTTCGCTCGACCCCTCGTCCATCATCGAGGTGGACCGGCCGGTGGCTTGTCGCCGCAGCCGGTGTAGAGGGGGCCCTCGAGTAATGGGCCGCGCCTTACTGAGTAGTGGGCTGGTCCCTGCCTTAAAAATGGTTGCTATGTTTAGCGTTAATTTATCGAAGGGTTTAGGGTACCCCTTACCTTCGTACCCGACAGTAGCCCCCGAGGCCCCAGAGGAGTGATTTAGAACTCCTCTGGGGGCTATGATATACGCTTTCCGGAGGGAGTAAGGATTGCCCGGAGGTTTTGTCCTTGGCCTATAGGGTTAGTGAGAATTCCAATTCTCCGCGGGGTGCGCGCACCCCGCGGGGGTAGCCCCCGAGGCCCCAGAGGAGTGATTTAGAACTCTGGGGGCTAGAATACGTTGTATCAAGGGGTTTTTTAAGGATACCTGGAGACGTGGCACCCTGTCGAGGGGTCGATTCTATTCCTTTCCCTGAAAAGAGAAGTGTTCGAGGGCGGCTGTCGAACCCTACCGAGGGCTAGCCTTCGCTCCCTCGAGCACCACTGGAGTTAGAGCGCCCCGCCCGAGAGGTCAACTCTGTCTGCCAGGTTACGAGTTTTCGACCCTCTTTCGTCGAGGGGTGCCGTGCGTAGTCGGGCCCTCGAGCCCTCGAATGGCTAGGCCTTCACTACCTCATAGCGTCCTTCCCACGGATCCTTTCGTTCGGATCGCGGGGTGAAGAGCATCGCGCTATCCTCGTTAGGACGAGCCCGAAGTCCTCGGTGAGCTGTTCTCGGGCATGAGTCCATTAGAAATGGTGCCCTGTGCGGGTAAAAATCCAAGTGAGAACTCGACCCCGTTCGATAGGGGCCGACTGGTGGCCCGGAGGCGTTCCCATTGTTAAGCAAGCCGTACGGCTGGCTAAGCACGACCATGTGGACCACCAAGGTGCCAACCCCATTCGATAGGAGTTGGTGGTTCGATGCCTCCCAGCGTAGGGATCCTTAGGTGTTCCTAGGTATGCCTCGGATATGTCCCAGGGAGCCTCGAGAGTTCGTTCTCGAGCTACCGGGACATCCCTGACTCGTGTACTCGAGGGCGGCTGTTGAACTCCGTTCATGGAGCCAGCCTTCGCTCCCTCAAGATTTGGGGGTGGACCGGAGTCTGTTAACCACGGGTCCTTCCTGACCTCAGGTACTCGAGGGCGGCTTTCGAACCCTATGTAAGGGCCAGCCTTCGCTCCCTCAAGATTTGACGGATGGTTCGTCATCCGACGCTATCCTCAGGAGGAGGAGTCCTGCCTTGTGGACCGCCGAGGGGAAAAGCAGGTGGTTGTTATATTGAACTTGGGGACATACCTGTGCCGGAGCTCTCGAGGGAGGCTGTCGAACCCCCGGACGGGCCAGCCTTTACCCCTTCGAGGCCATGGAACGAACTGCAGTTGACAACCCGAGGCCCCGTCAGGCCTCGGGTACTCGAGGGAGGCTATCGAGCCCGTTTGTAGGCCGGCCTTTGTCCCTTTGAGATTTTGGGGGTGGACTGAGGTCCTAACCGAGGTCATTTCCGGCCTCGGGTACTCGAGGGTAGCTGTCGAACCCTCTTTCGAGGGCCAGCTCTCGCTGCCTCAAGATTCCTTACCCTCGAAGACGACGTCTTCGGCCGCGCGCCTTTTTAGGCGGTGTCCGTTCGGCGCAACAGTGGCGATTGCTGGGCGGAGTGCGGCGCGGTGCCCGATGATGGGACGGGACGCCTTATCCTGGAGGGAATACGAGGAAGGGAGTACAGGCGAATTAAATGCGGAGATTCTCTTACCTGTTTGACGGATCCGTCCGTTGGCCTCCCACGTATAAGTAGCGAAGGTGAGGGGTCTGGTGCTTTTTCCGCGCACTTGCCTTCCCCGCCTCCTTGCCTTCGTCTTCCTCGCCTTCTTCTTTCCGCCTCTGCCTTAGGCGTCCCGCGAGCCGGAACTTTGAGCGAGAGAGAGAGAGAGAAAGATAGGGAATGTACCGTCCGCCCCTAAGTCCGAGCAAACCACTGTCCCTATGGCCACTTTCGCGCTCGTCGACGCCGATGACTGGCCCGCCTCCTCGGTCCGTCAGTCGCATCTGACGGGATTGGTGGAGAGTGGTCTTCTCCGGCCCGTTACCACGGCGGAGAGGCCGGAGTGGATAGTTTCGCCGCGGGACCACGCCGAGCCCAACCCACCGGAGGGGTACGTGGTGTCGTTCGAGGTCTTCCATTGGGCGGGACTGGGGGCCCCACCCAGCCGCTTTCTGCGCGCGCTCCTCTACCATTACGGCGTGGAGCTCTAGCACCTCACCCCCAACGGCGTCAGCCAGGCGGCGGTCTTCGCTGCGGTGTGCGAAGGCTACCTGGGGATCGAGCCCCACTGGGAGCTTGGCTCCATATCTTCAAGGCCAGCATCTTCCATGCCTCGGTCAACAAGGGCACCCGCCGGAGGGTCAGAGCCAGGTGCTGCAGAATCTCCGTCAAGCGGCCGAAGTTTTGGCTCCCGGCGAACCCGTCCTCGAGCCACTCCGGGTGGCACTCCGGATGGTTCTACCTGAGGAACGACGATGATCTGCTCCCGGCGTACACCGGGAGGACACCCGATGACGAGCCCGACCGCTGGGGGTATGGCGTCCCGACGGACTAGCAGAAGCGCCTCGACGGCTTGCTGGACGCGCTCAAGCGTCTGAAGGAGAAGGGGCTTACCGCGGAGATCGTCGCATCGGCGTTCCACCGACGGCGGGTTGTGCCGCTGATGGCTCGACCCCTCCGCATCGACGAGATGGGTCCGGGGGTCGATCTCTCGGGCTGCCGCTTCGTCGAAGAAGAACTGGCCCCGGACCAGGTGGTCAGCCGCGTCCGCCGTTTCTTCGCGGGGGGCTTCGACCCCAAGAACATCGCGAAGATCCCCATGAAGCCGGACGAGGGCTTCTTTGAGCTGGTAAGGTCCTTTCCTCCGGTTAGAGTCCTCGCGCTCCGCCCCTTCCATCTTTTTTGCTCGTGCTCTAACTGTCTCGCATTCCGCAGGGGAATGTGTCCTACCGACCCTCGCCTCCGCTGGTGAAGGAGGGCCGGGCCACGAAGGAGGCGAACCGCCTCCGCGCGGAGAAGCAGAAGGCCGACAAGGACAAGGCCAAGGCGAAGACGTCCAAGAGAGCTCGGAGAAAGAGCTGAGAGATCAGTGCCGGGCCCAACAGAGGCGGGAGGGCCTCGAGGAGGAGTTGTCGCCCTCGGAAGAGGAGGAGAAGGAGGAGGAAGAGACGAACTGGAGTGATTTGGAGGAGGAGGAGGCGGCGCCTGAACAGGCGGCCGTTGTATCTAGTGGAGGGGAGGGGTCGACCTCGAGGTCGGCCCCTTACGTTGAAGCTGGGCCACGGGCGGAGCGCCCCGTGGCTTCGCAGGAAGTCGTGCCGCGGCAGACGCGGTCGCAGACGCCGCGGTCCTCGTCGGGGGGTCGTCCGAGCGAGCCCCCGACGCCCGCCGCGTCGAGCGCACGGGTGCCGGGCCCACCGGCGCAGGTGAGGGCCGGTAAGGGGACGACGGTGGCGCTGCCGGCCCCTGCCCGGGAGAAGGTGCCAAGAGCCGCCTCGACGCCCGCCCCCCGGGTGGTGGTGCTGAAGAGCCCGACCAGCCCGTCGGTCACCGCGCCGAAGCGCCGGGCTCCGAGGGGGTAAGTTGCTTTCATAGACGTTGTCTGTATTTTCTTTTTGTCGATAATGACCCGTGCTTACCGTTGCGCACGTCTTTCTTTTTCAGGTCGAAGCGCCCGCAGGGAGCCGCGCCCCTCGCCCCTGCCAAGAAGCTGAAGACGGGGGCTGCGGCCCAAGCAGCCGCTGAGGTCGGTCCTGCCGCCCCGCCCCCTTCGACGGTTGCCCCCGAGGTGGCACGGGCAGCCACGGCCCAGGAGGTGGCGGCGCGGGGGTGCGGCGCAGGGGGCCTCGGCGTCTGCTCATACGGCGGAGGAGGCGAGCCCGCCGGCGGTGGCCGCCGAAGCGACGGTCGTGGCTCCCGCGCGGCCGTCGGAAGAAGTCGCACCTGGCGCCCCGGGGTGCGCGGAGCTTTCGACAACGGCCGTCGCGGCCGAGGAGGTGGAGGTGGTCGGGCCTCAGGCCCCTACGAACGAGCGGGAGGCCCCGGCTCACCCAACGCCGGGGCGTTGGCCCGAGGGTCTAGCTGCGCTGGAGGCTCGACTCCAGCTCGAGCGCGAGGGTACGACTACCGCCGCGCCCGAGGGCCCCTCGACGACGCCGGGGCTCGAAGAGGGGGGTCCGGTCGATCGCGTCGAGGGAACGCCCGCGCCGGCGCAGGGCGAGATGTTGATGGAGTCCACCCCCGCTCAGGTGGACGAGATGGTGGCCGAGCTGGTGGACCCGGCGGAAATGGCCATCATCGTGGCTCCTCGGGCGGAGCCGGAGGTTGCTCGGCCTCCCCTCGAGGTTGGGGGGCCGCTGTCTCGAGGTAAGTCACACTTCGACTCGCTCGAGATGCGGTGGGTTCGCCTTGCTGGGTGTTAACTTTTTGGGGTCCTTCATCGCGCAGGGCCGTCTTACTGGCCGGGGTCTTCTTCTACCGGTGGCGATGGCTTGGCGGGGCCATCGACGTCCTCGTGAGGCGGCCCAGAGGACGGGAGAGGACAGGCGGAGGAAGCCTCGCCCCTTTCCGCTTATCGAGGAGGGGGGGACCTGCGCGATGATGTCACGGGGACGGTCGAGCAGAGGATCGCCGCCCGCAGCATGGCGTGGGGCCAGGAGGTTCTCGAGGTGGCGGACCCTCGAGACCCCGAGCGGGTTTTCCTCACGCTCGACGACCAGACCGAGCTCCGACGGTGGGAGCACGTCGAAGAGTATCGGGCCTGGTTTGAACACTCGGTACGTCGCGCTGCGGAGGTCGCCGCCGCGGATATACGCGAGGGAATGGAGGTAGGTTCTGTTCCACCTTAGATTGTACTTGAATTGTCTGGCTGCCATTTGTTGACGGTCTTCGTCTTTATCCTCTTCAGTCGCTGCGGGTGAGGTCTTACGAGAAGTCCCAGTACATTCTCCGGGTACAGGGACAACTCTCGACCCTCCACGCATCGCTGGATAAGGCGAGGGATGAGGTCGCCCGCGCGAAGGCGGAGGCGGCGACTGTCTAGAAGGACGCCGAGTCGAAGATCGCCCATGCGAAGGCCGGCTACGAGGCCATCCAAAAGGAATCCTGGGAGGCCTTATCGTCGGCGCAAGGGAAGCTCGACGACGCCCTTCAGTCGACCGTCACCGTCGGGCGGGAGCGGGATGCTGCCCTCGAGGCCCAACGCAAGGCCGAGGAGGAGGCCGCCCGGCTGAAGGAAGAGCTGGCCCGGGCGACGGAAGGCATCCGAGGGCTCCTGGGAGACCTCGACGCCGTCTCCCGCGAGCGCGACGCTCTGGCCACCTTGGAGGAGAAGGCTCGGACCCGCGCGACCTCCTTGGGCGTGGTGGCGATGAACCAAAGGAGGGCCCTCGAGGACGCAGGCAAGACCATCGAGGGCCTCGAGGCCAAGGTTAAGGACCAGTCCTCCGACCTTGACGACATCCACCGCCAGCTCGAGGAGACCGAGCAAGCCTACTCCACCCTGGACGTGCAGGCCCAAGGTGAGTGCTTCGGGTGTTGCAGAATCTGTTCTGCCTCGACCCTTTTTGTGCTTTTTGGGTTTTGACTGTTGCGTGCTTGTTTTGGCAGAGCTTGCGAAGGAGAATGCCCACGCCCACAAGGACCTGGACAATCTTCAGGGCCTCCTTGGCACTGAGGCGAACCTCAACGCGACGCTTACGGCCGCCATCAACACCTTCTGCAACGACCTCTCGGTCAAGCTGGAGCCGGAGATCGAGGGGGATGCTCGAGGGGACTCCTTGCTGCGCCGCTTCTACTCCATGACGCGGGGGGTGACGGAGAACGTCCGAGCCGCCCTGCATGTGGGCGTGAAGCGGGCCCTCGCGGTCGTCAACTCACTCTACGACGTGGACCTCAACCTCGTTGTCGACGGGTTCGCCACCGACCCGAAGCTGACCGAGGAAGAGAACGACGCGAAGTGCCAGGAGTTGATGGATCACGCAGAGGTGCCTGGAGGCCTGCTGGCGAGACTCTTCGAGCCCGAAGTGATCCCCTCGGTGGACGAGCAGCCCTCGGATGGTGTCGACGGGTAGTCCCGGGCCTGCGAGCCATATCTGGACAAAAAGGTCCATGTAATAGTTAGGCCTTTGTACTGATACAATGCCAAGCCCCCGAGGGCTTTTTGTGTATAATGCATTTTGATCGATATGCACATAGTTAATTTTGTTTTTTCGAGCTTTCCCTGCTTTTCTTTGCCTGAGTCAACGCCTGTGAACTAAGCGTTGGACGCACGATCGTATCCCTGGAAGGGGGGTGGCGAGCGGGGATACCGTAACCCTGGGGCGTAGGTGGGTCCCTGGCTTGACGACACCCTCGGCCCTTAGGGAGTTCGAGGCGCCTTTGCTTAGTCATGAAGCGTACTCGAGGGAAAGAACGAGAGGGAGAGTCGAGTTTCGAAAAAAAAACGTTCGAGTTTTTCGGGGACTTAGGAGGGGGGTGCCCCCCTGTTAGCCCCCGAGGGAGGCTCGACTTTGCTGAGGCAAAGTCGAGGCTACCTTAGTGCTATAAACGGGTTCGTCTCGTTATTTCTATTTCTCGAGCTCTCTCTGCTTTTCTTTGCCTAAGTCGACGCTTGTGAACTTAAGTATTCGACGCACGCTCGTATCCCTGGAAGGAGGGTGGCGAGCGGGGATACCGTAGCCCTGGGGCGTAGATGGGTCCCTGGCTCGACGACACCCTCGACCCTTAGGGAGTTCGAGGCGCCTTTACTTAGTTATGAAGCGTACTCGAGGTGAAGATCGAGAGGGAGGGTCGAGTTTCGAAAAAGCGTACGGGTTTTTCGGGGACTTAGGAGGGGGGTGCCCTCCTGTCAGCCCCCGAGGGGAGCTCGACTTTGTCGGGGCAAAGTCGAGGCTACCTTCGAGCTACGAACGGACGTGAAAAGTGTTTCGAGAACATTTTATTCATTCGAGAATTTGTACATAAATGCGAAAGTGTACAAGGCCCTGGGGCCTCAAGGATAGAAGCGACGTAGCTGTTCGATGTTCCACGCGTTGGCGAAGATCTCGCCCTTCTCGTTCTTCAGTTTGTAAGTGCCGGGCTTCAGCACCTCTGCCACGATGAAGGGTCCCTCCCAAGGTGGTGTCAGCTTGTGACGCCCCTTGTTGCTTTGTCGACGGCGCAGAACGAGGTCGCCGACGTTGAGGTCCCTTTTGCGCACATTTTTGTCGTGGTAGCGTCGCAGCGTCTGCTGGTACTGAGCCGACTTGAAGAGGGCCATGTCACGGGCTTCCTCGAGCTGGTCGAGGGAGTCCTCTCGGGCTACCGTGTTGGCTTGCTCGCTGTAGGCTTTCAGTCGAGGGGACCCGTACTCGAGGTTAGTGGGGAGGACGGCCTCGGACCCGTAGACCAGGAAGAACGGAGAGAACCCCGTGGCTCGACTCGGTGTCGTTCGGAGACTCCATAGCACAGCGGGCAGCTCGTCGACCCACCTCCTGCCATGCCTGTTCAGCCGATCGAAGATCCTTGGCTTGAGGCCCTGCAAAACCATACCGTTGGCACGCTCGACCTGACCGTTAGTTCGAGGGTGAGCAACTGCGGACCAATTCACCCTGATGTGGTGATGGTCACAGAAGTCCAGGAACTTTTGGCCGGTGAACTGCATGCCGTTGTCGGTGATGATGACATTGGGGACCCCGAAGCGGTGGATGATTTCGGTGAAGAATAGCACGGCTTGTCGGGACTGGATGTTGGTGATGGGTCGAGCCTCGATCCACTTCGAGAACTTGTCGATAGCCACGAGAAGGTGAGTGTGCCCACCCTTGGTTCTTTTCAGGGGGCCGACCATGTCGAGCCCCCATACTGCGAACGACCAAGTTATGGGTATCATCTGTAGAGCTTGGGCGGGTAGGTGGGTCTACCTGGCGTAGAATTGGCATCCCTAGCAGTATCGAACGAGTTTGGTGGCGTTGTTGACAGCCGTCGGCCAGTAGAAGCCCTGTCGAAAGGCACTTCCTACCAGCGTTCTCGGCGCCGCGTGGTGGCCACAAGCCCCCGAGTGTAGGTCCTTCAGCAATGCCCTCCCCTCCTCGAGGGTGAGGCAGCGTTGAAGTACACCCGACGGGCTACGTCGATATAGTTCGCGGCCATCCCCGTATAGGACGTAGGTTTTGGCACGTCGAGCTACTCGACGGGCTTCCGTGCGGTCTTCTGGGAGTTCGCCTCGCGTCAGGTACTCGAGGTAAGGCGCGCGCCAATCCGTCGGAGGGGTTGGCGCTGCGACGGCCCCGTCGATCTCCATGACCTCTCCCCCGCTCGAGGGGGGATCGGTCGAGGGGGGTGGGTCGACCCCTTGCTCGAGGGCGGGAGCCCCCGAGTCCAGGTCGAGGGACGGTGTGTGCAGATCCCTCGAGAACACGTCGGGAGGGACTGTGCCTCGAGTAGACGCGATTTTGGCCAGCTCGTCGGCAGCTTCGTTGTACCGACGGGCTATGTGGTTGAGCTCGAGGCCATAGAACTTGTCCTCAAGCCTTCGGACCTCCTTGCAGTAGGCTTCCATCTTAGGATCGTGGCAGCTCGAGTCTTTCATCACTTGGTCGATCACCAACTGAGAGTCCCCTCGCACGTCGAGGCGTCGAACCCCGAGCTCGATGGCGATGCGCAGGCCGTTGACGAGGGCCTCGTACTCGGCGACGTTGTTGGAGGCGGGGAAGTGGAGGCGGATGACGTAGCGCATATGGACCCCTGAGGGTGATATGAACAGCAATCCGATGCCTGCTCCCGTCTTCATCAACGACCCGTCGAAGTACATAGTCCAGAACTCGCTCTGAACCTGCGCTGGGGGTAGTTGGGTGTCGGTCCATTCTGCAACGAAATCTGCCAGTACCTGAGACTTGATAGCCTTCCGAGGGGCGTAGGAGAGGGTCTCCCCCATGAGCTCAACGGACCATTTGGCGATCCTTCCCGATGCCTCCTGGTTCTGGATTATTTCTCCGAGGGGGAAAGATGAAACCACAGTGACCGGATGGCCCAGGAAATAGTGTTTGAGCTTACGCCGAGTGAGGACGACCGCATACAATAGCTTCTGGATGTGGGGGTACCTCGTCTTGGTCTCGGAAAGGACCTCGCTCACGAAGTAGACAGGCCTCTGAACCAGCAGGGCGTGTCCTTCCTCCTCCCTCTCGACCACTATGACCGCGCTGACTACCTGGGTAGTCGCTGCGACATAGAGCAAGAGGGGCTCGGGCGGGCTCGGGGGGACCAAGACCGGGGGCGAGGTGAGCAAGGCCTTGAGCCTCGAGAGCAATTCCTCGGCTTCGGCGGTCCACGCGAAGTGTTCTGTCTTCTTCAGGAGTCGGTAAAGGGGTAGGGCCTTCTCTCCGAGCCTCGAGATGAAGCGACTGAGGGCGGCGAGGCACCCAGTAACCCTTTGCACGCTCTTGAGGTCGTTGATCGGGCCATCGTCGTGATGGCGGTTACCTTCTCGGGATTGGCCTCGATGCCGCGCTGGGAAACTATGTACCCTAAGAGCATGCCTCGAGGGACCCCGAAGACACACTTCTCAGGATTTAGTTTTATGCGATTAGCCCTGAGGCACCCAAACGCGATCTCGAGGTCTCCGACCAGGTTTCCGACGGTTCTGGACTTGACCACGATGTCATCGACGTAGGCCTCGACGGTCGGCCCTATGTGTTTCCCGAAGACGTGGAGCATGCATCGCTGGTAGGTGGCCCCGGCGTTCCGAAGCCGAAGGGCATGGTGAGGTAGCAAAACATGCCGAAGGGAGTGATGAAGGAGGTCGCGAGCTGATAGGACTCCTTCATCTTTATTTGGTGGTAGCCGGAATACGCATCAAGGAAGCAAAGGGTTTCACATCCCGAAGTGGAATCTACTATTTGGTCGATGCGTGGTAAAGGAAAAGGAACTTTAGGACATGCTTTATTCAAACTGGTGTAGTCTACACACATCCTATCCTTCCCATTCTTTTTCTTTACAAGCACGGGATTAGCTAACCACTCGGGATGATGTACCTCCTTGATGAATCCGGCCTTCAAAAGCTTGTCGACCTCCTCCCCGATGATCCTGCGCTTCTCCTCGTCGAAGCGGCGTAGGCGTTGTTTCACCAGTTTGGACCCGGCTCGGATGTCCAAGGAGTGCTCGGCGACTTCCCTCGGAACGCCCGGCATGTCCGAGGGGCTCCATGCGAACACGTCGGCATTCGCACGGAGAAAGTCGACGAGCACGGCTTCCTATTTGGGCTCGAGGGTGGCACTGATCGTCAGCACCTTCCCATCCGTGAGGTCGGGGTCGAGAGGGACGGTCTTTGTGTCCTCCGCCGGCTTGAAGTTGCCAGCGTGGCGCTTGGGGTCAGGGATCTCTCCGGACAAGTCGTTGAGGGCCGCGAGGATAGCCGACTCCTCACGGCCTCGGCTTTTTCCACGCATTCGACGTCGCAGTCGTATGCGTGCTCGTAGGAGGTGTCGACGGTGATGACCCCCCGAGGGCCCCGGCATTTTGAGCTTGAGGTAGGTGTAGTTCGGGACCGCCATGAACTTGGCGTATCCCGGTCTACCGATGATGGCGTGGTAGGTGCCTCGCCACGCGACCACTTCAAAGGTCAGCTCTTCCTTTCGGAAGTTCGAGGGGACGCCGAAACAGACCGGCAGCTTGATGCGGCCGATCGGGAGTGCCTTCTTCCCCGGGACGATCCTGTGGAACCCCCCCGTGCTAGGCAGGAGCATGGTCCTCGGGATCCCCAGGAGGTCGAGGGTCTCGGCGTAGATGATGTTGAGGCTACTCCCCCATCTATGAGCACCTTGGTGAGGCGGGTGTTGAGGATGATCGGGCTGACGACGAGCGGGTAGGTCCCCGCGTTGGGGATGTGCTCGGGGTGGTCGTCCTGATCGAAGGTGATCGGCGTATGGGACCAGTCGAGGTACCGCGGGGCCTGGGCCCGAACGGAAAAAACTTCTCGACGCTCCCTCTTGCGCTGGCGCATGGTGAGGTGAGTCGAGGGTCCCCCGTAGATCATGTAGCAGTCGTGGATCTCGGGGAAGCCTCCTTTTTTGACATCACCCCTGACGTGGGCGTCACAGGGCGGGTCTTCTTTGCCGTCGTCTCTCCTGAGGCCAGGAGGGACGAAGTGCTTCCGGAGCATGCGACAGTCCTCGAGGCGGTGGTTGGCCGTCCCCATATGATAGGGGCAAGTCTCTTTCAGCATCTTATCGAAGACGCCCCCGTCGGGAGGGGGCCCTCGAGGCTTCCTCTTGTCTGCCGCAGCGACAAGGTCGTCGGGCTCGTCGTCGTGCTCGACGTTGGGCTCGACGTTGCGTCGGCCTGGTTGGTTCTTCTTCTTCTTCTTCTTCCGGCTGCCGTTGCCGTCGTTGTTCCTTCTGGGCCCCTTGTTTCTCTTGGGCCCATCGTCCGAGCCCCCGGGCTCCTCCGCCTTGCCCTTCCCCTTCCCTGGGGGAATCTGGAAGAAGGCGCCAACAGCTTCTTCGCTAGCTGCGTAGTTGGCGATGACGTCCATGAGCTCATTGGTGGTCTTGGGGGTGTTTCGCCCCAGCTCCCGCACCAACTCTTTGCAGGTTGTCCCGGCGATGAACGCCATGATGACCTCGTGGTCGGAGATATGGGTCAGTGCGGTGCGCTGCTTCGAGAATCGGCGGGTGAAGGCGCGGAGGGTCTCCCCTGGCTTCTGCTTGCAGCTGCGAAGGTCCCAGGGGTTGCCCGGCCGCTCGTAGGTGCCCTTGAAGTTGCCCTCGAAGATCCAGACCAGGTCGGACCAGTCCTGGATCAAGTCCGGGGGTAGCTCCTCGAGCCACCTTCGAGTGGTGTCGGAGAGGAACAGTGGGAGTTGCCGAATGATGACGAGGTCATCTTTGGCTCCACCCAGCTGGCATGCCAGCCTGAAGTCGGCAAGCCAGAGCTCTGGCTCGGTTTCGTCGTTGTACTTGACCAGGCTGGTGGGTGGTCGGAAACGTACGGGCAGGGAGGCCCGCCGGATGGTTCTTCCAAAGACTCGGGGCCCCGGCGGCTCCGGAGACCGGCATCGGTCTTCGTCGCTGTCATAGCGCCCACCTCGGTGAGCGTTGTAGCCTCGAGCCTCGGCGTCACCGTACCGACGTCGATTGTTCACTCGAGGGGGGAGGTCGTCGACGAGGCGTTCCTGAACCGGTCGTGGCTCGACCCGGCCCTGGGGCGCCTTGTTCTGGTGGACAGAGACCTCCCGATTTTGTCGAGGGCGTGCTGCTTGTCGCTCAGAGGCAGCCCCTCGATGCCTCGAGGCCGAGCTCTCCGCCTGCTGCACGGCCGTAGTTTGGAGAAGCCCCTGGATTTCGTCCCTGATACGCCGTGCCTGGGGGGTCGTTGGCGCCGACATGTCGCGGAGCAACATCGCGGCTGCTACGACATTCTGGCTGGCGCAGTTGAAGACTCGAGGTTCAGCGTTCCCCTCCTCGACGATCTGCCGGTGGACCTCCCCAGCCCGCTCGCGAGCTCCTCCACCTTGAGGACGCCCTCGATCCCATTCGAGGGCGTGTTCGAGCTGCTGAAGACGCAGGCGCTCCTCCTCGAGCTTGTCGAGAAGCTCTCGGACCTGTGTAATCTGGACGTCGGGGGGTGGATTGGCTCTATCAGGACTTGGGGGGATGGCATCTCATGCCGGTGTAGCGTTAGCCCCTCCCCCTTCTTCGGTGGCCGCGGTATCGTCGACGTTGTCCTGGAGGTCGGTTTGCTCGTCGTGGTGGAAGCACTCCCGAGTGGAGTCATAACTCTCGTCGGGAGAGTCCGAGTCAGGGTCGGCGTGGTAGAAGTGGGGGAAGAGCCTACCCGTTTCTTCCCCCTCCAGGCGACGCCGTAATGTGCCCCACGTACGGGGCAGTTCTGGCTCGCCCGGTGAAGTGGTGGTGACGGGATCGGCCGTCGCCCACGACGGAGTCCATGGAGACTCGTCGTATGTATGTACCCGCAGCCCTGCGAAAGCATAGTAGAGTCCGGCATTGTTGCGGAGCCCGTACGGGAACGGGTCACGCGGTGGTGACGGGGTCGAGGGCGTCGGAGAAGCCACGGGAGCCTCCGGGGACGACGACGTGGCAGAGCCGAAGTCCCGCTCGGGGAGACGACCGCCCTTGGCCCACAAGCGTGGGTCAAGCGGACCCCTAGGAGAAGGGGTCGTGACGCCAACTGGGACCGGGGGTGTGGTATCCGGCGCCCCAGAGCTCGCACGACGGCGAGCGCGTCGGAGCCGCTCGCGCCTCCTCCTGATCGCGGGCCAGAGTCGCAAGCGGAGGGACCGTTGTCTGATCCTTGCTGGCTTCGACGCAGCGGAGCTGCTGACGTCTAGGCCACGGGCGGAGGGGAAGACTATGAAGTCGCCCTGGTCCGTGGAAACGAACCCTAGACTGTCGAACCAGATGACGATGGTGAACGGGAACGGTGGGATGGTGGAATCCATCCGAGAGAGTAGTTCGGAGTTGATCGACATGCGAATCCCCCTACCTGGCGCGCCAACTGTCGGTGTTATGACCCGGGGGTCAAGACCACCAACGAGTAAATTTGTATATCGCGTGCTCCCTCTCTCAGACGTGATGCAAGATGGACACTAGATTTATCCTAGTTCGGGCAAAGAAGGCCCTACGTCCAGCGGGGGGGAGGATGACTTGTATTATCTCGCACCCAAAGCGTGCTCGTACAGGGGGGGTACAAGCTGTGTTTACACGGGGTCGACCACCCGAGGGGTCGATCGAGTGGCGGGGTGTGTGGAGTGTAGATTGTCAGAGTCTGAACTAGGGTCCCTGGGAACGAAAGTCCCATCGTCCGACCTAGAGAGTCCCCCCCCCCCCCGAAGTCTCCCTTATACTCTACCTCGGCGTCCCCTTTTATAGACCAAGGGGAGGCCCGAGGGTACAGGGTCCTAACAATACCAGTATGGGTAGCGTATCTGTGGCTCAGTGTTGGCGGAGAGATGTTGAGTACTGTGGCGGCATGGCCTTCCCGTCCTTCTGGCGTCCCCGGTCGTGGCGGCAGTAGAAGTCGTCGCAGTGCAGTGTCCGCAGGCGGGCACGAATCCCACGGCTGAAGCGGGACGGGGCGGATGAGACGGCCTCCGTACCGGGGTTGTTGGAGAGAAGGGTCGAGCCCCCCGGTTCGAGGGAGGGGGTCGAGCCCTGCGTGACTCTGCTGCATTCCCGAAATCGCCGCTGAGGGTCGCACTGTTCACTTTCCGAGGGGTACTGTTGGAGTCCGTACTCGCGTAGTGGCGACAGTGGTGGCACAGTTGACAGGAATCGGGGACCTGGACAGTGGACGCGGGCGCCCATGTCGTTAGGTGGGTTCACTTTAACCCATGCCGGAGCAGTTGGGTTAATCGAGCCCTTCGTCCGAGGGTCGTTCGCTCGACCCCTGGTCGAGGTAGAGGTCGAGGGGTCGAGGTAAAGGTCGGGGCAGAGGTCGGGGGGTCGATCGTTCGTCCCTCGTCCGTCATCGAGGTAGAGGCCGGGGGGTCGTTCGCTCGCCCCCTCGGTCCGTCGTCGAGGTGGAGCCGGGGGTCGTTCGCTCGACCCCTCGTCCGTCATCGAGGTGGAGCCGGGGGTCGTTCGCTCGACCCCTCGTCCGTCATCGAGGTGGACCGGCCTGTGGCTTGTCGCCGCAGCCGGTGTAGAGGGGGCCCTCGAGTAATGGGCCGCGCCTTACTGAGTAGTGGGCTGATCCCTGCCTTAAAAATGGTTGCTATGTTTAGCGTTAATTTATCGAAGGGTTTAGGGTACCCCTTACCTTCGTACCCGACACAGCTTATGTGGATGGAGTGTATGTGAATACGTACTTCTAAAATAGAAGTAGCATGTGTGGGTGTATATATGTGGATGCGTACTTCTGAGGTGGAAGCAGCATATATGGATGTACGTGAATCTTGATTCAAACCGCATGACTAGTTCCCGAGTGTCGCACAGCTTGGCCACACTCAATGCTCATAAGGAGTATGTAGATATGTGTGGTTTCCTAATCTAGTAAGCATGTATATATGGCTGTGGTAGGAATTTAAACTCTCGTCATACAGGAACTCATCATGCAGCATTTTTAAAGTTTTCAAAAGATAAAATTAGTGATAGGCTAAGTGCCATAAGGTGATGAAGGGCACTTAGAATTAGATAGGGCTTTATTTGATCTTTGACCGTACTATCAAGGGGGTTCTAGACTAGTAGCTTGACTTAGGAGAGCTTCATGACTGAGGTGTGGTGCACACTTGGCATCCTTAGCTCTAAGCAAGCCTATGGTGACCGTAAGATAGCCTAGAACAACTTCCATATTCATCGCGACGAAAACCGAGTGGAGAGAGCCAGTTTCTGGGCGTTGGACGCTAAGGCCAGAGGCACCGGACGCTGTCTGGCGCACCAGACGCTGGCGCCGGATGCTAGCGTCAGCATGACGTAGCGTCCGTCGAGCCAGCAGAGAGCTCTAGAGACGGCCAGTTTGCGATAGACGCGTCTGTCGCATGGGCGTCGCACGCTCGCAAGCGTCCGGGAAATTTTCCCAGAAATCCGAGAGTAGCCAGTTGGCGCCGGACGCTGAGGGTCAGCGTCCGTCGCCAAACGACGGAGCGTCCGTCACCTGCTGACGTGAACAGGTTCTAGCCGTTGGGGGTTGCGACGGAGCGTCCGTCGCCAACTTAAAATGCCTATTTTTCTCAGCCCAAGAGCTGAGTGTGTGTAGGCTATAAATAGCTTACCCCTTTCTCTCCCACCTTGCCTTTTCTCATTTGGATTGCTGGTTGCTTTGAGAAGGTTGGGAAGAGAGCAAGATCCCTAGAGAGAGTGTGTGTGTGTGTGATTTGCGAATCCATCCATCTTTCTCTCCTCTAGGTTATCCAAGAGTTCAAGTGTGCATCCACTCTAGTTGTGAAGCTTGAGTGAGTCAAGTGAAGATCGAGGCTTGTTACTCTTGGTGATCGACATCACCTAGACGGTCTGGTGGTGCTTGGAGGGAGGTGATCGCCGGAGGATTGTCGGCGGCCCTTCTCCATCGACTTGTGATCGGTTGTGGGAGGTTCACCGAGCCGGAGTAGCGAAGAACCAGCCTATAGAGAGCACTCATCCCTTGCGCGGGATTGAGAGGGAGCAATACCTTGCGATGTGCTCCAACGAGGACTAGGAGGGAGTGTCAACTCCTCGATACCTCGGCAAAACGTCGTCGTGTCAAGAATCTCTTTCCGTAGCTCTTTCATACCGCATTACATTTTGCACTTGTTCTTCAATTCATACTAGAATTGTGTAGGGTGTTTTCGATTTTCTTGGCTTGCTACCGCTTTCATAGTCTAAGGCACACGAATCATTAGGCACAGGATGATTAGCACTTGATAGGATTTCATATTTGCTTTAAAAATTTGAAATAAGCCCAATTCAGCCCCCCTCTTGGGCATCTTGATCCTTTCAATTGGTATCAAAGTCTTGTTGCTCTAAATTAGGCTTCACCGCCTAGAGCAAGATGTCCCATGGGGATGGACCGCCACCCATGTTTGATGGGGATGATTTTCCTTATTAGAAAGTGCGGATGGAGGCCTACCTTGAGGCCGTGGATATCGGTGTGCACAAAGCCGCTACCATAGGTGGCACCGTGTTCGCCGAGGATCCCTTCTTTGAGAAGAACAATGCCAAGGCAAAGAACATTCTTTTCCGTGGCATTGGCAAGGATGTGTTCAATCGTGTACGGAATTGTAAAACCGCGTACGATGTTTGGACAAACATTTGTGCGCTACACGAAGGGACCAAATGTGAGCGTGAGGAACGCTACCATTTGGTCATGGCTAAGTTGAACTCCTTTGCTATGCTTGCTAATGAGAATGCAAATGAAATGTACTCACGTCTCAATATTCTTGTAGAGGAGTTGAATGGACTTGGGCTCACCCAAATGCAACCCGCCGATGTGGTGCGCAAGATTCTTTGTGTATTGCCAATTGACAAGTATGGCCACATCGTCACCATTCTTCACCATTGGGATCTCTCTGCTTCTACACCAACACAAGTGTTGGGCAAGATCAATGCTCATGAGATGTACATGAAGATCGGTGATGGTGGTTCTTCATCCTCCTCCAAGAAGAAAGATAAAGAGAAAGAGGAGAAGAAAGACTTGACCCTCAAAGCTTCCACCAAAGAGAAGTGCAAGATCCAATTGGTGGTTGAGGACTCAAGTGATGAAGATGATGAAGACAACATCGCTCTCATGGTGAAGAAGACCACTAAGATGTTGAAGAGATAAAC
Organism: Microstegium vimineum; assembly: GCA_022036555.1. Taxonomy (NCBI): domain Eukaryota; kingdom Viridiplantae; phylum Streptophyta; class Magnoliopsida; order Poales; family Poaceae; genus Microstegium; species Microstegium vimineum. The sequence continues at coordinate 57,097,063 of CM039132.1, read as the reverse complement.
AAGAATGGAGTCAAGTTTGACTCAAAGAAGAAGAAATTCTTCACAAGCTCTTCAAGGAAGCCAATCTCCCAAATGAAGTGCTACAATTGTGACATTCTTGGTCATCTAGCTCATACATGCACCAAAGAGAATAAAGACAAGTTCAAAAACAAGAAGTTTAAGAACTACAAGAACAAGAAGGGTGCACAAGATGATTCAAGTGAAGATGACAAGAAGGAAGATAAGCCTTACAAGAAGAAGAAGAACTTCAACTTTCACAAGAAGAAGAAAGATGGCAAGGCTTATATTGTTGGTGATTGGCTTACCGACATTGAGGACTTAAGTGACTCCTCCGATGATGCGAGTGAAGAAGAGAAGGTGGTCGCATTGGTGATTGGTTCTTCTACTCCACCGCCACCTCCTCCTTCATCACCGGGCTCATCCTCTACACACCTATGCCTCATGGCTAAAGGTGACAAGAAGGTACAAAAAGAGGATGATGGTGATGTTTCCTCTAGTGATGAGAGTGATGATGAAGAAGCACCTTCCTATGATGAACTAATTAAAATTTACAACAAATACTCGGACATCATAAGGAAGTACAAAGCTAAAAATGACAAACTTCTTGTGATACAAGAAAACTTGCATGCTAAGCTTGATGCCTTGTCTAGTGCTAATGATGTTTTGAAGCTTGAGACTAACACTTTCACATTTAGCACTAGGGAGCTCAAAGCCTCTCTTAAGCAAGCTAATGAGAAACATGATAAGCTTGAGAGGTCAACACAAGAGCTCCAAACAAGGTATAACTTGCTAAAAGATGACTATAACCAAGTGAAAAATGAACATGGCACACTTGTGGTAGCTAATGAATTGCTTACACATGATCTTGCTACACATGTTGCTATTAACCCGGTTGTTAAGTGTGATAGTGCTACTTCTTGTGAGGACTTGCTTGATAAAGTTGCTAGTGAGCAAAAAGCTAAGTGCAAGGGCAAGAAGATAGTTGAAGCTGACAAGTATGATGACTATGTGAAGATGAGGGAAGATAACTCAAAGCTCAAGGAAGAGTTAATCAACCTCAAGGCAAACAAGCCCTTCACTATCAAGTCAGCCAAGGAAGATGACAAGGATGCCTCTACCTTGATCAACACACTTAGAGAAGAAAATGCAAAGCTAAAGAATGAGAAGATCAAGCTAGCAAGTGGTTTGGAGAAGTTCACCAAGGGCCACAACCTCCAAAGTGAGATCTTGATGAACACCGTGATGACGAATGACAAGATGGGCATTAGGTTCAAGGAGAACCAAGTGATGAAGGCTAAGGTCAAGATTGAAGCAAAGAATTACTATAAGAACAAGTACAATGGCTACAATCAAGACAAGCCAAAGCCCAAGCCTAGAAGATGCTTTGGATGTGGACAAGTTGGTCACCTTGAGTTCCAATGCAAGACACCACCTCCCAAGATCTTGCCCAAGCACACAAGGCCATTTGCTCATGATGCACATTTTGTCATCAACAAGGATTCCAAGGGTAGACCTTTAGTGGTGTTTCTTGGTCCACCCATAAAGAACAAGCCTAAAGTGTTATGGGTTGCTAAGGAGTTGGTTGACAAGGCTATGGGTCCCCGCAATGTGTGGGTTCCCAAACAACAAGCTTAACTTCAAGTTGCTTGTGTGTAGGTGAACTACAAGACCGGTGGTAGCCATTGGATAATTGATAGTGATTGCACTCAACATATGACCGGCGACCCCCGGATGTTCACCACACTTGATGAGGATTGTGCAAATCAAGAAAAGATTACATTTGAGGACAATTCAAAGGGAAAAGTTCAAGGGCTTGGCAAAGTGGCAATCTCCAATGATCAATCAATCTCAAATGTCTTGTTAGTGCAATCTTTGAGCTTCAACTTGCTTTCGGTTGGTCAACTTTGTGATCTCAGGTTCCAATGTCTCTTCACTCTAAATGAGGTAGTTGTGACCATGATTGAAGATTTATCATTGATATTCAAGGGGTTTCGGCACAATAATCTCTATCTAGTAGATTTCACCTCAAATGAAGCTATCTTGTAAACATGTCTATTCTCCAAGAGTTCTTTGGGTTGACTATAACATAGAAGACTTGCACATGTGTGAATGTCAACTTTGAAGAAACTTGTCAAGAAGGAATTGGTTAGAGGGGTTAAGGATGTGGTGTTTGAGAAGGACAAACTTTGTAGTGCATGTCAAGACGGCAAGCAAGTGGCAAACACTCATCCAACCAAAGCTTTCATGTCAACCTCAAGAGTCCTAGAGCTACTCCACATGGATCTATTTGGACCTACCACTTATGCTAGCCTTGGAGGCAATCTCTTTTGCTTGATGGTGGTTAATGACTACTCTAGGTACACTTGGGTATTCTTTCTTCAAGACAAAAGTGAGACACAAGGCATATCCAAGAAGTTTGCAACTAGAGCCCAAAATGAGTTTGATGTGAAGATCAAGAAGATTAGAAGTGACAATGGGACCGAGTTTGTGAACACCAAGATTGAAGACTATTGTGATGCAGTTGGCATCAAGCATGAAGTGTCCGCCACATATACTCCACAACAAAATGGTGTAGTTGAGAGGAAGAACCGGACTCTAATCACTCTTGCTATATCCATGCTTGATGAGTACAACACCCCCGAGAAGTTTTGGGCCGAAGCAATCAACACCGCATGCTATGCGGCCAACCGGCTATTTGTCCAAAGGCTTCTCAAGAAGACCCCCTATGAGCTTGTGGGAAGAAACCGGATATTTCATTCTTCTGGGTGTTTGGATGCAAAGTCTACATCTACAAGAAGCACCAACACTTGCGGAAGTTCCAAAGGCGTTGTGACATTGGTTTCCTTGTTGGTTATTCGCTTAAATCCAAGGCATACCGTGTATTTAACAAAGCCACCGGCTTAGTTGAAGAAATGTATGACTTGGAGTTTGATGAAACTAATGGCTCTCAAGGAGCATTTGAGAATCTTGATGATGTAGGTGATGAACCCTTGAGGGAGGCTATGAAGAATATGTCTGTTGGTGCTATCAACCCACAAGAGGTGGAAGAAGGAGAAGATGGTGCAAATCAAGAGACTTCTCCACCCCGCACGCCTCAAGTTGATGAAGAACAAGTGAGGGAAGCAAATGAAGATTCTTTCATCCCTCAAGATCAAGCCGAGGCGGAAACTCAAAATGTTGAAGCACCACATCCCCCTCCTCAAGAAACTACAAGAAGATCTACACCTATACTTCAAGCTCATCCACAAGAACTCATCATAGGAAGTCCATCAAGGGGGGTAACAACTCGATCTAGACTTACTTCTTATGTTGAACATCACTCCTTTGTTTCCTTTGTTGAACCTACTAGTGTGGAGGAAGCACTTGCGGATCCAGATTGGGTGAATGCCATGCATGAAGAGTTGAACAACTTCACCCGGAACGAAGTGTGGACACTAGTGGAGAAGCCCAAAGGAGCAAGAATCATTGACACCAAGTGGGTGTTTCGGAACAAGCAAGATGATCAAGGCGTGGTTGTGAGGAACAAGGCTAGATTGGTGGCAAAAGGGTTCTCCCAAGTTGAAGGCTTGGATTTTGGGTAGACCTTTGCACCGGTTACAAGATTAGAAGCGATCCGTATCCTTTTGGCGTATGCTTCACATCACAAAATGAAAACTCTTTCAAATGGATGTGAAGAGCGCCTTCTTAAATGGTTTCATTAATGAACTTGTCTTTGTCTCACAACCTCCCGGGTTTGAAGACCCAAATTGTCCTAATCATGTGTATAGGTTGTCCAAGGCGCTCTATGGATTAAAGCAAGCTCCAAGAGCTTGGTATGAGAGGCTAAGGGACTTCCTACTCAAGAAGGGCTTCAAGATCGAGAAAGTGGATCCACGCTATTCACCAAGGTGCTACATGAAGAGATCTTTGTTTGCCAAGTATATGTCGATGACATTATATTTGGGTCAACAAACCAAGATCATTGCAAGGAATTTGGTGCATTGATGTCCAAGGAGTTCGAGATGTCGATGATTGGCGAGCTAACCTTCTTTCTTGGTTTCCAAGTGAAGCAATTGAGGGAGGGCACCTTCATATCTCAAGAGAAGTACACTCATGATGTGCTCAAGAAATTTAAGATGGAGGATTGCAAGACAATCAAGACCCCAATGCCTACTAATGGACATCTCGATCTCGATGAGGGAGGTAAAGCGATTGACCAAACTCTCTATCGTTCTATGATCGGTAGTTTACTTTACCTTACCGCATCTAGTCGGGATATCATGTTTAGTGTGTGTATGTGTGCAAGGTTTCAAGCAAACCCTAAGGAGTCGCATCTATGTGCGGTTAAAAGAATCCTTACGTACATAAGGCACACCCCTAGCATTGGCCTTTGGTATCCCAAAGGAGCTCCCTTCCATCTTGTGGGCTATTCCGATTCGGATTATGCTGGGTGTAAGGTTGATAGGAAGAGTACCTCTGGAGGATGCCATATGCTAGGAAGATCACTTGTTTCTTGGTCCTCTAAGAAGCAAAATAGTGTGGCATTGTCTACCGCTGAGGCGGAATACATTGCCGCGGGAGCATGTTGTGCACAAATCTTATACATGACCCAAACACTCCTTGATTACGACGTTAACCTTAAAAGTGTTCCACTCTTGTGTGATAATGAAAGCGTCGTAAAGCTTGTAAACAACCAGGTTCAACACTCTCGCACCAAGCACATAGATATTCGCCATCACTTTCTTAAAGATCATGTTGCCAAGAAGGATATCACACTAGTTGGAGTTAGAAGCGAAGAGCAATTGGCGGATATCTTCACAAAACCACTCGATGAAACAACCTTTTGTAAGTTGCGAAGCGATTTAAATGTGCTTGATCACTCTAACTTCACTAAAAGATGATCTTGTGTGAACCAACCTTGCATTCATGTGTAATATAACATGTTTAATTTAGTAATGCACATAGGCCTGGCTAACGCAGTTGAGATAACCGCCCTCAAAGCGTGTGACAAAGCTTAACCGCGGTTTAAACTTGCAAGCAACCTAGATTCAAATTCCGTAATGCATTGCATGTGCATGTGTGTTGTTTGCCATTTCTTTTTGGTTAAGTTTGAGCATCCGCTGTGTTCGTCCACTTAGGAGGAGAATTCCAAGGTCAAGTCACTTCTATACCCTCTTGTGGCCATATGATGTCTCCTTGCAAGTTTCCATTCGATTATTTTGAGCTAAAACTAAATCTAAGCCTATGGAAAACTACTTGTAAATGAGAGTTTGAGAGATGGTTCTCATATCAAGTCCAATCAGGTGTTGTTTGGTTCTTATTGGGATTGGAACTTGGTTGGGAGAGAGACACAAAAATTTGATTTGAAAAACTCTATTTGAAAAGGCGTCGGACGCTGCCGACGGACGCTCGGCCTCCCATGCCTCAGCATCCGTCGCGATCATCCGCAGAGTAAAGCCGCTTAGCAAAAGGGGCGTCGGACGCTTGCTAGCGTCCGTCGCAAGGGCGTCAGACGCGTCTGGCGCTCCATGGAGCTCTCTGGTCCTCTCTGTTCGTGCGCCGGACGCTCGATAGCGTCCGTCGCCTTGGCGTCAGACGCGTCTGTCACCAGTGGGAGCTCTCTGTTCCTTTCTGTTAGCGCGCTGGACGCTGTGACCTAGTGTCTATCGCTCCCGACGGAGCGTCCGTCGCGAACTAACCGAGCGCATATGATTTCGAAAACGCTCTTTCCCTCGGTTGGTTTCAGTCACACTTCGTACGCCGCCGTTCTAAACCTAACCGCCGCCACGCCCTTCTGCCACCGTTTCATGCTCGCGCGCCCCTGCTCTTCATCAGCGCCGCCCCTCACCTTAGCTTCTCTCCGCCAGTGGATCTCTCGCCCTGCGCCTCGCTGTTCAGTGTCGTCTTCCGTTCCTCTCTTTGTGCGTGCGCTTTAGCCACGCAGAGGAGCACCGACGCCGACCTTCTTCCGTGCCGTCTCTGCCAGTGTGCCGCCTGCTGCAAGGACCTCCCCTCCTCTCCTTGTTCAGGGACTTGTTCCCTTTTGCAGAGGTGATCCTTCTCTCCTCTGTCTTTCTCTCCCTGAGCTAGGGCTTGTGTCCTCCTTCTAAATTTTTTCCCCAAATCCTTGTGATCCTCAAAGCTCTTTTTCTACCTTGTTTAGGTTACAGACTGTGGCAAATTTGACTGAGACATCTCACCTCTTCTATTTTTCGGTTACTTGGCAGAGGTATGGCATGGCAGAGCGGTTCTTTACTTATCTAATTTCATGTTGTCCACTAGAAATTTTCACCCCTAGTTAATGCTTACAAGTTTATATACTCTTTCTATCTAAACGAGCAGGGTGTCAGTGGCAGTGAACTCGGGGCAAAGCCCGCGAGTACGGAATGAGGCAAAGCCTCGAGAGGACAGTCCAGGGCCGTCGAGCCACACTTTTCAGTTGGTCAGTTGATCAGTGGCAGTGTTTGTTTGGGTATTCTCTTGGCAGTTGATCTTTGTCGGTGGCAGTGGTTCTTCTGAGGCCTAGCAATGGCATGCACGAATAACGCCAGCCCCATCCCCGGTAGTGGTGGTGACCCTCCACCTCCACCGCGTCCACCCACCAACCAAGACACAGGCAAGAAGAAGCTAGTATCAAGGAAGCGCAAGAGACCATTGATGGATCCAGCGTCAGTGGCAGCTCTAGCAGCGGCAGAGGCAGCTGAGATCGCCGAGCGTGGTGGACGTCACGCCGACTTGAGGATTGGTTCCTCACCTCGCCGTGGAGCGTGTCATGAGTCCCCTGCTCGTACAGAGGCTGAGACAGAGCCCACAGAGGCTACAGAGACAGAGGAGGCAGAGCAGACAGAGTCTCAGGGTCACTCTTCAGTCCAGGAGCTCATGGCTCGCAGGGTTACACATGCTCGTGGGTCGGAGCCTCCTCCTAGGCCCGACGGTCCACAGCGCAATGACATACCTCCTCCACGCTCCAGTTTGCCAGACCTAGTCAGGCACCAGGTCACTGCTCTTTCAGCAAAGGAGATACAGCAGATGCGCTTCGCTGATTTTCAGACTTGGTTTCCAGTAGAGAGAGACCCCCGTGCCAGTCCGGACTTCTACACGACCGTGCACGAGGACTTCTACAGAGGGTATGTTCAGACCCGTGCACCACTTCGAGCTCACAAGGTGTGCCCTCTTCCGGCCATTATTGAGGTCGGTGGTCCAGAGATAGCCCAGCATCTCGAGTATCTCCAGGGGCTAACAGGATTGGTTGGCAGGATTGGGACATATCAGGAGGATTGAGTCAGGCAGTTTTATGCTTCTCTATGGGTCTCTCCGGATCACAAGTTCATCCATTTTGCCTTCAAGGGCAAGGATGTGAGGATCTTCGACACTCGGTTCAGAGAGATCTTCCACCTCGAGCAGTCAGACACGAGGATCCACAGCTTGTGCTATGGGGATCAAGAGGCCCCTCGACGTCCTCACGAGGGGAATGTGCCCTCAACAGAATTTGTCCGACCTTGCTTCAGAGAGCCGTTCGGAGAGGGTTCTAGTCGCAGCGTCCGTGACCTCACGCCGACTGCCCGGATCCTGAACGAGGTTATCAGGCGGACTATCCTTCCCAGAGTTAGAGCCCGTGAGACCATCACTCGTCTTTAGTCGTGGCTTCTAGCTCATCTAGTCGGGATGGAGAATTTTGACTTGTGGGATCTGATCATCAGTGAGATGGAGGACATCATAGATTCAGGGTTCAGAGGACACTGGCAGCTGCAGTATACGCACTGGATTTCTTTTCTGCGCGTGTCTCGTGGTGGCTATGCGTCATATCTCACCACACTCACTCGCTCTGACACAGTGTTTCCAGAGTATAACATGAGTCAACTGGTGAGTCACAATGGCAGAGGTCGTCTGAGGCGTTAGGGTCCTCATACCTGCCAGATAGGAGTACCGCCACAGTCAGAGGAGCAGCAGGACACTACTGTTCAGGGCCTAGCAGAGGCCGAGCTTGCAGAGTTGGATGCTCAGATTGATGATGCTGTAGATGATACTTATCAGGATGTCTTACCTTCCGACAGCTCTGATGATGACTATAGACCTATTCCAGAGTACTCACAATGGTCTCACGACCATGAGGCCGGTGGGTCAGGTTCAGGTTCAGCTCCAGCTCCAGCCTCAGGTTCTTCAGAGGCCACCATACTTACCATCCTTACGAGGATGCAGGAGGAGCAGTTTCGTTAGGCAGAGGAGCAGAGGAGGCAAGCTGAGGAGGCCAGGAGGCTTACAGCTCAGCAGCTAGCAGCTCAGGCTTAGGCGCAGGCTCGGCTGGACGAGTTTCAGTTACAGTTCCTGGCCTTCCAGAGGCAGCAGGCTGAGGTGCAGCGACAGCAGATAGAGCTACTCAGTCGGCTTCTCGGGTCCAGCTCCGGTCCGTGCTTGACACCACAGCTAGCTTTACCAGAGACCTCCCAGCAGCAGCAGTACACCTCACAGCAGCACTCGACTCCAGTGGTAGTGGTACCGACTCCAGCTTTACAGTCCAGCGGGCTTCAGACTCAGGCACCAGCTTCTCCAGCATACCATATGCCGATGACCCAGGTGTCATCATGGTTAGTCTCCCCCGGCGAGTACCAGACCGACTTTACACCTACTCGGGGGGCCAAACTTGCTGAGGCAACTCGAGACCTTACTGCTTCATACAGAGAGATCACCGGAGAGGATTCTCCAGTAGCGGCAGCTCAGCCTAGCACTCAGCCAGCAGAGGCTCAGGGTGATCCTCCGGCGACGGGCACACACCTCTCCTCAGTAGCCTCGTCGGAGATCGCACCAGACCAGTCAGCTCAGACCGTGAGCATCCTCCTCTGGTTGCAGTTACGACCGATGCCACCTCAGTTGCAGCAGAAGCAAAGCCAGCAGCACCGGTCCAGTCCGATGGTTTGCCAGCAGAGTTAGTAGCTGCAGTGTCCCTTGTTGAGCTAGCAGCGACCCCCTCACCACCACCTCGGGTCTACTCTCGTCGGGCTTCTCTGCCCGCTACTTCAGAGGTAGCTACTTCAGAGGCAAGACCGTTTGAGGCTCCAGCTCCGGATGTTACACCTTCAGAGCCTTAAGGGGAGTTGGGAGAGTCAGTGGCTCCCGAGTCAGCAGTTCCAGAGCTTGCAGAGCCAGCCACAGAGTCAACATCTGCTCAGCCTTTCCAGACCACTACACAGACCGCACCAGTTTCAAAGGGTCAAGCAGTAGCTGAGGACAGTGACTCGAGCCCCGACTACTCTCAGTTTGACCTCCGTGCTCGTCAGCCAGGTGTTTCAGCTCTAGATGCTCCAGCTGCTTAGAGCTTTTTGGTGTTTGGCGTCAAAGGGGGAGAAAGGGTAGTCGAGTAGTGTCAGAGAGATAGGGGGAGGGATTTGGTTTTACTTGTGTGATTTACTTTCCCGTACTCATGCATCATGTCTACTTTTCTTGCACCTATGCCTATGTGTGATGGATGATATGGTTGATGCTTGTGTGATATGTGGTTGTGTGTGACAAACTCTTATGCTTTCACTAATATATCCCATGAGTTGTCGCTTGTTTCATGATTTGTCTCCATGATCTAATAATATTTGAGCTTTCGCGACATACTCCGATTCATATGTGAGAATATCATGAGGTACTCTGTTTCTATTTCATATTCTTGAGTACTATGTTTGTGGCTTGGTTTGGATGAGCAAGTATTGTTCTCTCTTATTATTCACTAACCCTTGCTCAACCCACCCAAGTCACTTGAAATCCTAACTTTTCACTCTTATATCCATACTCGAGGAGTTATTGTCGTCAATTATCAAAAAGGGGGAGATTAAAGAATCATGGCCCTATTAGTTTCGATGATTAACGTCAAGTTAAAGATTATTATGGCTAATGTGTGTTTTGCAGAGGCTATGCGTAACTTAGCCATAGTGATCAACATGAATGGGCATAAATGGTTATCACTTAACCCCCAAGGTGGATATCGTTTCGGATTTCAAAGGCGACATAATGAAGACCCTAGAGTGATAGGCTAAGTGCGATAAGGTGATGAAGGACACTTAGAATTAGATAGGACTTTATTTGATCTTTGACCGTACTATCAAGGAGGGTCTAGACTAGTAGCCTGACTTAGGAGAGCTTCATAACTTAGGTATGGCTTCACCATCAATTTAGGACATTCCTCAATATGTAGCTTTGATAGGCAAATACCAATTTGCATCTGTCCCTCCTTCCCATCAGTCAAGTTCCCCTCTGTTACCATCCACACCTCTTCCAAACTACGCAGTCCCTCCATTCTTAATTTTACTAGTGAAGGAAATGGGCCTCCACTTATACTCTTAAGAGAAGGCATCCATCGCAGATCAAACTCCTCCAAACCAGGCAACCCCATAAGATCATCCAGATGATTTATGTTTGGGAGACCACATAGAGTCATCACAGTCAAAAATGGGAACTGAGACAGCCATTGTCCTCTGCCATCAACTTGTTTCAGCATCCACTGTGCATATCGACCACCTGCATAACCGCCGACATATAGCTCTTTAATACCTGATGGTGGTTCCAGACCATCAAATACAGCTTCTAAGTTCGTCTCCTTGTGTGTGCCATTTCTCCCCCAGTGTAACTGCAACCGCTGCAAGTCTGTCTTCTCTTTCAAGCATGCCTGTTTTTCATCACCTGGGTTCATCACATATGTAATACCGTTGATATTCCTATGCTCTGAGATTTTTGAAGATTTTCCAATCTCTCCCACAATCAATATGTTCAGATTTTGTTGTTGTCGGAGATGCTTGATGCTTACCAGCATGGCTCTCAACTTTGAACATCCTTCTAGGTTAAGTACTTCAAGCTTCTTCAAGTTCTCCAATCCTTCAGGTAACTCAACCAGCTCAGGACACTGTTGAAGGTCCAGACACTCTAGGTTTCCTAGTAATGCGATACTCGATGGTACCATCTTAATTTTAGTATGACTTATTCTCAGCACTCTTAACCTTTTATTTGTACCAAGAAAGTCTGGCAACACTTCAAATTCAATGCAACCACTAAGGTCCATGATCGAAATCATGTGGCAATTGTTAACAGAACCTGGCAAACTCTTAATCCGTTTACAACATGATAAGTTTAGTGTTCTTAAGTTCTGCAGGTTACCAAAGGATTTAGGTAAACTGAGAATATCACAATCTGTTAGTTGAAGAGCTTGAAGGCTCCAAATATCTGAGATAGCTTCTGGGAGCACTTCACATTTTAGACCGGAAATCTCAAGATACTTCAGATTTTTTACCTGAAATATGGTTGTGGATACTGATTCTGTGTGTGTAACAATGATACTACGCAAGTGCTTTGCATTTTGCAAAGCCCTGATAAACTTGAAATAATCACCTTCTGCAACATACAGTGCGCGGGCTTCTTCAAAAAGATTCTCAGACAGAAGATTTCGTGGTTGTTCAGTTATAGAAAAGTATCTATAGCTCTTGGTGGAACTAGTTGCCACCTTTGGCACAAGAGGTAAAATTTCCTCATCCATGATGGCCAGGGCAAGATCATGAATCAGATCATGCATGGTGTACATCACTCTTCCATATCCTTCAGACACCACATGTAGAAAAGAAATTTCCAGAAGAGAATCGAACCACCTCTGTCCAATATGCTCCAAGTAATCAGCACTGTCCTCGGAAGTGATCATATCATGTGCAATCCATAGGTCAATCAATTTTTCTTTATCAAATATGTAACCTTTAGGAAACACTGCACATATTGCAAAACACTGCTTCAAATGAGAAGGCATACTGAAATAGCTCAAAATCAAACTTTCGAATATAATATTCCCTCTGTCCTCAGCATCGAAATAGTAGCCATCTCTTATGGCAAGCCACTCTTCTATCTGTTCCTTGCCACGGAGGACACCTGCAAGGACTTTAATTGCTAGTGGAACTCGACAACATTTGTTCACTATCTCTATTCCAACGTGTGCAAATTCAGGGCTCAAACTTTCCTTAGTCGTTCCTAAGGTTTCATGGAATAACTGCAAGCTGTCCTCCAGTGATAAGAGTGATAAATCAAACACGTATGTGGAATCCACTGTTTTTGCAACTCCCCTACTGCGAGTAGTGAGTAAAATCCTGCTTCCAGGTGCACAGTTCTTCAAATGTACCATGAATTGTTCCCAGATAATTCTGTCCTCCATCCATATGTCATCCAATACAATTAGAAACCTTTTCTCCATCAACATACTTGATATTGTATTGCTCATATGCGGCAATGAATAGCCTCCAGATGTTTCACCAGTAATTGCTTCAAACAGTTTCTTCAGGACCTTTTCAGGATCAAATTCTAGCGACACATGAATCCACAGTCTAACTTCAAAATGGCTCCCTATAATGTTATTATTGAAAACCAGTTTAGCCAACATAGTTTTCCCCGAGCCTCCAAATCCAATGATAGAAACTATTATGATATTATGTTGGTTATTAGTCTCTACAAGTTTAGACATTATATCGTCCCCGTCTTTCTCTCTTCCAACAATAATCTCATTCACAATAGAATCTGTTCTTCTCTCTTTAATTATCTTATTTATGTGGCGCACAGGGTGACCAGTCTGTAAACTATTTGTTGTTACACTGAAGTCAGCTCTTTGCCTCACAATTGCCGCAAATCTATTCTTGATTGCTTTCGCCTTGGTTTGAAATATAAACGATCTTGGTATTGTGCACATATATTTGGACATAATACCTGATGTGCCATGTTTCTGAGCCTTAAGTTGGAGGTCATCAACAAAACTATCAGCAGCATAAGTAACATCTTTCAACTCTGTAAGCCAACTCCCCGGAGCTTTATTCCCAACAGTTTCCAGCCAATCGTTGACCTCCTCAACAAGATCATGAAGCTCCTGGAGATCCCTCGTTGCACCCACTATAGAGCTGTATTGACTATTTAGCAGCGGAGCTAACTTGTTCCCCACAAACTTCAATATTCCTGACACTACGGCAGTTTCCATGAGGCCCATTTTTTTGGAGCTTCTGTATCACCAGCTCCTAAAAAATAATTTGAATATAAGCTGTTACTTAAGTAACAAATAAAATGAGCTAGTGCTAAAATACGGATATTGTGTCACAGGTTGCAAATGGCTGAGTTGTGTAGTGTTTTTGCACGTCATTATTTCACCCTTCTTTTGCTGATCTCAGCTATGACTAAATGAGACCATGATGTGGTAGGAGTGCATGAAACAGAGATCAATGATATGATGTCGATATCTGACCTGGGAAAAAATGGGTACCAGGTGCTGCCGTTTGGCTTTTTGTTTTTTTCCACTGTGTCTTTGCAAACAAGATCACTGTAGCATTCCTGTTGATAAAATCATCAGGAACCAATATAAGCAACATACATGGAGGTACTCAGGTACATGGAAGAATTAACGCACTAGTTAATAAGGAGGGGGTTAATATACCACAGCCTCTAGCACAGAATAATCAATAGCGATCTTGTATGCGACTATAATCCATGACTTATGATTATGAGCATTCGGGGTCGGGGGGGGGGGGGGGGGGGCGCACCATGGAGGCAAAGGGCCAAAGATACACTTGTGTAGACATGGACGAATCTGAGTTTGGTCCTCCCGGTGTCCGGTCAGAAACTGATGAAAATGTACTCCCTCTATGACATAAAAGAACGCCATTCTCACTATATTTTAAATTTTAACTAATATATAAAGTAAAATATGAATAGCTATAGTGCATAATTAGTACTATTAGATAAAATGAATTGTTGATTATATTTTCTAAATAAACTTATTGAGAGAAGAAAACTTCGGAGGGGTATTATACGCTTTTGGAGAGGGAGAGACTTCGGAGGGTGGTTACGAAATTCTACAATTACCTTGACTGACTCCAAGGTCTACTACGCCTGTCGAACTCGAACATTTTTTTTCACATGTGAGTCGTTAATATTCCGTTTCAAAATATTTACAATACAAAATAGCACTATAAGATTATTATTATACACACTCATCGTACTTTATTTTCATCCTCTATACATCATCGTCATCAAAATTCTCTCCTCTATATACATTTCTTCTGCACCCACCATCCTCTATATTTGATACTTTATATCAACTACATACAACAGACCCACTTATCATCCTCTCACCTCTATATCCTCCCTCTTCTCTATCCTCTATCCATTCACCTGCATCCGCCATTCCCTCTCCTCCTTTTCCCCATTCTCTCTCTCTCTCTTTCCCCTAGACCTCCCCGCGCCTGCCATGGACGCTGTCGAGCTTGAGCGCGACAGGGCGAGGGGTGGAGGCATGATGGGTGGGCGGCCTCCTCGCCAGCTCTGTCCACCGGTGTTGCTGCTCCTCCTCCCTCCTGCTTTGGCCTCGTCTGCGTCTCCCAAAGGCGTGACTCCACCTCCTCCCTCCTACCCTCCCCGCGGCGCTCGCAACAGAGGAGCTCCGCCCGTGCCCGCGGCCGGCGGTGAAGCTCGCTCACAGTCAACGGAGCGCGTGCGGCGGTGTCCTCATGCCCCACGCGCGGTGGGCCCCATGCGCGGGTAGCGTCCGCCCGCTATCCTACTGAATTGCGGACGGCGGAAGCAGTGCAGGTGTTTTTTTAGAGTTAAATGCACTGTAAGTCCATTAACTTTTGGTGGTGTGTTATCAAGGTCCATCAACATTCAAATTGTATTTTTTTGTCCATTAACTTTTGGTGGTGTGCCATCGAGATCTATTAACTTTCAAACAATATTTTTGGAGTCATTAGCTTTTAGTGGTGTGTCATCAACTTCTAAATTACACTTTTAGGTCCATAAATTTTTTAACTAATTCACCATAGATCTATAACCCCTTCAATTAACAAATAGATCTTACATGACATACCACATAAACGACCACATGGAGTAGAAATGTGTAAAAAACAATATATCTTCTATTATGTTCTTTCATATATTGTACTGTTCCATATTATATTTCATTTTTTCTTCCGCTCATGAGCATTTGATTGTTATTTTCTTTATTTAGTGGGTTTTACTTTTTAATGTTTTTGTGTTTCGCTTTGTTTTGTTATTCTTTATTAACTTATTTTCTATTTAAGTTATTTATTTATTTATATATCTGTATCATATTATTATTTATTTTATATTTCCATTTTTTACTACGCATCACAGTGGTACTATGGTAGTCACCGTCAGATCTATTCGTTAATCGAAAGAGATGGACCTATGGGGAATTAGTTAAAAAGTTAATAGACCTAAAATGCAATTTAAAAATTGATAGATATGGATGATACATCAACAAAAGTTAATAGATTAAAAAATACAGTTTTAAAGTTGATAGACCTGGATGACATACTACCAAAAATTAATGGACTCAAAAATACACTTGATCTAAATGACACACCAAAAAATAAATAATGAAGCTACGGTGTATTTAACTCTATTTTTAAATACCCTACGACGGATAGCAGGGCGTGGATAGCTGACGTGTTTGGAGGACCCAGACAGTCTAACAAATCCCGTAGCAGTTTTAGGGCCCGTTCGTTTACAACGGAACGGAGGCAAGGATCAGTTCCGGATGGAACGGCAAGTCTATTTCTAGTAGTAATGGTCACCTGGATTGCTTCCGGCCCTCAATCCCCATAAAATGTCAGCAAATGCACGCTGCAGTACATTTTTGCAAGCCGAAAGGGACTAGCCATCCTCCCTCCCCCGTAACCTACCTTCCACCGTCCTGCCCGCTCCGGCGCCGGCAACCACCGCCATCAGATGCCCCACGACCATCACCATCAGATGCCTGGATCTGGATCTGGATCCTTCGCTGCACGGGTGCGTCCCTTGCTCTTCATCCGCTCTCTGCTCTCGTCTTATGCCGATCTGGCAGCTTATTGTTTCGTTTGCTGTGAGTCTGTGCCTGAATCTTGAGCTTCATTTTTTCTTTCTTTCCATGGTCAATTCTGATTTTGTCGAACCAACTAGCTCAGCGAATCGTAAAATATGTATACTGTATGTGCTTTGAACTAATTGGTAGCAATCTCTATATTATAACCAGCGAGGTCGTGACTCATGAGCTTATTTTGTTGATTTTGGATGCTAATTATTTTACTCGGAACGAACAGGCTGACAAGAAGACTACTGAAAGGAAGCCCATGCTATTCACCTATGCCTTTTCTAGTTCGAAATGTTGGTTTTAGCTACTTGTGGCTGTGACTCAAATGTTAATTAGCAGTAATGTAGGAGAGTCCGTGCTTGCTACTGGTTCTGTGACCTGGACAGGATATGGGAATATCTAAGGACTAAAATTTACATGATGAGATTGTGGGAGAGTACAACATACTCAATTGATAGATTCAGTGATGCAGATGATTTTTTTTTTCAGATTGAGGCTTTCCCCATTTCCATTAACAGAGTAACGCAGGTGGTTTATTAATCAAATAATAATTTTGAGTACGTATATCCATAAGTGTATGAAATTTCAGTGGTAGGATAGTAGTTCTTTGCATTGCTACATCTTCATAGATCTCGGATAAGAGACAATTTGTTGTCTGTAGCAATTTATCTGTGTAGCTCAATTTGAGTTCATGTTGATCTGTTCATATTGGTCTGGTTATTTGCATGTTATTTTTTTTTTTAATTCATTCAATGTGTACTGTGACCAGAAAATGGACCTGAAGTTCTGAACTGTCGACTGCTCTGCACAAGAGCTTCTGGTCTCTGCTTGGTCTGAACTACCAGTCGATTTATACTTTCCTGCAATTGCAAGTTGCAACTGTACCATATCTTTGATCTCGCTCCAGAGAGATATTGTTGTGGTGAAGAACATAGAGAAGATGGAGTTGGTGGTAGGTGCTTCACAAGCCACCATGAAGTCTCTCCTGGGCAAGCTGGGCGGCCTTCTCGCCCAGGAGTATACTTTAATCAGGGGGGTTCGTGGTGACATCCAGTACATCAACGATGAGCTTGCCAGCATGCAGGCATTCCTTCGCGACCTCAGCGACCCAGATGATCAAGACAACCGGACAAAGGACTGGATGAAGCAGATCCGTGACATTGCCTATGACGTTGAAGATTGCATTGATGACTTTGCTCACCGCCTCCCAAATGATTCCATCAGCGACGTCAAACGTTCCTTCATAGTCATGAGACTCTACGAACTCCAGACATGGTGGCCACGCCGTCAAATTGCTACAAATATTTCTGCCCTTAAGGTCCGGGCACAACAGATTGCAGACCGACGCGGCAGATATGGAGTTGAAAATCCAAGCAAAGGCAATCAAAATAGACCTGGAATCCGATCCACTATGTACAGCGACATTGCTGAGCATCAGGTTGCAGACCATCAGCTCATCAATATTAAGGAGCCTGTGGGAATGAATAACATAAAGGAGCTTCAAGTGTGGGTAAGCAAACCTCAACAGGAGCGAACTGTTTTGTCGATTATTGGATTTGGGGGTGTGGGTAAGACCACCATTGCCACAGCATTGTACCAGAAAGTCAGTAATGAATTTGACTGTCGGGCTTTGGTCACTGTGTCTCAGAACTATGACGAAGATGCAGTCCTCAGGAGTATTCTGAATCAGGTCATGCCACAAGACAGAAATCAGAAGCAACGCAGTGAGGGAGCAAGCTTGGAGAAGAACCTAGTGACACACATTGGAAAAAAAACTGAAGCGAGCTGTGTCACTGGACCAAGGCAACAGACAGCAAGGCAATGATGGGAGTTCTGGTGCAAAGCAAATCAAGATAAAAACAATGGACCGTGATAAACTTGTCAAAGACTTAAAACATCACCTGGATGAAAAGAGGTATACATTGAAATTATTTCATGGCTTCTTTGTTGATCCATTAAGATCCATTCTAAACACAGTGTCTACTTCCATATCAATATAGTTTGGTACTATTAGATTATATATATGTGTTAGCTGCATATACTCACAGGGGTTTTCTATATATGTACCTTGTACATCTAGCCCCAGTGGCAATGGAATAGATCTAAATTGCTCACTTTTAATAGGTACTTCGTTCACTCGTGATCTGGCCACCGGCTTAGTGTCAGCAAGAGGGGATGAATACACATAATGATTGTCATTCTTTATCTGGACAAGACAACCTTGCATATGTTCTTGTGTGTCATTGTTTTCCAAACTAAACCTCCTGAGGAATGTTCAAAATTGATAGCCACTCTTGTCAACTCGCGCGATATGAACAAATAAAGGACTCTAGCTTGCACTCTAGCTCATGACACATTAGCATCACACATAGAAGCACACTTTCTGCTGCTCACTGTGCAACGCCATTCCAGAACATGGCCTTCAATGGACGGTCAATGTAGTCATGTTTCCTTTCAGCAGCAGGATTGCCAAAATCACAGCTCCAAACCTTTGCTGTATTTAATAAAAAGGTACCAAAGAATACTAAAAATTAAACACGAATGTGATATCTAAGGTACCAAAAGTCGGTACCTATATCAAGGATCTAGGAGGACTCAAACTCCTGAGTGTGCATCCACACTACAGCCAACTATGCTAGGCTCAGTTCCTTATATTTGGTGGGTCTCATGGATTTTCTCTTTGCTTTCGTGTTAGGTATCTCCTCCTAATTGATGACATATGGTCTGCAAAAACATGGGAGAGTATCAGAAACTGCTTGCCAAATAATAACAGGCGCAGTAGAATAATTGTGACAACAAGATTTCAAGCTGTTGGTGCCGCATGCTCCCGGCGAGAAAGAATTGATCTTCTGCATAGAATTGATTTTCTCAAAGAGGATGAATCCAAGAGGTTATTTGATCAAAGTGTTTCTGAATCCATTAGCGGCAAACACATCGAGAATGTTGAGGATCAAGACCAGGAGATATGGAAAATATGTGGGGGGTTACCGTTGGCCATAGTCACGATTGCTGGCCTTGTCGCTTGCAATCCAAAGGGGGGTGAAGTTTGTAGGTCACTATTTCCAAAGTCAGTAGGTCGCCTTACTCTGGATGAGGTCACAAGGATACTAGATTGTTGCTACAATGATTTGCCTGGGTATCTCAAAACCTGCTCTCTGTACATGAGCATATTTCCAAAGGGTTGGAGAATTAGCAGGAAGCGTTTGACTAGGCGCTGGATAGCTGAAGGTTTTGTTAGCGAGGGGCAAGGTTTGACAGAGGAGGAAGTTGCAGAAACTTACTTTAATCAGCTCATGAAAAGGAAGATCATACGCCCTTTGAAGCACAGCAGCAATGGAAAGGTGAAAACCTTTCAAGTTCATGACATGGTTCTTGAATATATTGTATCCAAGTCAAGCGAAGAGAATTTTATTACTGTGGTTGGCGGCCACTGGATGGTGGCAGCACCTAGCAATAAAGTTCGTCGGCTTTCCATGCAGAGTAGTGGATCCAAGGCTGGAAATTCAACAAAAGGCATGAACTTGTCTCAAGTGCGATCACTGACGGTTTTTGGGAGTCTGAATCAGCTTCCTTTCCATTCATTCAATAATGGAATAATACAAGTGTTGGATCTTGAGGGATGGAAGGGTTTGAAAGAGAAACATCTGGATGACATATGTAAAATGCTTGTACTGAAGTATTTGAGCCTACGTCAAACAGAAATTACCAAAATTCCTTCAAAGATTGGGAAACTCATATACTTAGAAACTCTTGACATAAGAGAGACAAATGTAGTGCAGCTGCCTAAATCCATAGGCCAGCTAAAACGGATAAGTAGCATACTTGGTGGGAGCAAAAACCCACGGAAGGGGGTGAGATGGCCTCAGGAAAAAAGAAAGGAAGCAAGAAAAGGTGTGTCGCTGCAAGAAAAAAGTAAGGACACACTGAGATCACTTCGTATACTGTCAGGGATTGAAATTGTTGGGGAATCAACAGCCGTAGAAGGCCTTCATCAGTTGACAGGGCTAAGGAAGCTTGTCATTTACAAGCTTAGTATACAAAAGGATGGCGAAGCCTTCACAGAACTACAATCCGCCATTGAGTACCTTGGCAGCTGTGGTCTGCAGACCCTGGCAATCAATGATGAGGGTTCTGATTTTATCAACTCATTGGACTCCATGTCTGCACCTCCAATATACCTCGTTGCCCTTGAGCTGTCCGGCAAGTTGGAAAGACCCCCACAGTGGATCACTAAGCTCCATAGTCTTAATAAGTTGTCCCTATCCATGACAGTTCTCCGGACAGATACTCTTGAGCTCCTCCGCTCACTACCTTCACTGTTTTCTCTCACCTTTTCGCTGATTGGAGCAAAGCCAGACCAGGACATAGAGGATATTCTTGAGAAGAACAACAGAGAGGTTTTTGTTACTGCTGGATTCGAGAAACTCAAGCTGCTTCGCTTCTTTGCACCTATTGTGCCAAAGCTAGTCTTTTCAGACAATGCGATGCCAGAACTCGAGATGATCGAGATGCGGTTTGAAGCCTTCCATGGTATATTTGGCACAGGTACTCTCAGTAAACTCCAAGAGGTGCATATCAGAGTTAATGATCATGCTGATGGAATGACCAGGATCTTTATAGATGATTTGAAGAACAATGAGAGAATTAGGGTAATCGTTGATTACATTGTCACTGCTTGAAATGGCAGGATATTGCTTCCATCCAGAGCACTTGGCTGTCTTCTGGCGCTACTATTGGTCGTTTTTCCTTTGTGCTACCGTCATGTTTAATCACAGTTTGTACTGAAGAGAAGATCCTGTAAGAACTATTACAGTCCTTTTCCTGTTGTATGTTCATGTTTTGGTCTGTAACTCTCTTGTAATTTTACTTTAAAAACTCGTAATCATGTGGTGTATTGGCATCATGCGTCCTTGCGAGATCTCTGTGTCTTGAAAAAAAATATATGCTAAACTGTCCTAAGCCTGTCATGCTACCCTCCAAACTGATCTAAATTACTGCCTGAAGGACTCAAGCTAGTGTCATTACTTGCCGTTGTTCTAAGATTGTTTATGGGTAATCCCAAAAAGCCATGGTTAGACTCTTCTTACTCCTTTTGTTATGAGTGTGTTCTCGTTACCGGTTGGCATGAAGAGTGGAGCCAGCCACCGTATAAAAAGCTTTTTTTATGGGCAATCGTTGCTTTATCTCTTCCTTTGCCTCTCATTCCACCATACTCTCCCTGATGTTCTCTTCTTACTAGTTTGATTCGCCGTTTGTCCTTCCTAAAAGAGAGGCAGCGAGGCTAGTTCTTGGCTCTGGCAACCACGAAGGTGGTCGAGTCACGCCGTTTGCTAGAGTTAGAAGGCGGCGGCGGTATCACCGAGAGAAAAATACTTTGATGTTGTTGAACACCTTGCTTGGGCGGCATAAGGAAATCAGAAATGAAGCAACACGTAAACATACTACAGTAGTACAGTATTACTTCACCAAGTTCCAGGATGCATCAAATCAATCGAAGAAGTTCAGTGCTCAGCGGGGTACATACACATTAGAACAAAGAACATTTTAATATTAAAAAGGATCAGTAACATTTTATAAAACTGAGAAAAAAAGGGACTGAACTCGTTGCCAGACAAGTTACAAAAAAATGGCTAACACTAGCTACAGAAACACAACGTCAATACTACAAACATAAACAGCGACAGAAGAAATCGAATCCTCCAACAAATATGCCCTACGCAAGAAGCAAAGCGACTGCAATCACAAATATGTAGAGGTAATAACAATCACAGCACATACCATCATCAGGCAACCATTATTCTGTGACAAACAGCCAACAAACAGAACTATACATAGAATACTCGAGAATTTTGTTGTGCCAGTTGCAACCAAATTATGTTTTACCACAGGATAAGTGAACAACAAACTGTCACAGCAGCACATCTCAGGATAAGTGAACAACAAACTGTCACAACAGCACATCTCTAATAATACTACTATGACAAGTCATAAATAATGTCCACTCAAACAGTATAAACCATATACTAGAAGTAACTATTCCACTCAATACAACCATATCAAACACACCACACCATGGAGTGTCATACAATTTTGACTACATATCCAAACTAATAGGATTGATTCTACATTTTTTTTTGTCAATAGATTATAACTATTCCACTCAATACAACCACATCAAAGACACCACACCATGGAGTATCATACAATTTTGACTACATATCCAAACTAACAGGATTGATTCTACATTTTTTGCCTGGATTATATGCTTTTACAAATGCAATGTTTAGATTCTTTGATTGTGTATTGTTATCATACTTCAAATAACTGACATGTTTTAGCATCAGTGATTTTAAGAACCTTACATCACAAACTTTGCTACATTCATTAAAAAAAGAACTTTGATAACCATAAAAGCAACTAATCTTTGGTAAAGAAAACAGAGAATATAGGCAGATTCATATAGCAAGAAAAATCAATAAATTGAGAACTGTTGACTTAACATTCAATTGACACATCTAGTTACATAAACTCAAGCTAATGGAGAGTGAAAACATTCAAAATCGATACTGTATGAAGACACATTTCCTATCTAGATGATCAAAGCAACAGGTGCAATCAACCAATCAAGTAAAATCACTTTACA
Source organism: Microstegium vimineum (assembly GCA_022036555.1). Lineage (NCBI taxonomy): Eukaryota > Viridiplantae > Streptophyta > Magnoliopsida > Poales > Poaceae > Microstegium > Microstegium vimineum. The sequence goes on along the minus strand of CM039132.1, from coordinate 57,074,579 downwards.
GAGTACTGAACCACAATGGCCACTTTATCTATTAAAAATACGACTACTATATCTATACTCAAGGAATTCATTCAACTGACATAAACATAATGAAACTAGCACAGGTTACCATAACCATAAAACACATACGCGAAGATTTCAAGGCAGCTGTTACACAGCATAACTATTAGGGGACGATATCATAATTCTCAAATACTGCGGAAAAGCAAATGATAATAGAGCTACTAGCTAATAGTCTTCAAAATATCCTCACATTAATTTCACATTGCAACAAAGTTTAAGACTTAGGCTTTGAAGTCTAAACATTAAGGTAAAGCAGTGATAAGCAGCTCCATTGACAGGAAATGAAGCCAAGAACACCCACGACGATCTGGAAAATCGAGATGGAGCAAGCAACCGCTCAGCGGTAGCTCTTCTGGAACCTGGCGCGCGCACCACGCCCTCCGAACTTCTTTGGCTCGCAGCGCCTGGGGTCGGCGACCAGGAGGGTCCGGTCGTACCGGCCGAATATGTCCTTTACCTCCTTTTTTGCGGCCTCGTCGACGTACTTCTGAAAGTACGCGACGAGCCCCTTGGCGATGGCCTGGCGGATGGCGTAGATCTGGGAAGTCTTACCGCCGCCGCGGACGCGGATCCGCATATCGATATCCTTGAACCTCGACCTCCCAGCCAGCAGAATGGGCTCGAAGGCCTTCAGGCGGAGCATCTCCGGTCGGATCAGCTCGATCGGGACGCCGTTCACCTTGATCAGCCCGCGCCCCGGCTTCGTGTACGCCACGGCGACGGCGGTCTTCTTCCTCCCGAAGCACTGGACCGTGCCCGGGGTGGGGCGGCTCAGCACGGACATGGTTGCGGTGGTTGCTGCTGGATTCGAAGCGGCGGCGGCGGCGGCTGCGCTAGGGTTTTGGCGGCTTGGGGTGGCGGCGGCGGAGATCCGGGAGCGCCTGGAGTGAGTGGCTTTTTATAGCCTTAAAGCGTTAGGGTTTTGTGTCGTCGCGGTCGCGGCTCTGAGAATGGCATGTGGGCCCGTGGAGCGTTTGAGGTCTGGGCCGGAGTAGGTCTTGGGGGGCCATGCTGTTGTTGGACGAGACATTTATTGGGCTGGGCCTTTGTAGGCCCATGTCTTGTGATAACAAGGCCATGGGGCACGGACGCGAAGAGGCTAGAGGGTTTCGGCCCTCTCGAACACTTACTTGATCTTATCCGAGCGAGCCGTCCGGCGGCGCGGCGGTCTCGGCGGCCGGAGCCGCCTCTTCTCCCGTCGCCGTGTTGCCCCCACTGAACTCCAAGGGTTTAGTGGGAAGGTGGTGCTGCTGGTGGTGAAAGAGGCGGCTTCGGCTGCATCCGCGGTTGCTGCCGGCGGTGAGCGATGACGACTGCCCGCGGTCGGAGCGCGCGCGATGATGGCGCGCGGGCTCACCCCAAAAGCTTAAACAATTCGCGAGATTCCTGTTTTTTTTTTCTTTTCGAGCGAAGCATGTTTTCTGCTGTCGCTCGTCTTCCTTTGGGGGTGGATTTTGAAAATTGAGCTTTTGTGTAACTGTTATCTTGGTTAAGTTGGTTCTGTAGTTGTGTTTTACAATAATACTTTTTTTTCTAGCGTTATTTGACAATTTGATTAGTTGCAGAATGATGCATGGTTTAATTACAATGTTGCCTTTGGTACTGGTTTAGTGCTTTCACCAAATGGTATAAAAATTGATTAGTGCTTTCACCTAATAGTAGAGATGGTGTCCAATTACAATGCTTCCTTTGGTACTGGTTTAGAGAAAAAGTCCCCAGTATCGGCGGAGCTAGTAATATATGCTGTGTTTGCAGTGGTTTTGTCAGAAGATCTAGACATGAGGCCTTTTCTGCAGTCAGGGAGGAACGAGTTGTTTAGTTTAGTTGCTGATCACTTAGCATTGGTGTTGGTTGCAAGTAGTTTGCTGTCGCTAGGTTGCTGCCCTTATTTGAGAAATGGGTTGTATTTCTTTGTGGCTGTATATAATTTGCCTTTGCCCTAACTAATGTGTAGTTGTGTACCAGCGGACTTTCTTCCTGGTTATATTACTGTCCTTATTTCAGATGTTGATATATTGCATCACTTTCTCTTACCAATGGACTCTGCAGTTGATAGTTCAATGAATGTAATCTCGAAATTCGTAAAGGGACTTTATGCTATATTAATTCTGTTTGGGGGATGTTGCGTGTATCAAGACCTGCAAGCGTCTATCGAGTCTAGTACATATCCTTGGAGAAGAGGTTCATTAGGAAAGTGATGTCCCTCCGAGGCTATGCATGTTTGCTTTTGTAGTTGGCTTCAAAAGCTCTTGAAGCACGCACAAAATAAGAAACAGAGGCATATATGATTCTGGATGACATGTGCAATTTTGTGGACTGGCGTCTGAAGATCCTTCTCATGCAGTAGCAGGGTGTCCTTGGTCCAGGGCTCTGCTTATGGAACGTGCTGGAAATCCAGCAGTTGCAATATATAGGGACTGACTGGTTCTTGCTTGCAATGATAGAAGCCTGATGATGCCTTGCTAATATCCTTACAGAAGGTACTTCTTTCTCTATTCAGGGTTCAATGCAAAGGTTCAGTGCTGAATTCATGGACCCGGTATACTGTAGCTCCAATGCACAATGTAAAAAGGGAAGTAAATTATAGGTGGATCCAGGCAAGCAAAGGTAATTCCCATCCTGTACCTAGATGACAACCACTGGAGCAGGGATGCAAGTTTCACTAAGGCTACCAGTCAGGCAAGCGTGGGTGCAGTGCAATATTCAGAAATAATCAGAGGGCAGTTGTGCTGACAGCCTGGAGAGTTGTCTTTGACTGTCAATCTGGAAAGGAGGCTGAACTTGCTGCATTCTATGAAGTGAAGGGCTACGTCTGGCTGCCCATTTGTGCCACCCCCAAATAATTTTGGAGTCTGACAACAGCACATGTATATACAGCCTAACTTCAGGAGCATCATTTATCCAGGATGCGAAGAAGCAATTGATCAAATCGCAATACAGAAGAATGATGTATGATATCCAGGATGCTAAGCTGTATCATTTATCTGGCACATGACAGCAATTGATCAATTGAAACTGATTATTGTAACCAGAACCCAGGATGTAGTAACACATGAGTTAAGTCAACACGCCTGTCGAGTTAACTCAACAGCAGTGTGGTTGGTTCGCGGTACTAGAATGTATTGACCAAAGCATGCTCAAAGATTGTGATACTTTCATGGGTTAGTCAATGAAGGATATTTTTATTAGTGTGCACACTTGCCAATTCAAAGGCTGTTGTAGCCGGTTCAAATGCGACATGTCGGCTTGTTGATGCACTGATGGCCTTTTTCTGAATATGAAGTTCAGGCCTTCCATAGTATGTTCAAATGCATGAGAAATGGGTACGTATGCATTTGTAGAACTCCAAATTTCTGATTGTTGTCAGGTGTGCATTAAGTGTGTCATAGGACTGTAGGAGCATTATACTGTTACCTTGTTTATTACAAACAAATTGCTCATCGAAGTAAATATGCTGTAAACATGTTTATCAGCTCTTTAATACTGAGATTCTGTAAACTTCTCAAACCTTGTATCCTGACTTAAAGTCTTCAAATGATGTGGAACATTCCACAAGTTGTCTCTGCATTATACCAGCCCAAGATATCATCTTGCTAACTGTTTCCATGTCAACCCAAGGGTTTCCAGGATTGTTGCTACAACCAAGGCCTCTTCCAGCTTTATGTTCTATATGTGCATAGAATAAATCATAAATTCTACGACACAGAAGAATACAGAAGAATGATGTATGATTTCACAATGTTCAGTAAGAGCAAAACTATGTTCCTCTTGTATAAGTATTACCTTGAATACATGTCATGGAAACAATACGCCTTTGACGGTCAAATTAATTCCATGCTAATAACCTATTATTTTCCTATGGACAGCTCATGTCTAGCTATTTTGTGAAATTAGATAAGACTTGTTAGCCTGCTTCAGAATCGATAAGTCCTATATCCCTTGAAACACGCAAACTTTGCTGGAAACAAACCATATTATATATCTGAACTCTCATGAAATTCTCACATTTAGAAATATACAAAGCGAGCCAGACCAGATTTTGATTTCCCTTCGGTTGCCAACAACATCACTCCTTGAGTGTTTTTCATTTCTGCATTCAGCATCTTTATTTAGCTGTTTATTATTGATTATTCCTCTTGTGTGTATGGTAAATGTTTCTGGTAGCTGCAAATTGCTCCTCGACAACGTGCATCCACGTTCTCGCTATTAATTAGAGCTCCAAAACTTTATATTATCTTCAAAAGAGATATTCGCACGCCCGACAATTGTGGAGGCATGAAGGAACTCAATATGTATCACTAAATTTTATTTGTGCAGAACCACGAGGGCCATTAGGTCAACTCTCTTTAATAAACCAACATCATCGTTGGAATCTCAATTGCACCGCTGGGTGTGCAGGTGGAGATGCAATACTTTAATTAGAGCAGGTTAGTTACTCTACTAAGCTAGCTTAAGCACCACAACTCAACTCCAAGCACTACACTGCTCCCTGCACAAGCACACAAGTACGTGCAAACACACAACAAGCTAGCTTGCCTTTCATCGTCCACAGGCAGCTAGAGTCCATGGAGGTCGCGACGGGGGCACTGCCGAGCCTCCTCCCCAAGCTTGCTGATCTGCTCATCAGCGAGTACAGCCTGCAGAAGGAGGTCAAGGGCGGCATCAAGTTTCTCCAAACTGAGCTCGAGACCATGAAGGCTGCTCTTGAGGAGATCTCAGACACACCGGCTGACAAGCTTAGCAAAGTCGACAAGATCCGGGCCAGGGAAGTGAGGGAGCTGTCCTATGACATTGAGGACAAAATCGACACATTCATTGTGCGCTGCAAGGATAGCAAGCTGGGCGAACAACATGGCATCAAGAAGATCATTAGCAGGAGCCACAATTTTTTGACACAGCCCAAGATCCGCCATAAGATTTCTACTGACATTAGGGAGATCAAGAACAGTGTTGAAGAGGTGTCCAAGCGACGTGAACGGTACAAGGTTAATGGCGAGGTTGCTAAGCCCGTCATGGTAGATCCTCGCTTGCTAGCTCGGTACGAGAAGACAACAGAGCTTGTTGGCATTAATGAAGCAAGAGATGAGCTAATTAAGATGATGATGGAAGGCAATGAAGTGTCCAAGCAGCATCAAAAGATAGTTTCCATCGTTGGATTTGGAGGGCTGGGAAAGACAACTCTTGCTAATGCGGTGTATGAAAATCTTAGAGAACAATTCGATTGCTCTGCTTTTCTTTCAGTGTCTCAGACTCCTGACATGGATAAATTATTCAACAACTTGCTAGATCAACTTGGCAAGAGAATTATTGCAGGCATCAATTTCATCGATGAGCTTAGAGAATTCCTTGGAGAGAAGAGGTGAAAGTCCAAGTTTGGTTTTGGTTAATTGATGAAACCTATGGACTAACCCTATGTGCTAAGTGAATGATCTAGCTAGGGATCCACCTTGACACATGAAGCTAGAAGGATGACAATGGTACATTGATCAAGTGCTTCATGAACTAAGAAAAAGAAGAAAGAGAAAAACAAAAATGGGCTCAAGGCAAAGGTATATCCATAGGGCCATTTTTGGTTTAGTGATCAAGACACTATAGAGAGTGTGATCACATTTAGGATAGATAGTCGTACTATCAAGAAGGGAAAACTCGTTTCGATTGCGGTTATCATGTGCCACTAGGTTTGCATTTGCATACATATAAAATGAACCTAAGTGACATGAACATGAATTAAATCCAAGATAATATCATGAAAAGGCTAACACAGGTGAACAAGTGTATGGATCACAAGGTGTTAGCACATGGAAGCTTGGAGAAGAAAGGCGGCTCGGTTTGGAACTCAGAAGGGCTCCGGACGCAGGGTCCGGACGCTGGCAAGATGCCGTCCGGACCATTGGTTGTGCGACCGGAGGCATACCCTAGAGCTTGACCTCTCTGGAAAGAAGGTCCGGACGCTGATGATGGTCCGGACGCGGACTCCAGACTTGCGTCCGGCTGTTTGGAGCTCTCTGGATACTCTCTGCTGAGCGTCCGGACGTTAGGCATCGTCCGGACTCTGGACATCGGACGTGCGTCCGGGCAGTTGGTGCTCTCTGGTTCGGCTCTGCGTAGGGTCCGGACGCAAGGCGCGATGGTCCGGACCCCGACTGTTCACAGCGACCGGAGGCCACATGGACAGCTCTGGTGAAGGCGCGAACCTGAGGATTCAAATGGCAGGGCGTCCGGACGCACACATGATGGTCCGGACCCCCACACAGAGTGCGTCCGGTCTGGCGCAGAAAGCTGCAGTGAAGGGGCAAAACGGCTAGCTCGGTGGTGGAAGCTATTTAAGTGGTTTGGCTGGCTCCTAGGTTTTTTTCTTGCACCTCCCATTCATTCTCACTCTTTGTGCTTGTTTGAGAAGCCCCTAAACTCATCTTTCTTTGCTTGTGTTGCTAATTCTTGAGAGTTTTGAGTGAACCAAGTGCTTGATCATTGCATTGCATCTTAGTGGCACTTGGTTATCGTCATCGCCGCGGGATTTCTTGTTATTCTTGGTGTGGAGTGTGACCGAACATGACTTTGTCATTTTTTATGAAGAAGCTCCCACACCTAGAGAGCAAGAGAACCGACAATGCAACACCATGTCACTTAATGTGATCTACAATGGCATTGATTCCAAGGTGTTTGAGCAAATCAAAGATCTTGAGAAGGCAAGTGAAGTGTGGAAGAGGCTTGAGGATACATATGAGGGCACTTCAACGGTAAAGAATGTCATGTTGTACATGCTCAAGGACAAGCTATCTCACTTCAAGATGAAAGATGATGAGTCTATCCCAGAGATGTTTCATAGGCTCCAAGTGATCATCAATGATCTCAAGAGCTTGGGTGAGAAGGTCAAGGATGAAGACTTCTCAAACCGATTTCTTGGTTGTTTGCCCAAGAAATACAAAAACCTTGAGGCAAATAATTAGGAGAGATGGTTTGGACAAGATCACTCCCAATGAAGTACTTGATGAGATCATGACTGAGGAGCAATACAATGAAGAAAGTGAAGAAGAAGAGGTCAAGGAAGAAAAGAAAGAAAAAAAGAGCTTAGCATTCAAGGCTTCATCATCCAAGAGCAAGGGCAAAGCAAAGAAGCAAGAATCAAGTGATGATGAAGATGCAAGTGATGATGATGATGAGATGATGGCCCTCTTTATGCGCAAATTTGGCAAGTTCATGAAGAAGAAGGGCTATGGTGCTAGAAAGAGAAGAGATAACTTCAAGAGCAAAGAATATGAGAAGAGATGCTACAAGTGCAAGAGCACCGGTCACATGATTGCGGATTGTCCTAATCATAGTTATGATGATGAGAAAAAGAAGGGCAAGCATGACAAGAAGGAGAAGAAGCTATCATTCACCAAGGAGAAGAAGGGTGAATCATACATGGTGACTTGGGATAGTAGTGACTCTTCCGATGATGACTCTAGTGATGATGAGAGGAAGAAGTCCAAGAAGAAGGCATTGGCTAGCATTGCTATCAACAACAAGCCATCCATCTTCGACACTCCATCATGCTTTCTGGCTAAGCCATCTAAGGTACAATCTCATGATGATAGTGATAGTAATGATGATAGTAGTGATGATGAGGAGGAGTACTCCAAGGAAGAACTAGTAGATATGATGAAGCAAACTTATGAGTGCTTTGAGAAGAAGAGGAAGGAGTGCAAAGAATTGAACAAGAAGTTTAAGGCTTTTGAACAATCCTTTGATGAGCTCAATGGCTCTCATGAGAGGATAATGGAAGCCCATTAGAAGCTTGAGAGGACTCACTTCAAGCTTGAAAAAGCTCACTCCTCCCTCCTTGATCAAAATAAGGATAAGATTGTTGCATCATGTGATATTGGAGTTACTTGTGATATTCTAGATGAATCATTTTTCACTCCTATCATTGTTGCACCAACCAACACTAGTACATCCACTTGCACATCTACTAGTGATAGCTCAAAAGATGATGCTACACTAGTGATTGAAAATGAAAAATTGAAACATGATGTTAATGAACTCACTCATGTTTTGGGCAAGGCATATGGTGGAGATGCCTGCTTGCTAAAGTGCTTGGGTAGCCAAAGGTTCTCCCACTACAAAGAGGGATTGGGCTATACCCCCAAGAAGGGCAAGTCGGCCTTTGTAACTCCTAAGCCTAGCTTTGTGAGGAGCAATGGTCGGTATTGCAATAGTTGCAAGCAAGTGGGGCATGTTGACCAATATTGTAAACTTAACATGAGCCAAACCAAGTTTGCTAAAGCTACCTCTATGCACTTTGATTCATGTTATGCTTACCAAAAGTGCTAAAGGTATCATGGCTAAGTATGTTGGCACACCCATTGTTGTCCCAAAGAAGAAGGCTATTTGGGTGCCAAAATCTTTGGTCACTAACTTTAGAGGACCCAAACAAGTATGAGTACCTAAGAGAAACTAATTTGTTTTGTAGGTAAATTACAAGGCCGGAGGAAGGCATTGGGTGCTTGATAGTGGGTGCACTCAACACATGACCGGGGATTGTAGAATGTTCAAATCAATCAACTCCAACACCAATGAGGGCATTGATAGTATTACATTTGGTGATAATGGCAAGGGCAAGGTCAAGGGACTTGGAAAGATTGCTATATCCAATGACTTGAGCATATCAAATGTCTTGCTAGTTGAGAGCTTGAACTTCAATTTGCTATTCGTGGCTCAATTGTGTAATCTTGGATTCAAATGCATATTTGGGGTAGATGATGTTGAGATCATTAGTGTTGATGGTTCAAACTTGATCTTCAAGGGCTTTAGATATGAGAACCTCTACCTAGTTGATTTCAATGCTAGTGAAGCTCAATTGTCAACTTGCTTGCTCACTAAATCAAGTATGGGTTGGTTATGGCATAGAAGGCTTGGTCATGTTGGAATGAAGCAATTGAATAGATTGATCAAATATGACTTAGTTAGAGGCTTGAAAGATGTTGTGTTTGAGAAGGACAAACTTTGTAGCTCTTGTCAAGGCGGCAAACAAGTGGGTAACACCCATCCCAAGAAGAGCATGATGAGCACTAGTAGAGCATTTGAGTTGTTGCACATGGATTTATTTGGACCAACAACATACACAAGTATTGGAGGCAACAAGTATGGCTTTGTGATAGTTGATGATCTTACAAGATACACTTGGGTATTCTTTCTCAATGACAAGAGTGATACATTTGTCACATTCAAGTCATTTGTCAAGAGATGTCACAATGAGTTTGAAACCACCATAAAAAAAGTGAGAAGTGACAATGGAAGTGAATTCAAGAATACAAAAGTTGAAGAGTTATGTGATGAATTGGGAATCAAGCATCAATTCTCGGCCAAGTACACTCCTCAATCAAATGGCCTTGTTGAGTGGAAGAATAGAACATTGATTGATATGGCAAGGTCTATGCTTAGTGAGTACAATGTGAGTCACTCCTTTTGGGCCGAAGCTATCAACACCGCTTGCTACTCTAGCAACCGGCTATATTGTCACCCATTGATGGAGAAGACACCATATGAGCTATTGAATGGAAGAAAGCCCAACATTGCATACTTTAGAGTGTTTGGTTGTAAATGCTATATCTTGAAGAAAGGCACAAGACTTTGAAAGTTTGATAAGAAATGTGATGAAGGGTTCTTACTTGGTTACTCAACCACAAGCAAAGCCTATAGAGTGTGGAATTCGGCTAGTGGTATACTTGAGGAGGTTCATGATGTTGAATTTGATGAAACCAATGGCTCACAAGATGATCATGAGAACTTAGAAGATGTGAGTGGATCTCAATTGGCCAATGCTATGAAGAGTATGGATATTGGTGATATTCGACCAAGGCAAGTCATAGATGTTGAAGATGACAAAGATCAAGTGCTCAACTCACCCAATGTGCAAGCTAGTAGCTCTCAAGTGCAAGATCATCAAATTGCTAATTCATCTCAACCAAGTGCAAGCAATCAAGTTCCTATCCTCCAACCAACCAACATTGCAAGAGATCACCCCATTGATCAAATAGTTGGTGATATTACAAGTGGTGTTCAAACAAGATCAAGATTGGCATCCTTTTGTGAACACTATTCCTTTGTGTCATCTATAGAGCCCACAAAGATTGAAGAAGCCTTACAAGATGTTGATTGGGTCAATGCTATGCATGAAGAGCTCAACAATTTCACAAGAAATCAAGTTTGGGAGCTAGTTGAAAGACCCAAAAACTATAATATGATTGGCACAAGATGGGTATTTAGAAACAAGCAAGATCAAGATGGTATAGTTGTGAGAAACAAAGCAAGATTGGTAGCTCAAGGTTACACACAAGTTGAAGGTCTTGATTTTGGAGAAACTTATGCACCGGTTGCAAGATTAGAGGCAATAAGAATCCTATTGGCCTATGCATGTGCACACAACATCAAGCTATACCAAATGGATGTGAAGAGTGCTTTCTTGAATGGATACATCAATGAGCTAGTATATATTGAGAAACCTCCCGGTTTTGGAGATGACAAGAAGCCCAACCATGTGTATAAGTTGAGGAAGGCTTTGTATGGCTTGAAGCAAGCACCTAGAGCATGGTATGAAAGATTGAGGGATTTCCTTCTATCAAAAGGATTCATTATGGGGAAGGTTGATACTACTCTCTTCACCAAGAAGCTTGGCAAGGATCTATTTGTGCTCCAAATCTATGTGGATGACATCATATTTGGTTCAACCAATCAAGAATTTTGTGAAGAATTTGGCAAGATGATGGCAAAAGAGTTTGAAATGTCAATGATTGGTGAACTTAGCTACTTCCTTGGTCTTCAAATCAAGCAATTGAAAAATGACACCTTTGTGAGTCAAGGCAAGTACATCAAACATATGATGAAGAAGTTTGGCTTAGAAGATTCTAAAGGCATTAGCACTCCTATGGGCACTAATGGACACTTGGATAGTGATGCTAGTGGCAATATGGTGGATCAAAAGTTATATCGGTCTATGATTGAAAGCTTACTCTATGTGACCGTTTCAAGGCCGGATGTGATATTTAGTGTATGCATGTGTGCAAGATTCCAAGCCTCTCCAAAAGAAAGTCATTTGAAGGCTACAAAGAGAATATTGAGGTACTTGAAGCATACACAAGATGTTGGATTGTGGTATCCCAAGGGGTCAAACTTTGAATTGATTGGATATTCGGACTCCGACTATGCGGGATGCAAGATTGATAGAAAGAGCACATCGGGCACATGTCAAATGCTAGGCATGTCACTTGTATCTTGGTCATCAAAGAAGCAAAATAGTGTTGCACTCTCTACCGCCGAAGCCGAATACATAAGTGCGGGTAGTTGTTGTGCTCAATTGCTTTGGATGAAGGCAACTTTGAATGACTATGGAATCAAATTCAAACAAGTGCCATTGCTATGTGACAATGAAAGAGCTGTAAAGCTAACCAACAATCCGGTTCAACATTCAAGAACCAAACACATTGATGTGAGGCACCATTTCATAAGGGATCATCAACTCAAGGGTGATATCACAATTACAAGTGTTGGCACCGATGATCAACTTGCCGATATATTCACCAAGTCACTTGATGAGAAGAGGTTTTGCAAGCTAAGAAATGAGTTGAACATTCTTGATTATTCAAACATGTGTTGATGCACCCCCATATATGACATGCCTCTCCTTCGAGCAAAGCAAGGTACAAGTTGGTTGACATGTCATTCTATTAGGAATTGTTAGTGCACCTAGACATCAATTCATTAGGCTCATTCATGAAAATCAAATGAATTTGATGCTTATATGGTACCACTATTGCTTCTATGTTTGACTTGATCTAGTGGTAGCATATGACATGTTTGTAGGCTTGCAATCCTAGTGTTTGATCTAGAATATGAACTTCAAGTATTTACCTCAACATGGGCAAGATAACCATTCTAGGATGTGTGAACAAGCTTGTCCATGGTTTAAACCGAGTTAAATATTTGGGGCAAGTAATCTAGATTGAACCACAACTAAGCTTCTCTCCAATAATCCTTTTATGATAATAGATGACAAAGGGGGAGAAGTAAGTAGTAAGACAAAAAGAAAAATATTTTGAAAATTTTGAAAATAAAAGCACACAAGTAGGGGGAGCAAGCCTATGAATCAAGTTGTTTCATATCTTTGTGCATTCATAAGTGCTTGCTTACATATATATTTACATTCATGATATGCTTGTGTGGTGAATGCTAGAAACTAAATTGACTTGATGCTTTGAAGTACTAGCATGCTTAGATTGTAGCATCTTTCTAGTGGTATTTCAAGTTTGCCCCTCAAAGTATTTTCAAGTGGTTTCTAGGCATTCATGGTGCTAAGGATGGTTTCACATTGCACTCTGATTGGTATCACGCTTCAAAGGTCCATCCTACACACCTTAGCATCATCTGGTAGCATTTACTCTCCCACAAGTCTTACTCATGCATATGTGATTAAAATGAACCAAACTCATATATCACATATGTAGGGGGAGCTAATACTACCAAAGTTGGAATTTTCATCATATACATTCTTTTATGAAAGGTTGTCATCAATTACCAAAAAGGGGGAGATTGAAAGACCAAATTTGGTTTTGGTTAATTGATGAAACCTATGGACTAACCCTATGTGCTAAGTGAATGATCTAGCTAGGGTAATCCACCTTGACACATGAAGCTAGAAGGATGACAATGGTACATTGATCAAGTGCTTCATGAACTAAGGAAAAGAAGAAAGAGAAAAACAAAAATGGGCTCAAGGCAAAGGTATATCCATAGGGCCATTTTTGGTTTAGTGATCAAGACACTATAGAGAGTGTGATCACATTTAGGATAGATAGTCGTACTATCAAGAAGGAAAAACTCGTTTCGATTGCGGTTATCATGTGCCACTAGGTTTGCATTTGCATACATATAAAATGAACCTAAGTGACATGAACATGAATTAAATCCAAGATAATATCATGAAAAGGCTAACACAGGTGAACAAGTGTATGGATCACAAGGTGTTAGCACATAGAAGCTTGGAGAAGAAAGGCGGCTCGGTTTGGAACTCAGAAGGGCTCCGGACGCAGGGTCCGGACGCTGGCAAGATGCCGTCCGGACCATTGGTTGTGCGACCGGAGGCATACCCTAGAGCTTGACCTCTCTGGAAAGAAGGTCCGGACGCTGATGATGGTCCGGACGCGGACTCCAGACTTGCGTCCGGCTGTTTGGAGCTCTCTGGATACTCTCTGCTGAGCGTCCGGACGTTAGGCATCGTCCGGACTCTGGACATCGGACGTGCGTCCGGGCAGTTGGTGCTCTCTGGTTCGGCTCTGCGTAGGGTCCGGACGCAAGGCGCGATGGTCCGGACCCCGACTGTTCACAGCGACCGGAGGCCACATGGACAGCTCTGGTGAAAGCGCGAACCTGAGGATTCACATGGCAGGGCGTCCGGACCCCCACACAGACTGCGTCCGGACTGGCGCAGAAAGCTGCAGTGAAGGGGCAAAACGGCTAGCTCGGTGGTGGAAGCTATTTAAGTGGTTTGGCCGGCTCCTAGATTTTTTTCTTGCACCTCCCATTCATTCTCACTCTTTGTGCTTGTTTGAGAAGCCCCCAAACTCATCTCTCTTTGCTTGTGTTGCTAATTCTTGAGAGTTTTGAGTGAACCAAGTGCTTGATCATTGCATTGCATCTTAGTGGCACTTGGTCATCATTATCGCCGTGGGATTTCTTGTTATTCTTGGTGTTTGCCAACACCTAGACGACTTGGCGATTGAGGAGAAGCTTTGGCGCGTGTTGGTGATTGTTTGCGGCCGGCTTCATCGACTTGTGAGAGGGCTTGTACCCACCTCGGCGGAGCGCCAAAGGGTAACTCTAGTGGATTGCTCGTGTCTTTGAGTTACTCTCATTTGGGTGGTTTCTTGTGGCGCCTGGGTAGTGGGCTTGGCTTGTGAATTGCCAATTAGCCACCAAAACACCACTTGAGTAGTCGACACAACGGGGACTACCTTGGTGGCAACCAAGTGAACCTCGGGAGAAAAATCTTGGTGTCAATCTTTGTCTCCCGGCTACTCTTGGTGATCTCATTGTGATTGGTCTTCATATTGATATTCATTCTTCACAAGGCATCGGTATAAGCAATCACCCCTATCTTATATTTACTCTTTCATATCTTATCTAGTTAGCTTGCTAGTTTGCTTCCTTTTTAGTTGTTCTTACTAGCTTGTGTTAAGTGCCTTAGGTTCTTGCTATTGTTTGATAGACACTTGACTAACTAGAATTGCATTGGATAGGTGGCTTTGCAACCTAAGTAGAGCTAGAACAAGAAGCTTCGCTTAAGTGTTATCTAACCTTTTGCTCTAGTGATTTGTAGAATTTTATTAGGCTTTTCACCCCTCTCTAGTCATCTAGGACCTTTCAAGAGGTATGAACAAATCAGTGAATACCATCATTTTACAATTATGAACTTTCTGTTGTAGGACAATTGAAGAAATACCACCTGTTTTTTTTAAAAAAAATACTACCAAAATTTTCTTGTTCAACCATTAACTTTCTCTCCACTCTTGTTTCACAACTCCGTCACTTTGAGTGGATTCTACCATCAGTTCTAACCGCTTTACCCCTTAACATCACTCAAAGTAGTTTGATCCATTTTTACAAGGCTTTAAGCAATCCAGCAAAGAATGCATGGATAAGATGTTCCCTTTTTTTTGAGCCAATGTGAATTCCCCTGTTTCTTTTCGTATCAGTTGGCAGTTGCTTTCTCATATTTTTAATGTGGTTTCTTAGAAGGATTTATACATAAGGATTCTGAAATGCAGATTACTTGACATCTATAATGTGAATCTAGTTGCTTCCTAATTAACAAGCTTTGTCTTCTGACAACATTCCTTTTTGTTCTAACGTGTATAGGTACTTCATTGTTATTGATGACATATAGGATACCTCAGTTTGGAAAACAATTAGATATGCTTTGCCCGATAATAATCATGGTTGTAGAATTATCACAACTACACGTATTATGAAAGTCGCTGAACAAGTTGGTGGTGCTTACAAGATGAAACCACTTTGTCGTCCCAGCTCTAGAATATTGTTGTATAGAAGAATATTTGGCATCAGAGACGAAGAAAAATGTCCTAATGAGGAGCTAGCTGAAGTATCCGATAGAATACTCACCAAATGTGCTGGGGTGCCCTTAGGTATCATTACTATAGCTAGTTTGCTGGCCACTAAAGGGATAAATAAACTGGACTGGTATGATGTGTACAATTCTATGGGTAGAGGTAAGGATGAAAACGGATCGGATACGAACGGATATCATTGATATTATATTTGTTTTCATATTTTTGTTCGGAGTCGAATCCGGACACGGATTGCTATCGGATACATATACGAATACGGATGGTCTCGGTTACGAATACGAATAATGAGTATCGAATACGATATGAATCGGATTCGGAGAATATCGGATACAAATATCTATTCGAATATTGAATAAAAGATATACATATATATATATATACACACATACATACATATAAATATATATATATATATATATCTTATAGATTAAAAAAACAGCAAACGTCACTAGACATCGATGGCAGCTTCATTCCTTCTCCTCCTCTTGTTCTTGCGTGTGATCTGTGTAGTGGCCTGTTGGGCTGTCTAGTGGCCCAACGGCTGTGGGCCTCTGCTAAAACCTACGGGATGGGCTTGTTGTGGTGTGGTCGTGTGATGAGGGCTGAAGACTTGAAGAGGTAAAACTTTAGTACCACATTGGTTACTCACAGCAGAGCGTGGAGGGAGGAAGCTATAAATCGATGGGCAGGGGCAAGGCAATAGGACATTCATTGCTTGGTTGTCTGTAATCGGATAATATCCGTTAGATGCAGGTCGGATACATTTGGTTTTTTTAACGGATATCCGATATTCGGCGGATAATAGCAATATTGTATTTGTATTCGGCATCCGCACAAGTTATCTGTTTTATTATTCGTATCCGAAAAATTAATTGGATATCTGATTAAGTATCCATATTTGTTCAGATTCGTTCGTCCGTTCACGGACGGTCGGATAAAAATCCGGTCCGTTTTCACCCTTAGGTAGAGGTATGGAAGACAATTTAGACATGGAGAATATGAGAAATATTCTTTCATTTAGACACAAAGATCTGTGATCTTAAGTTCTGCCCTCGTAAATCAAAGAGCAAGAAAAAAAAATAAAAAGGTTTAAAATGAAGGGTTTCTTTTAGACAGACTTGGTTAAATTCAAATACATTGCGGATGTTGTAAAAGAACACAAAGGATGTTGTAAAAGAACACAAACTAGACTCCATTGCCATAATGGAAACCGGAAAACAAGATATGTCAAAAACAAATATGGCACGACTCACCGAAGGTGCCGACTTTATTTGGCACTGTCTTCCCCCGAAAGGTCGATCAGGTGGCCTCCTCCTTGGGATTAATGCTACTATTCTAGACTTATCCTTGGGATTAATGCTACTATTCTAGACTTATCGGTGATAGTCGAAGGGGAGTTTTATGTTAAATTTCAACTAATGAACAAAATAGATAAGTTTAAATGGATTTTGATGGCAGTGTATGGTCCAGCTCAAGATGAATTTAAATCAAGTTTCTTGGTTGAACTAGTCAGTGCATGCCAACAGAATCAATTACCCACCTTGGTTGGAGGCGATTTCAACATTTTAAGGCACAGTAGAGAAAAGAATAACTTAAGGTTTAGCGATCGGTGGCCATTTCTATTCAATGATGTGATTGACAGCTTTGATTTAAGAGAAATAGAGCTTACTGGTCATCAATTCACTTGGGCTAATTCTTTGCCTATTCCGACATATGAAAAATTGGATAGAATTTTGATGTCTACAGAATGGGAATTCAAATACCCCCTAGTGTCAGTTCAGGCTCTTGACAGAGGGGTTTCTGATCATACACCGCTTCTCCTGGACACGGGACAACCTGCTTACTCGGGGGAGCAAAATCTTTTAGGTTTGAGCTGAGTTGGTTTACACATGATGATTTTTTTGATCGAGTTTTGAGTATATGGAATAAGGAAGTAAAAGGGAATAATTCGGTGCAGCGATGGAATAATAAGCTAAGCGCTTTGCGCCGGCATCTGCGTGGCTGGGCCTCCAAAATAAATGGAGACTATAAGCAACAGAAGGCTGGATTACAAGCCTCAATCATAGATCTTGATACTGCTACTGAGACAAGGGATTTGTCTGAGGCTGAGCGTACCCTCCTTGCTCAGTCCCGAGAGCACCTTAGCAAGCTACTAAGAGAGGAGGAAATCAAATATTATCAGCATGCTAAGGTCAAGGATATTTTATATGGAGATAATAATACCAAATACTTTCAAATGATTGCCAAAGGCAAGCATAGGAAAAAGAGGATTTTCTCTCTAGATGACGTTAATGGGAAAATTGAGGGGCAGGCAAGCCTAAAGGCTTATATTACAAACTTTTATAAAGATCTTTTCAGTGAACCTGAAGTCAGTCCTTTTAGTCTGGATGATCGGACAGAGGACATTACTCAGGTGACTGAGTCTGAAAATGACCTTTTGACTGCCCCTTTCATAGAGGAAGAGGTGAAGAATGCTGTTTTCAACATGGAGCACAACAAAGCGCCGGGTCCTGATGGCTTTCCTGCTGAATTCTATCAGAAATTCTGGGAAACCATAAAGGGAGACCTTATGCAAATGTTCCACGAGCTTCATATAGGGGAACTGCCAATTTTTAGTTTGAATTTGGGGTGATTACCTTATTACCAAAAGTCCAAGAGGCAAATGTCATCCAACAATATAGACCTATCTGTTTGCTTAACGTGTCCTTCAAAATTTTCACCAAAGTGGCAACAATGAGAATTAATCTAATTGTTGACAAAGTCATTAGCCCTACTCAAACAACATTTATGCGTGGACGAAATATCCTTGAAGGGGTCATCATACTGCATGAAACAGTCCATGAGTTACATCGCAAGAAATTGAATGAGGTAGTCCTTAAGATCGATTTCGAAAAGGCGTATGACAAAGTAAAATGACCTTTCCTTTTACAATCCTTACGAATGAAAGGTTTTTCACCCAAGTGGATATCTTGGATTAAATCCTTTATCTCGGGGGTAGTGTTGTTGTCAATATCAATGATGAAATTGGTCATTTCTTCCAAACCAGGAAGGGACTCCGACAAGGAGATCCTTTATCACCAATTTTATTTAATATTGTTACGGATATGCTTGCTATACTTGTTAATAGAGCCAAAGAGGAGGGTCAATTTGATGGCATTATACCTCACCTGGTGGATGGTGGCCTTTCAATTCTTCAGGACGCGGATGACACTGTTTTATTTCTAGACCATGATCTAGACAAGGCAAAAAATCTTAAATTATTATTATGTGCGTTTGAGCAGCTCTCTGGACTAAAGATTAACTTTCACAAGAGTGAAATCTTTTGTTTTGGGGATGCTGAAGACACTAGACTGGATTATGTGGAGCTTTTTGGCTGTAAATCCGGAGAGTTCCCGATTAAATATTTGGGCATCCCAATACATTACAGAACGTTAAGAAATGCTGACTGGAGAATGGTAGAGGAGCGTTTTGAGAAAAGACTTGGCAGTTGGAAAAGCAAACATCTATCAATTGGGGGTAGATTGACATTGCTTAATTCCGTCTTGAGTAGTCTCCCGATGTATATGATGTCTTTCTTTGCAATTCCAAAAGGGGTCCTTAAGAAACTAGACTATTTTAGATCTAGATTTTGTTGGCAAGGTAGTGAACATAAGAGAAAATACAGACTCACAAAGTGGTCTATTCTTTGCCAACCAAAGGATCAGGGTGGCTTAGGAATAGCTGATTTAAATATTAAGAACATTGCTTTGCTGAGTAAATGGTTGTTCAAGCTCCTAACAACAGATGGTACTTGGCAACAATTGCTACGAAATAAATATCTTGGTTCTAAGCCTTTAGTGCAAGTGGAACGCAAACAAGGTGTTTCACATTTTTGGACTAGCTTGTTGAAGGTGAAATCTGATTTCCTCCGCTTTGGGTCTTTTATCATTAAAGATGGTTCACAGGTTAGATTCTGGGAAGATAAATGGTTAGGCAATGAGAGTTTGATGAACCAGTATCCTGGTTTATATAGCATTGTTAGACCAAAATTTGTCACAATTTCAGAAGCCCTGAGTTCCCATCCACCTATCCAAAATTAGTGGATTGGAATCATTTGTTAGCACGCCTAGCCAATTTATCGTTGTTACAAGGTCATGATGAATTTCACTGTTCTTTGCATCCAAATGGACAGTTCTCGGTGAAATCGCTTTACATGGCAATAATACAAACCACAGTTCTTAATATAAATAAACGGTTATGGAAACTAAAAGCATCTCTTAAGCTAAATTTTTTTCTATGGTATCTTAGGAGAGGCGTAGTGTTAACAAAGGACAATCTAATTAAACGTAATTGGCATGGAAACAAAACTTGTTGCTTTTGTCACAAAGAGGAGACAATTCAACACTTGTTTTTTGACTGTAGTTCCACACGCTTTATTTGGAGTTTTTGTCAGGTAGCCTTTAACCTAACAAAACCTCAAAGGGTAGAACATATGTTTAGCGAATGGCTAAATGAAGTTACAAAGCATCTAAAATCTATAGTCCTACTTGGAGCAGCGGTGACTTGCTGGTCTATTTGGTTACACAGGAATGATTTTGTTTTTGAAAAGAAAAAACTTAATTCTCATTTGCAGGTTATTTATGCAATCTCCCACAGGCTCCGTTCGTGGGCTATCCTTCAGAATTCGGAATTCTAGGATATAGTTGTGGCGGCATCGCAACGTTTGAAGCAGGTGGCGAAGGATATCTTTACCCGGGCATATGGGTGGCGATCTAGTCTTAGGATTGAATGTCACTAGAATATGTTTGGTCTTTTATCTTAGCTGTGTGCCTATCCTCTAGTCAGAGGCTGGAAGTTTTTCGTTCCAAAGTCATGTATCAACTCGATGTATCGCTCCTGGAATGTAATAAAATCTTCCGTTTCCAAAAAAAAATTTAGCTATTATAATCTGCCATCGCATCTAAGGACTTGCTTGTTATATTTAAGTGTGTTTCCAGAAGATTATGAAATTGGGAAAAGACATTTGATATGGATGTGGATATCAGAAGGTTTTATCCATTGTAGGAAACAAGGGCAAAGCCTATTTGAAATCGGAGAGAGTTACTTTAATGAGCTCATAAACACAAATATGATCCAAGCTGTGTATGACAGGAATAGTATGAAGATACATTCCTGCCGTGTACATGATATGGTTCTTGATCTTATACATTCCATATCAAGTGAAGAAAACTTTATCACCATATTGAGTGATGTGGGTTGCATATCTCCATCACAAAAGGTTCGAAGGTTATGCCTTCAGAATTACATGGAAGATCATGGTACACATGGGGCTACAACAAGCATGCAACAAGTGAGGTCAGTGGTTGTCTTTTCATCTGCTGTAAATCTAATACCGGTTCTTTCAAGGTTCAAAGTTGTACGTGTTCTGCATTTAGAAAATTGTGATCTTTCACATGGTTACAACCTAAAGTATATTGGGAAGTTAGTACATTTGAGGTTCCTAGGACTACGTTGCACAAGGATCGTTCATCTCCCTGAGGAAATAGGGAGCCTGCAATTCCTGCAGGTACTGGACATCTCGAACAATGCAATTTCAACCTTGCCATTCACTATTGTAGAGCTAAGACAGTTAAAGTGCCTATACATTGATCAGAAAGTAACAACGGAAAATAGGATTGGGGGTCTAACATCCCTGGAAGAGCTACGGCTGTTAAACTACAGCATGCACTTACAAGGTTCCCGTGGTATCATGCAAGAGCTGGGACGCTTAACTAAACTAAGGGTGCTGGATATTGTTGTCAACTGTACAGAAGAGGAATGTATGCTGGTGGAGGGCCTACACAAGCTACAAAACATCCAGAATCTATCTATTTACTTTCCAAGACATACTCACTCACTAAGACGTGCAGGTAACTTGGATGGCTGGGTTGGGCCTCAGGGCCTCCGTGGTTTGGAAATAGTTGGCTGCATGTTCTCGAGGCTGCCGATTTGGATTAAACACTCACATGTTCAGAACCTCTCCTTCCTAAGGATCACGGTGGAGGGATACAGCAGCAGGATCTCGAAACCCTTGGGAGGTTACCTGCTCTCCGTGGCCTAGATATGTCTTTTGACAGGGGATATTCTGAATTCTCTAATAGGGAATTCGTCATCAGTGCTGGTTTGTTCCCTTGCCTGCTACACTGCATGTTTCAGGGAGATGGTTGTCCACTTGTGGTGTTTGAGCAAGGAGCTATGCAAAGGCTCAAAATTCTTGATCTCCATGTCCCTGTCGCAGTGTGCTCTGAGTGGATTGAAAAAATTCCCGACTTGGGCTTTGAGAACCTGCCGTCGCTCCTAGACCTTCGTGTTCGCTCCTTCAGGTTTAGACTAAACATTAAGATCGTGAGGAAAGCTTGGGCTGCTTTAATGAATATGGCTGAAGTCCATCCGAATCATCCAAGCATTTCTGTACACCACCCCCTCATCTCCTGAAGGTGCGATGGCTGCAGTACCGCATCTATCTTCACTGTCTCATTTCCTTCCCCGTTTCTTCTAATGCGAACTATGATCTGTTTTTTTTCAATGGTTCAGAGTATTCATGGATTGCCGGAGAAAGATACATTCCTTGCATTGTATTCGCCGGATCCACAACGTATTTGCTGGGATTGAGTTGCTCACCAGTGGCTCTGGGTCCACAACGCCTCATAAAAATGGCGCCACCGCCATACAAGCTGTGTGGACAGAGAAGATGATTCCACTCAGGAAGACATTCGTTTAATTTAATTCTCTATCATTCAGTAAGAAGAAATTAAAGTCATAATGTGATCAATGTGCGTATGAGCAGCCTCATTTTTGCACGGGCTTACACGTACTCCGATCCTGTATATATATGCTGCCAATTCAGTGGTTTGCATGTCATTGTCTTGTCTTGTTTTCTTTTCTTGTCCAGCAAAAGTCTGGATGGGTATGTAGCTCTATTTTTTAACTTTGTTTATCTCGGCACCTATGAACTCCAATATCTGTGTGTAGTTGATCGGTGCAACGTCTGATGGGCTTACATGAAAACCTTTAATTTTGGTTCAATATATGTCCTTGTTGTTTCATGGTATATATAGGACAACAAGAGAGAGCATCTGATGGGCATTTTTAATTGAGATTATTTATGTTCAAAATATTGAATATAGGGCAACAAGAGAGCATCCTGTACTTGAAAATTGATGTCATAGTGTGGTTCCAAAACCATTCTTGAAAATCGGTTTAGACCGCCTGTAGAAATCGTTTGTGGTGTAATGTAACTTTTGCACTATTATCCATACATGTGAAAGAGTATCTATCCTTGTGGCCTTGTGGGGAGTGCCCAAGAGCACTTCTTCCCTTGAAGATAATGTCGATGATCACGACTTAAATGTCGCGACCGTGGAATCTAGAGGGGTGCACTAGGCGTCTAACACTAACAAAGAGTGAAAATTAATATTAAGAATTTTACATTATTGGAAGGGACCTTGCAATGTAACCCGACGATACATAACCAAATTCAAAAGCTATGTCGACTATCAATGCATATTTCAAAGCTCCTTGACACGAGCGTGGAAAATAATGTTTTTCGTAGCGGCAACATGCATATGCTCCGGCCCCGACAGTGCAAGCGTCGTTCGAGGAGCACAACGTGCACCCACGTTCTCGTCCTTGGAGGTACTCCAGTCTCCATCAGAACTTTTGCCGGATTTCCTTCAGGCTTCAACAAGCAAGTGACGACAATGGCAGAGGCTGCCGAGAAGCTCAACGTGCATCGCCAAATTTTTATTTGTGCCGACTGCCGAGTGCCGAGCCGCGTGCTCATCTCTCTAATCATATATATTTTCATCGTTGTGCGTACTCTAATAAGTATATTATACGTTATTTTATCTCTTTCTACTAAGCTAGCTAGCTAGATAGCTTAAGCACCATCGTCATTAAACTCCAGAGTACTGCACATGCTCCCTTTGCTAACATACACAAACACAAGCAGCTCTAGAGAAAGCAGTGATTCAATTGGAGTGAGCAGCGCAGCACACTCCGTCGCAACCATTGATTCTGGCAGCGAGCAGAGCAGTGATCGAGTCTGGCAACGAGCTGCAACTCGATTTGGCTAGCAAGCAAGTCCCAACCAGTGAGTCTAGCTCTCGCTCTGGGTGTTCTATATACTCTTCTCTCATATATATACACTTTGTGAATTTGTTCACGTCGCAAGAGCTACTAATTAATAAGCCAGTAGGGTTATATCAGCAGGTTTTTTCACCCTACGAGCGGAGAGAAAGATCCACTGCACGGTACCATGGAGATCGTGGCCGGGGCGCTGCCGAGTCTCCTCCCCAAGCTTGCTGACCTGCTCAAGGGAGAGTACAACCTGCAGAAGGAAGTCAAGGGTGGCATCATCTACCTCCAAGCAGAGCTCGAGAGCATGAAGGTCGCCCTCGAGAAGATCTCGGAGACGCCACATAACAAGCTTGACAAGCAGGACAAGATCTGAGCCAGGGATGTGAGGGGGCTGTCTTATGACATAGAGGATAAATTCGACAATTTCATGGTGCGCTGCAAGGCTGGAAGCAAGGTGGCCGAAGGAGAACAACGTGGCTTCAAGAAGGCCATTGATAAGAGCCTCAAGTGGTTGGCACGGCCTAAGATCCACCGTAAGATTGCTATCTGAAGGACCGAGAACGGCGACCAGAGGGGGGGTGAATGGGAGCCTCAAATTTCACTCGGAAATATTCGGGCCACTCTTCCCAAAAACAATCCCAGAAAGTAAGCTTACTCCACCAGCAAGATCACGACCCTAGAGAGGGTGGATACCTTTGGTGAAGACAAGAGGTACATCAGATCTTCCGGAAACCAGAAACTCAAACCGTGACACCGATAGTGAGACTTTCAACCCCTATGGAGAAGAGAAGAAATCTCACCCAAAAACACTTATGAGAACTGATCTCAAAGGTGCTTCATTAAGTTCCCTGCGTGATTACGAAACCAACGCAACAAACGGAACTCAATTCGGAGTCCGGATGAGGGAGAAACGACCAAAACAGCGACGAAGAAAAATCTTGCTGGAAGGCCAACAGACGCTTGCGATGGACGGTCCGTTGGGCGATGGACGGTCCGTTGCCAGAGTCCGTTGCAGCGATGGACGCTGGGCGACGGACGGTCCGTTGGCAGAGTCCAACGCACCCAGAAAAATCAGCCCCTACTGGAAGGGCGACGGACGCTGGCGAAGGACGCTGACAGAGGGCGACGAACGCTGAGAAGAGAGTCCGACGCCAAAATCGAAAGACGTCGACAAGCGAGGTGACGGACGCTGACGTCAGCACGCCCCAGCGTTCGACGCAAAACCCTCGGAGCGTCCGACGCTCCCGAAAACTGCACAGTGAACCCGAAAATCGTTTTCTCTCCTCCAAATCTTCCCAAAACTCAACCAAATGAACTCCAACTGCAACCAAACTTTGTAGGCATGATCCTTGTATAGTTGGGGAGCTAATCCTAAGAAATCATCGTTCAATTTGGTGAGAAATAAAGGGAAACGAGGATTTGGGGAGAAGGGGCAAGAACAAAGAACACCGCAAAGAAATCGCCCGATCTACGCACTCGTGAGGTTTGAGGGGAATTCCTTTAGTGCAAAGATGCTCCTCACGAATACGAACAACTTGGTTCAAACGGATTTGCATGAGCTACTCCCTACAAAGAGAAATCATCTCGGGAAAAAGAGGGAGCAAAAGCAAAACGCGAAGAACACACGCAAAACGGGGACACGATCAAGAAATCGAAGCCACCATGGCTTACGGAGGTTACGGCCTCCGATTCCTCACAACAAACTCAAGTTCTTACAGAGGTTGGTGAAATCAACCTAGGGATCTCATGAACTAGAGAGAGGGTAGAGAGAGAGAGAGTTGGGGCAAAATGATTAGAGTTCAAGAGATAGGATGAGGATACCCCTTCATCCTCTATTTATCAGAGGCTTTGGCTATTTTCCAAGGACCCCCCTAGATACAATGAGTGAACTACCTAGCCTAAACATTGCAGTCCAAGCTCCGGTAAATATCTCTCTCAATTTGAATGGACGGCCCCGCTTCCTGCCAGGAGTTGCCGTCGCCTCGACGCAACCTCCAGGATTCCGCCACGTGCCATCCTCGCTTCCTCGGAAGCTCCGTCTAGGTTTTGAGGCCCAAACCCAGGAAACCCGCCACCGGTAGCTTTGGGCTCAACTACCGAAACCCGAGTTTTGCGGCCCAAACTCGGAAACCGACGCGGATGGTTTTGAGGCCCAAACCACCAAACCACTCGACGCGAGCCACCTTGTCTTCGCCCGGTCGGACTCCGAGTCCCCTGAGCCTCCGCTCGACTCGCGCGTCCACCGTCTTGACTTGGTCGACTCGGTCTACCTCCATGTCTTCTCGCACTCGCCGGTGCCAGGTACTAGCCACCACAGCTAGTCCGCCGGCGCCCATGGTCCCTCAGTCCGAGCCCCGCTTCCGCCCTTCACCGCTCTCAGTCCATCGGCACGGCAAGCCTCTACTCGACCTTCTCCACTCCATTGACCACTGTCACTAGGCATAGTACCTGCACACCACAAGCCGATAGACAGTCACACATTTGCTTTCGCAAAGATTAGTAGTAAGTCACTCAAACTGAAACGCTCAAGTGTTGGGCAATCACTCATCACAAAACTGAATATACATGTGTACTTATCCACCATGTGTTCGCACTATCGATATCAGAGACATCAAGAGCCATGTTCTTGAGGTGCACGAGCGGCGCCGTAGGTATGAGATCAATAACCATAGTGTTGATAATAAGCCTATCAATGTTGACCCCCGTGCATTGGTGGTTATGAAGAGGTGATAAAGCTAGATGGAATTGATGAGGCAAGGGACGAGGTAATCAGGATTTTGATGCAAGGCAATGAAGTGTCCAAGCAGCAGCAAGACAAGATAGCTTCTATTGTGGGATTTGGTGGTCTAGGAAAGACAACTCTGGCTAATGTGGTGTATGAAAATCTTAAAGGAGAATTTGATTGCTCGGCTTTTGTATCGGTCTCTCGGACTCCTGACATGGAGAAATTATTCAGCAGCTTACTATATCAAGTTGACAAGCAGAGAAACAATATAAGCACCGATGCCATCATTGATGATCTCAGGAAATTCCTCCAGGAGAAGAGGTATGAACAAACCATCAACACTAGCCATCAGTTTATAATTATGATTTTTTCCTTATGAGAATTGAAAAGACACCACTATTTTTCAAAAAAAAAATATATCATATAGAAGTTTTCTAGCTAGTTCAACCCTTAACTTCCTTTGCGCTCCTATTCATAACTCCATCTCTTTGAGTGGATTCTATGTCAATCGTGACCCTTTTGCCCCTTCTAGTCAATGTGACAACAATTATATTTGATTTATATAGGATGGATTCTAAGTTTCAGTATATAATAATAATAATAATAATAATAATAATAATGTGTTGTCTGAAAACTGCCACCTTTTTTCTATATATTCCTCAGAATTGCAGCCATTTTCTCAAGAATTTGTGTGGTGTCTTTTTTTTTTTCGCGAGCGGGTTGAACCCGTATTTCATTAAGAGGAAAATAGTCCGAGAGGTTACACTCGGTGTTGGCAAGACGCCACACCACCCAGAACGCAACACAGAACCACAACAACCAAAGCAAAGCAGTAGAGTTTAAATTACATGAAACGTTGAACTGCGCGACCAACGATCAACCAGAGTGGTGAAAGGCTTGAACCCCGCTAGTGCCCACTCCTCGGCCTCGCGAACAGCGGCCATTGCCACAAGCGGAGCGGTGGATGCCTGACCCCGGAAGACTCTAGAATTTCTCTCCTTCCAAATGGACCAAATGACCAAGATCTGGAGGGAGTCGAAGAGCTGCCAGTCAGGCTTGTTGAAACGACGTCGTTGGCGAAGCCACCAATTGCCAACCCCTTCCTCGTGATCAGGTACCAGCATTGCCAAGTTCAGAGGGTCGAGCAGGGCCAGCCAAACCTGTCTCGCGGAGACACAACCTAGGAACAGATGGCCGCATGTTTCAGGGAGCTGATCACACAATGCGCAGGCGTCGGAGTCCTGAAGATTGTGCCGCTTCCTCCTGTCCGCAGTCCATAGGCGATTGTGTAGGAGCAGCCAAAAGAACAGCTTAACCCGGGGCGGTGCTTTGGTGCGCCAAAGTTCCTTTGCCCCCAGCAGTTGAGTTGCGCCGAAGAAGAAGGCTCTGTGTGTTGTCTTTGAAGGAGTATGCAATAACAGTTGTGAAACAGAGACTCCTTGCCATTTGTAATACGAATTCTGAAGTTTGGGGTCTTTTGTCATGTTTGTCATCTGGTTGCGTGATACATTGTCTTTCTGGGTTTTCTGGCAGACGGTTGTGATTCCGTCCTTCTTTACCTTTTTCTGTCTTGTCTAAACTATCTAGGTTCTGTCTCGATACTCTCTCAAAACTCTGATGTATTTCCGTTTTGGTTGAAATGGAAATGGGGAGCCCCCTTATTCGAAAAAAATTGTAATTCGAATCTAGTTGTACCATACTTAAGGAGCTTTGCTTTCTGATAACATGAATTTTATGGTCTAATATGGACAGGTACTTAATTGTTATTGACGACATATGGGATATCTCAGTTTGGAATTATATTAAATGTGCTTTGCCTCCTAATAATGCTGGATGCAAAATTATCACAACTACACGTATCCTGAGAGTGGCTGAAGAAGTTGGTGGTGCTTACAAGATGAAACATCTTTGTCTTCACAGCTCTAGAATATTATTGTATGGAAGAATATTTGGCCACAGAGGCAAAGACCAGTGTCTTGATGAGGACTTAGTCGAAGTATCCAATAAAATACTAACCAAATGTGCTGGGGTACCCTTAGCTATCATTACCATTGCTGCATTGCTGGCCAGTAAAAAAAGAAATAAATTTGACTGGTATGAGGTTTACAGTTCAATTGGTACTGGAATGGAGAATAATACAGATGTGGAGAATATGAGAAATGTTTTGTCGCTCAGCTATTATAATATGCCATCCCATCTGAAGACTTGCTTGTTGCATTTAAGTATGTTTCCAGAAGATTTTGAAATTGACAAAAGACGTTTGATATGGATGTGGATAGCTGAAGGTTTTATCGTCCAACATGGAAAACAAAGGCATGGCCTATTTGAAGTTGGAGAGAGTTACTTCAATGAGATTGTAAATAGAAGTCTCATACAACCCGTGTATCATTCTTATGGTATTAGTGGATAAATTAAGTCTTGTCGTGTGCATGATATGGTGCTTGATCTTATCCGTTCCTTGTCAAGTGCAGAAAATTTCATTACCACGTTGGATCACACATATCCATCCCAAAAGGTTCGGAGGTTATCCCTTCAAAATGACAAGGTAGATCATGCTACGGATGGGGATACTACTATGACCATGCAACAAGTGAGGTCTCTAGGTGTGTTTTCATCTGCTGCAAATCTAACACCGGCCTTTCTTCCAAGGTTTGGAGTACTACGTGCTGTGCTTGGATAATTGTGACCTTTCAAATGGTTACGACCTTATGCATATTGGGAAGTTGGTTCACTTGAGGTACTTGGGATTACGCTCCACAAAGATTGCTCATCTCCCTAAGGAAATAGGAAACCTGCCCTTTCTACAGGTGTTGGACATCTCCGGCCGCAATGAAATTTATTTGACCTGGCCATTCTCAATTGTTCAGCTGACACAGTTAAAGTGCTTATACATCGGCTGTGTGAATAATTTAAATACGATAAACATGTTCTAGGGTCTAACTTCCCTTGAAGAGTTATCTGTTGGGTTTAGTCCCACATCGGTAATTGATGGTGGGGGAGCACAACATATAAGGCGGGGGCAGTCCTCACCTATCAGACTAGTCTTTTGGGTTGAGTTAGGCGTCAGATCTGGATATGTTGTTGGCTCCCGGTGGATCTGGGCCCGAGGGGCGCCGGCTCGTGGGTATAAGCGGGCTGGGCCGAATTCCGCTGCGCACCATAACACTATCATTATACATTGATCATGATTATGATGATTATTATGATGACCCCATTGCTACTGTACAAGTAGAAGCTCTGGGTCATCTAACAGAGCTGAGGGTACTGGATATTCAATGCTGTTTCGAAAAAAGAAGAACGGGAATATATATGCTGGTGGAGTGCCTAAACAAGCTGCAAAATATCCAGAATCTATCTCTCGGGTTCGAAGTGTGTTGGAGTAACTTGGATGGCTGGGTTGGGCCTCATGAGAGTCTCTGCAGTTTGAAACTAGGAGTAGTAACTGGCTGCAGTCAGTCTTTGGAAGCTTCCGGGTTGGATTAAGCACTCGCACCTTCCGAACCTCTCCGATTGAAGGAGTTACATCAGGAGGATCTCGATATTATTGGGAGTTTACCTGCTCTCCGCGAGCTAGATATGGATTTGACTTCGGGCAAGTGGCGTTTTGATGATGACAATATCTTTGGGAAATTCGTCATTGGTCCTGGTTTTTTCCCTTGCCTGGTACGCTGCAAGTTGGTGCCGTATCATAAACGTGTGGTGTTCCAGCAAGGAGCTATGCCGAGGCTCACAAGTCTTTACCTCTATGTCCCTGAGCATATGTGGTCTCCCAGCTGTAACAAATTTCCCGACTTGGGCTTTGAGAACCTGCGGTCGCTCCAGGACCTCCTTGTTGGCCTCGGAGATGGACGTAGCGGCAGTTACATCGACGTCATTATGGCTGCGCTAAGGAATATGGCTGAAATCCATCCAAATCATCCAAGTGTCTCGGCTACCGGTCACCGCTGGTGATGAAGGTGCGACAAAGTGGCTCTGCAGTGTGTGTTTATTTTCCTTGTCTCATTCCCTTCTACATTTCTCCTGACATTAACCTTTTCTTCATTCTGACAACATACAGGCGGGCAGGCAGTTGGTGTGGTTCCATTCAGGAAGACAGATATTTTTCACTTCAAACACAAGTCAAGTCGGAGGTACTACACGGAACATATATATAATAGTGTGATTCGCGCATGCATCTGAGGATTGAGTCTCGCTTTTCACAAGCTTCCATGTACTCCTGCTTTTTGCAGCTGGCCAATTAAGCGGTTCACATGTTTTTTTAGGGAACAGGAGGAGCCAGGGGCTCCTACTGAAAATAAATTAAGCAAAACAGGTACATGTTACAACCAAAGTAAGAGAAAAAAAGAAAAGAAAGAAAGAGGGGGGGGGGGGGGGGGGGGGGGGGGGGGGCTGGCAGCAACCTAGACAGAGAAGATCAGGAGCAGAGAAAGAGCAACAACCAAAAAAGGTTACAAATTGGAATTTATCCATGCTTCAAGGGGAGCAAGGAAACTAGTCTTGGCCCTGTGGAGCAGCAAGAGAGCTTCCACTGTCACATATCTTCTGCATTCTTCAATCATTGGGTTTTTGTTTCTGAATATAACATCATTCCTTACCATCCAAATTCCCCAGCAAAACAAGATGAAAATGTCCAGGGAGAATTGCACCAGCATTAAAGACTTCCAAGCTTGAAAGATTTGTGGAACTATAAGGTGATCAGAAAACTGAAAATTCACCAAGTTCCAGCACTCCTTAGCAAAGGGGCAATAGAAGAGAAGGTGCATAGCTGTTTCCTCAATAGATTGTTGGCAGAGAACACATTGATAATCATCAAGGTGCAAATTCCTTCTTCTCATCATATTTCTAGTGCTTAATCTGTCTCTAAGAATAAGCCAGAAAAAGATCTTATGGTTTCCTTGGCATGAAGTTTTCCAGAGCCAACTGTAAATTTGTTCAACCTGAGAGTGGCCTGAAGGCTGAAAGTGCTTTGTAAGCTTTGGATGATGAAAAATGTGAGGAACCCCAAATATATGTCCAATTATCATTTCAGCCATTAAGCTCTAACTCTGAGAGTTTAAGTTGGAGTTCTTGGAACTGTGCATGGGCGTTCACTGAAACATGTGTGCTAAAGAGATCAAGGAGAGTTGTAAAACCATGTGCTTTGCTCAAACTTATTGATTTGTTTTTTTTTCCATATGAGTATAGCTTTGGGAACTACAATTTTCTGACTTGACCATTCCAAAGGTCATCCCAAAGAAGGCAGGACTGACCATTTGCTACCAACACACTTGCCAACCCTTTGTATTTGTCCATTAGCTTCAGAGCATCTCTCCACCAAAAAGATCCTTTTGGGGTAGTCATACTTGGCAATCTCCCATTTCTATAGTGCTTGTCCCAAATCAATTCAACCCAGGGAAGGTTACTTCTGTTAAAAAAAATTATGTAGGTGCTTGAGAATCAGGGCTTCATTGTGGGTTTGAAGGTTTAGAACACCTAAACCTCCTTCATTCTTAGGGGTACAGACACTTGGTAATGCTGCCTTAGCAAATTTCTTTGCAATTGCCTCTGCTCCTCTCCAAAGGCAGTGTTTTCTGTATTTGTCGATTTGCTTTACCACTGTTTTAGGCAGAATAATTGAGCACATTGTATAGGTTGGGAGGGCTGACAGAACTGAATTGGTGAGCTCAAGTCTGCCAACTTGGCTAAGAAATGGAGAGATGTAGTTTAATCTCCTCTCACACTTGCTTATTAGAGGAAGATGGTCTTGCGTCTCGTTTTCATCATATTAGTCTAGAGGAGCTATGCCATGTCTCACAAGCCTTGAGATCGATATCTATAGAGAGGTATGGTCCACATGGAATGGAGTTCCTGACTTGGGTTTTGAGAAGCTGTCTTCACTTGTGGACCTTCATATTGGCCTACAACATGGGCGTGATAGCATAGCTGCAAAGCAAGCTATAGCTGCGCTAATGAATATGGTTGAAGTCCATCCGAATCACCCGAGTGTTTCAGCTTCTTGTTACTACCAGTAGTCGTGATGAAGGTGTGATGGTAGCCGTGGTTATCTTCCTTGTCTCATTTCCTTCTCTCTTTCTTCGAGCATTAACACGCACATACGATGTTTGTGATACTTGGCCACTTGCCAGTGAATCTGCATTTAAAAGGAGATGTGGTAAATTGCTTGAGTTCAATTATGTCCAGACATGGTGCTTGGTGTTGCCATAGTCGATCGTGTGGTTCATCTCAGCGGATACTTTGCTACTTGCGCTCTATTTGGCGGATGATTTACCATCGTCATTGCTAGTGTGGATACTTTGCCGCCGACGCTACTCTGGTCTCCCCCCTCAGGCAGATGCTTTGTTGCCGAGGTGTGATGATCCCCAACTGCTTGCGGTTTTTTTTGCCGCCCTGCTACTAGATGATTGTCCCTTCTCTTGGTGGTTGCTTTTCCACCATGGCTTCATCAGCTCATTGGCAACTTGTCATTGATATATTTTCTTCTGCAGGTCCGGTCGGTTAGGTTTGGAGAGGAGAGTCTTCTTCCTACCGCCTTTTCTTTTTCTGTTGTATCGGGTTGGTTTGTTGGGTTGCTTGCCACCTCCTTGGTGGTGTTTTGTAACTCTAGCTACACAAGGGTTCTCTCGTAGTTGTGTGGCAGTAATTTTTTTTTTGTTTTAAAAAAATATTCATGCATGCCTTGGCCTTGTTTCGATTTGGTGTTCTTGAATGAGAAGAGGTACAGTGCACACATTGTTGCTCTCATTTTGTACTGGAACACACATCTCTGAATATAATCTTGTAGATATGCATGTTATTCTGTCCCCCTAGTTTATATGTTTGAAGTCACAAAAAAAAAGTTGTGACGATGTTGATATGCGCGCGCGACCAGTTATTAGTAGCTTTTGCATTGGTTTTATTTGGGTCTATGTATGAGCAAGCTATGCACATATATACATTTTTATATATAATGATAACCTTTACGTGGTATCATCGGCAGAATCTATGCATGTTTGAACGAGCTAAATCTCCCGTGTGGCTCTTTTTTGTGCCAATGCTGTTTGGGTTTGCCCGTCGGGCGCATGTCGGCTGGTTGGAAACAAGCATAGATGCTAACGTACGTTTTTGTTTTCCAGCTAGCTAAGCTAGACGTACGCACCCGAGGGTGCTGCCCATTCAGTGACGGAAGGGGGCCACCAGGGCCACGCGGCCCCATATATGCGGCAAAAAAAATTTAGACCTCCATCGATGCTATTGTAAATAATTTCTATACGATGCTATGAAAACGAGTAAAGTGAACTCAAATGAAAAAGGTAAGTTTCTTTTTCCTCTTTTACAAAAGAGTTATTTATATGTGTTATCATAATAAAAACTATGATTATACAGATATTTATATTATATATACATTATGTTGGTCCTTATATTTTGTCTCGCCACAGTGTCTCACTTTCTCATTTTGTTGATTCCGTGTCACTGAGTCCATTACGTCATAAATTAAGCATGCACGCAGCTGCAGCTACAGCTACTACACATATGAATGTCGTCAGTGATGATGGAGTATATAATAGGTAAATTAAACATTAGCAGCTGCAGCAACGGAGTAAAATAGGCCTGGCTAGCTATACATATATAGCTCAGGGAAAACGAGCTAGCTAGATTCAGTCGAGCGAGGACTTGAAAGGCCGGCAGGCCATGCGCCGCTATCAATGTCGTCGTCTGTACTCTCTGAAACCTTGCGTGAGAGTTCAGTTGTGGCACTACTGCTTGCGGCGCTACTGTGGCTGCAGATGATCTTGGTCGCGCTGACGCCGCCGCCCAGCCTACTATTGGGTTGCCCGGCTGCCGGACCAGATGCGGGAACGTGAGCGTGCCGTACCCTTTCGGCCTAGACGACCCCGGGTGCTACCTGCAGGGCTTCAACAACACAAGCACCACGCCGCCACGGATGATCCTCTGGCTCCCCACCGGATTCTACGTCGTCAACTTCATTTCTCTCAAGTTCTCCACCATCCATTTCAATTCCCGGCATGTATTCATGGAACCATCTCTGGTGAAGTTGCCGCCGCCCAAGCAGGGCGGCTATGGCGACCCCGGCTGCCACTTGTTCTACACTAGTAGAAAAACTCACTACGGTAACGGTGGGTAAAAAATTTTACAGACGGTTTTCGTTACCAAACACATGTGAAAATAAATCGTCGGGTTTGACTCTTCAACCGCCTATAAAAACCAATTTTTACAGGCGGTTTTCTTAAGGAACCGCCTGTAGAAATCTATTTCTACAGGCGGTTTCTTTAAGAAATCTGCTGATGAAATCGGTTCAGTATAGAATATGAGGAGGGCGAGCGGAATATGGACACAAGTCACATATAGGTGGAGTGGTAAAGGAGTTTATACGTGAGGCTGAGGTCTCTGGTTCAAACCACCGCGAGCGCAGCATAGGTAGGTATATATTTTTTTTTTGATTTTTGGACAGCCATTTTACGGGCGGTTCTCAAGAAATCGCCTGTAGAAATCACCCATTTTTACTAGGCAGATATTTTTTTTTTGATTTTTGGACAGCCATTTTCACAGACGGTTCTCAAGAAATCACCTGTAGAAATTACCCATTTTTACTAGCTCCTCCCTCAGACGGTTCAAAAAAATGCCTGTAAAAATCACTTTTGAACCGCTTGTATAGTATCTCTTCCTACTAGTGCTACAAGCACCTGTCGCTGGACTGGGAGGTGGGATCCAGGGCGGCGATGCAAGGGCTGCTGCCACAGGCAACGCGCGCCGGGAACGCGACGTGCCCTAAGGATCTCGGCAGCGATGCGTGCCACAGCAGCTACAGCACCTGCGTAACCACAACCGGCCTGCAGTACGCCAACCACAGTACCGGCTATGTGTGCAAATGTCATCAGGGTTACCAAGGCAATCCTTACCTCAGCGACGGATGCCAAGGTAATTACTTTTTTACCCTTGGTTACTAATTACATCTCCGTATATATGTGTGATATATGATGATAGCCCCACATGACACACGTCTCACGTGTTGTTCTCCTAAATGTGTGTATGAGCCCAACTCAAAAGCTATTTTCTCTCTCTTCTATTAAGATATGGAACCATGCTTGAGATGATTTATGAGTAGCCATTGTGGCTGCCCTTAGGACAGTCCTAATGAAAGACACTATGCACAATATCCAAGACTAATTAGTATCCAGTAGAAACTACTCTTTCCAACCCATGGTTTCTATATTAATGACCACACAAAGAATAACTTAAATGCAACAGAAAATGAAGATAGATCAAATGTGACAAAATCTCTGTAGCCCGCATGGCCACACGATAGAAGGCAACATGTTTGCAAAATAAGGCTGACAAAGAAACGAGAAATTTGCTACTGTCCAACACCATTTTCAGAACCATATTTTATCAAATATAGCAACCCATATATATGTTTCCAGAACCCATAAAGATAATAGGTACCATCATCGACCATCTCTCATACATATATAATTAACCGAAGAACTAAAGTTCATGATGATACACATAGTAGTAACATAATAAAGTTGCACAACATCATCTCCATTGCACGCCATCGTCCAGGTTCAGAAGTCCTTCAGAAGGCATCAGCTTGCAAAAGTTTCCCAAAAGGCATCAGGTTGCACAACATCATCTCAAGTTAAAATAAACAATGAATTTCAGAAAAAAACAAAGATAACCATATAGAATAAAAATTAACATAAACATGTATATCTCTACAAACTGATCTACTATTAGATATATGTAAGTAATTATTTTGCCTATATGAATTCCCAAACTTTTGCCAAATATGGTCTATCAAATCAGCTTGATCCCTAGACATCGAGAGCTTTACCTGAGTGGCAACATCCTTGGTCCCTCGGAGCCCAATGAAAAATCAGTTGGCTCATCTGAGAGCAGCAAAATTTCAGATGCAATGCCAACCGGTGAACTGAAGACATTCCCACATAATGTAACTAGTGGGTTCAAGAAAAAGATGTCCTGAATTCATCATGGTCTCCCATTAATGCTATCTTTGACAAGTAGCAGAAAAACCAACTTATCTCATTACATACCCAACCTCCTACCGACTCAACCATTCCAGCTCCCAGCTCAAGACCCTGTCCATACAGGTACCATTCCTTCCTTGACAGTCAACCAACATGAGTAGTGTACAGAAAACTACAAGATCCCTCAAATTCAGCAATACAGATAATTAACTCAAAAATTTATATAGGCATGGCGCTAGCATGTCGCAGTAAGATATGTCTATAAGACAATGGAATAACCAACATGAGTCCATGCATATATGTAAAACTAGGTAGTAGGTACCGAGTACTAACCCATTCTTACTCTTCTGCTCATAGATTAATAAGGAACTGAATGCAAGTGGTTTTTTATGAAAGAAATGCAAGTGTTCTTCACAAAAGGGTGTTTGTCGACAAAGGACTGGACATGGAAAATTGACTGCTGCGCATTCCATTGGAAAATGAATATACCTAGCACTGCATCTGGAAAACATATAGTACATTATTGATTAATTTTGTATATTATCCTAGAACTCTTACCATTCACTGGAGCCCATCGGAGAAGAATTTGTCCACCACGCAAGAAAGCCGGCGGCTTGAATAATTGGAAGTGGTGGAGATGCTGCAGTAGCCAGGGCGGCACCGGCGGCAGAGGTGGATCCATGGGCGGGGCAGGAGCACCTCCGTCAGCAGGGGCGGCGGGAGAACGGGCGACCCTAGCAGATCTAGCAACGGCGGCATCGAGAGGACGACCAGTGCCTCGCCTGGAACTTTAGCTCGGATTCCTCCTCAGCTGATTCATGTTCGCTCAAATTTGGGATGGATTGGGGACAGACGATGCTAGGTCTTGGGATTGAGCGGCGCACCTCTACGGATTCCAGTGAAGTATTTGGAGACGACGCTTGCCGTGCGCGGGAAGAAGAATGTTGTGAGCAGGGGGGGGGGGGGGGGGGGGGGGGGTGAAGAATCGCGGGAAAGATGAGGACGGCGACACAGTGGATCCGCATCGACTCGAGTAGTTTCTCCCCAACGGCGATTTGTTCGCGTCTTCGAGCCTCGTTGCGAGCGTCGACCTGGTTTCGTGAAGTAGAAACCGTTTCCTTCTTTCTCACTCTCTTTCCTCATTAATTCTCTTGTCATATCATCAAAAAACTAAGCTGTCAACTTATTTAATAGGGATAGAAACTACAATAAATTTGTCATTGGGACTGCCCTTAGATCGAAATTGTCTTTTGATTTAAATGCATGGAGTATATGTTAATCCGTCATAGATATAGGGTCCATAAAAGTTACCCGCTTGTTTAATAACTTTTGTCCTCCATCGCTTATTGCAGATATCGATGAATGCAAGCTACCTGATAAATGCTTTGGTGACTGCCAAAATTTACCTGGAAACTATTCTTGCCAATGTCCGATGGGAACCACCGGCAACCCATACAACGAAAATGGTTGCATCAAATCAAATACAGGTAGTCCTGCTGCATCTTCTTAACGATTTTCCTGATACCATTGCTGGACCAAGCAAATGAGCCAAAACATCGATTCCCTTACCATTGTTGCTAGGTATAGTTGTTCCCTTTGCGTTGACATTGCTAGTGTCAGTGATGAAAGTAAACAACACCTATAGTAAAGATAATCCATGCATTCTAAAAAGATTTCATATGAAATTAGTTGAATAGCGATCACACTTGGTGACACATAAATGCTTGAGCCACATCCTCTAAATATGACATTATATTTACAGTGTTCTCTTTTATATGTTTCTAAAGTTAACAACTTTTGTGTGACTTTCAGGGCTGATCATTGGCCTAGCAATTGGATGTGGAGCAATTCTTCTCTGTCTAGTGTTAAGCACCACATATCTGATTCATAGAATTATGACACGAAAGAAAAGAATGAGACAAAGATTCTTGAAGCAAAATCATGGTCAATTGCTACGACAGTTAGTATGCCAAAGGGCGGACATAAGTGAGACAATGATCCTTACCTTAGAAGAGCTAGAGAAAGCCACTAACAACTTTGACAAATCTCGTGAACTAGGTGGTGGAGGGCATGGTACAGTCTATAAGGGAATTTTATCAAGTCTCCATGTCGTGGCAATTAAGAAGGCAAAGATAGTGATACAAAGAGAAATCGATGACTTCATAAACGAGGTTGTTGTCCTTTCTAAGATAAACCATAGAAACATTGTCAAACTTCATGGGTGTTGCCTTGAGACAGAAGTTCCTCTACATGTTTATGAGTTCATTTCTAATGGCACTCTTCACAATCATCTTCATGTCAACAGTTTAGTATCACTACCTTGGAAAGACAGAGTGAGGATTGTGATTGAAATTGCAAGGGCCCTTGCATATCTTCACTCACTTATTTCTATGCCAATAATCCATAGGGATATCAAGTCTCCTAACATACTTCTTGATGATAATTTGACTGTGAAATTGTCTGATTTTGGAGCTTCAAGGTATATTCCTATTGATGAAACAGGGTTGGATACAACTGTGGAAGGAACATTTGGCTACCTGGATCCTACATACCATAGCACAGTGCATCTTACTGAGAAGAGCGATGTCTATAGTTTTGGTGTGATTCTTATCGAGTTGCTAACCAGAAAGAAGTCAGTTTCTTATAGATCCCTTGAGGGTCATGGTCTTGTGAATCATTTTTCCACCCTACTATCAGAACATAATTTAGTTCACATATTGGATCCACAAGTTCTTAGAGAGGGTGCAGGTGAAGTTATCGATATCTCTCTATTAGCAGCAATGTGTGTGAAGTTTGTAAGCAAGGATCGACCAACAATGAGACAAGTGGAAATGACATTAGAGAGCATTCATGCAGCAAAGGAGTACAATTCGAGTGACATGACCGATGCATCTGATGAAAATTAGGAACAAATGAGGTCACTAAAGATGAGGATGGGTTGCAAAGGATTAATGATGTCACGACATAGCTAGCTGATATTGCTAAAACTTGCTGATGATTAGGACGAAAATCATCCTTATTGGTTTTGTACCTCCATATATATACATGATGCTTTGTAGCCTTGTGCGTTATTGAGTTAGTGTTTGAATCAACAGTTGAGACTACTTCTTGAGGAAATAGTGAAAACAAAACCCTAGCATCCTTTGCACAAGAACCTGCTGCCATTAGATGGTGAGAGTAAGTTGAACACTATCAATACAATGTGAGAAGAAAGGAAGAAGACAAAAACTATCTAGATTTGGTGTGGCTTTGAACCAATCCACTTAGAGCTAACCAAAATTATAGTCTCAAATGCACAAGAATCTACTTCCATTGGACAATTGGGAGTGATTAGAACACCAACAACACAATGTGAGAGGAGAGAGGAAAAATGAAAATGAAATCTTTCCATATTTGGTGGCTCTAAACTAATCAAGTTTATTATTATGATCAATAAGAGCCAAAATGTTGTGTTCTCGTTCTACACTTGTAGTAGTTCGATTTGGTTAGTTGGTTTGAGGATTGTTTGAGCACCATCAGATTTGATAGGAGTTTTTATCTCACAACAATTTCAACGTTGAATCAATGATGGGAGTAAACTTGAATGTGATTTTGTACTAGATGCTATCTTAGGTGCTATCTGTGAATGCTTTTGGACTGATCTGGTAGTTTTAGTCTATGGACTCGAACCTAATGGTCGATCATATTGTTGGATCACTTTTGGATGATGATGACTTAGCTAAATTATGTATTCAAGTACTATATATATATGCATGATATCATGTATGTTGGCTTTGGCACATGATTATATATGTACTCATTTGATGTGGATGTATGAGACTGATTAATGTGCTCATATGTGTTTGTTATTCGGTACTGTATTGGTTCTGAATGTGGGTCAGTTTTAAATATATGTGGATTATTTTTTTTACCTATTTAATTGATCTTGATGGACTGTCAGTTGCTAAAAGTTGTTACTGCGATGAACGGTCGGTTGCTAAAACAATCAACAGACTGTCTGTTGCTAAATGTTGGGGCGATGGACGGTCCGTCGCTAAAGAAGAGGTCTGTCGCTGTATATATACAACGATGGCTTCAACAGCGTCTGCTGGGGTCCGTCGCTGTAAGTTTTAGCCATGGACCGTCCATCGCTGTATACCCCTTACAACAACTTCAAGTCAGTCGCTGATTAAGGGTTGTGGTATAGTGAACATAGAGCAATTCTAGTAGATGATTGATTTACTAGCTCGCCACACTAGAGATCACCCTGAGGTTTCCTCTCCACTCCTCCACCGAGTTTGAACAGGTCATGGCATGGTGATTGACTCAGATCTAAGAAGACCAAGATAGCCTCCCACACCATGCTATAGGCTCAGCTAGCACAACTTCATTGCCAATGCTCAGACAACTTGCAACATGTGGCTTGTGGTGGAAGTTTGCATGACCATGCCCATAGTTGGAGTAATGTGCGTTGTGGAGGGAGGCGACCATGGCTACAACAGTGTGCAAGTTAAAGAAGATGAGGAGGTATTATTGTGGGCCCTAGATTGTTGTGAAGATACAACTCCCCGTTTATTTGAGCGGAGGAGTTTTTGCTGACCACCAAAGAAGGGTGCTACCTTAGATTTGCTGGACAAGAAAAAAAGTTACATCTCCCCCAATATAATAGTTTTATGGAAATAAGGGACACATAAGAGAACTACTCGAGATGCTCTTATGGGCTGAACCCATGGCTGGTTCAATTGGCGTGGGGTGCATGCAGCAAACAAAGGTAACCTAATTGATTAGAATTGTATTTGTTCAGGGTTTAATTGGTATCACTCTATGTTTACTATAAGTCTTTTTGTCATTTAGTGTATGTTGACACCGTTTTTCGGCACGTGTCAAAATGAGTTAAGACTTGCGTGAAATCGGTGGCCATTTTCTATCGGCATCAAGAAGTCATCGGTAAAATTTTTACCAATGGGAATGCACTGTAAGAAGGGTGAGTTTGTTGCCGATAAAAGCTGGATGGTTCTTACCGATAGAGATTGATTGGTGAAGTCAGGTCACTAGGATGCCGATTGCCGATAGGGGTTGATTAGTGAAGTCAGGTCACCAGGATGCCGATTGCCGATGAGGGGATGTTGCCGATACCGATTGCCGATGGGCATGGAATGTCGATGGGCACAAGATGACTTGGCGGTTGATGTTAGTGAAGGATTGCCGGTGGCGAAAGAAGGAAGTTGCAGATTGAAGGAGTCTGCCGATGGAAAGTTTTCATGGAAGCAAAGATATAAGGAAACTGGAGATTTTATACCAGTATTATTATAGTAGTTTGAGTCTGACTCTTGCATGAGTCGTTTGTTTTCCTTTGAAATAGGCGTGTTTGTTTAGGAAAATAATATTGTTATTTTAGATCCGACTCCTGCGCGGGTCAAGTTTCCTTAAAGTTAGGGGTTTGTTTTAGGAAAGATACGAGTCGTGTCTTTGTACAACTCTCCATACGGGAGTATAAATATGTGCCCAAGGGCTGCGTGTAGATATCAATCCAATCAAATCAAACCAATTTTACTCTTATTCTACTTTTATCGCAATTTACCCTTTTTTGCATTAGTCTTAGATTATCAACGAGTTCTTCAAGCTTCGACGGGCTGCGTCACCTTGATCTCCGTCAAATCCTTGCAAGTTCCGCGTGGGAGTACCTCTGAGCTTTGACATCCGGGCACATCGCCGTTGTCTCGTTCAACTCTGCTCTAGTTATCCTGATCAAGTCCCAATCTAGGCATCCGGGCGCATCGCCGTTGTCTTGATTGATTCTTGTTCTAGTTATCGTCCTTGTCGATTAACTGGTCAAATCGACTGGCATGCCCTCGGATATCGAATTCCGGTAATAGCCCGAGGTGTTCGCAGATTCTGACGTTTTTTTGTGTCAACACCTCTTTTGTCACGCTCGGTGAGACCCGATTATACAATTTTTACATCTATCATGATTACTCCAAGGAGTATTATTGAAGTCTCGAAAGCAGATCTGAAAGATGATCAGAGGTTGGCTATGGAGCAGGCTATGGAGGAGTACAAGCGGTTATATCTCAGGTCCTTCAGCCTGAACGGGATCGGCGAAGCAGTCCAGAAGCAAGATCCGCTATCGCCACGGCAAGTCATTTTCGACGCTGATCCTAGTAAATTTCAAGAGATGGTTAATTCTGCATTAAATAATGTATTAATTAGCCAATCCAATGTGCTGTCTGATACTATATGCAATGCTGTTAAGCAAACTTTCAAGGGAGGACAGGCACCATGTTATGTTGGTCCGGAGTATCGTCAGCTCGGATCGGCATCTGTTGCGATTCCATCGGCGGTTCCGAGGGTGTCTGCACCAATTGTGAGCCGATCTGCCGATGAGATCGCGCCACCAAGATTGAACCCAGCAAGCATCACTAAGGTGAATACAAGTCTGGTGGCTTCAACAATGTCTGAGCCTGTGATCCAGAATCGGCCAACTTCTGCTAACTGGTGGGGATATGGCATGTCTCCAAGTCCATCTACTGATTCCAGATTGGTTCAAGATAACCATGTAGGGTGGAAGATTCCTATGGCATCGGCAACACCTATACAACCGATGGTTCCAGTGATGCATTATGCTACGTCTTCTCCGACGGTGCAGTTGCCAACAGGGAATCTTCGAATGGCAATACCCAGAGTGCCTTATGCCCAACCATCGGCAAATCACTTGCCAATACAACAAGGTCTAGCAACTGCAAGTCAACCCATGGCGACAATGAATCACCCGGCGCCACAAGAACGACAAGCATCGGCTCGTTATCAGCTATCGACAAATTCTTGGCCGATGCAACAAGGCATGCCGTTTGACGATCAACCTCTATCGGCAATGGCTGCTCAACCTATGGTACCCGGAAATCAAGGCTATCATCCGAGGGTACAAGGGCTACAAGAATCAGCTGGTTATCAGCCATCGGTAAGTCATATACCGATGTCACCTAATATAAGTTGGATTGGTCAATTGCCGGTTTAGCAGCAAGTTGTGTAGCCTGGGCACCAACTGGCAAGAGCTCCGCAGTGTCATCCGGTGAGTTTTCGGAATAAAGTGTTGGTACATCAGCCGATAAGTACTTCAATGCAATACTCGCAAGTGAATGTGCACAATGAGACATCGGTACGACAACCGATGAATATAATGCCACAACATAAGCCAGTGACTGTGCAAAATTGCCCATCGGCGGTGCAGCCGACGCATAGTGTTCTAATGACTAGTACTGTGCACGCACCAATCATTTCAAGTACTTCGACGCCAAGACCTGAAGAAGTACATCAACCTACTCAGCCAGTGAACGTTCAGAGTTGCCCATCGGCCAATCAGCCGATGCATAATATTCAATGGACTGGTGCCGCAAATGTGCCAATTGCCCCAGCCTGTTTAATACAAAGATATGAAGAGATGCATCAACCTGCTCAACCAGTCAACGAGTCTGTGCATCGGCAAGATCAAGACACGAAGGTGTTTTTGACCAAGAAGATGGAAAATTTAAATTCGGACGACGAGCCAAGTATCAGCGTTGTTGAATTGGAAAGGTTCACCTTCGATATCACGAAGGTCGATCAGGATGTTAAGTCATTCGATCCCAGGGAGTCTTGGAGCACAAAGGTGCTTTTCGTTGGACAAGGAGATTCTGAGTCAGATGAGGAGGTGAATATCGACACTGTTGAATGG
Organism: Microstegium vimineum; assembly: GCA_022036555.1. Classification (NCBI taxonomy): domain Eukaryota; kingdom Viridiplantae; phylum Streptophyta; class Magnoliopsida; order Poales; family Poaceae; genus Microstegium; species Microstegium vimineum. The sequence continues at coordinate 57,030,893 of CM039132.1, read as the reverse complement.
GTAAAAGATAAGGAGCCGGTACCATATCCGCTCGGCCAGAAAAAGACTGAAAAGTTCACTTTCGATGTTACTAAGGCCGATAGGATATTTGACATATTGCTTCGGGAAGGGCGAATTAAGCGAGCCCTTAATCAAGTAATTCCATCGGCCGAAGAGCTCAAGAAGATCGGGTACTACAAATGGCACAATGCAACGTCGCATAGTACCAATGACTGCAAAGTGTTCAGGCAGCAATTGCAGTCAGAGATTGACTCTGGACGAATCAAGTTTGAAAATTCTAAAGTCCAGAAACCGATGGAGATTGATCAGCACCCGTTTCTGAATAATATGGTGGAAACTAGTGGAAAGACTAAGGTGCTGATATCAGAAGCTGCCAGGAAAAGTGCATCGGTAGATCTTGATCATCAAGTGGCTAAACGTGATGTAGAAAAGTTTGCCGATGACAGGAAAGGCAAGAGAGTTGCCGATGAAGGTAGCAGTGTCAGAAGGGCTCCTAGTGTTGCAATCACGCACAAGCAGCCAAGGCAAGAGTATCGGCAATCGCAAAAGGAGCGATATCGGCAGGAAGAAGAAGAACATCAAGAATGGCTTCGGCAGAAGGACCACTGGAGGTGTCCCTTCTTCGTTTACTATTGGGAAGAAGGCATTAAGCTACCTATTGCTGATAATTGTCCTAAATCCAACGGATACTACACTGCTGATCGGTCAGGTAAGAAACCCCGTTTTAATGATCGAGCATCCAGGTATGCCAAGCCGCTCAGAGAGAAGAAATCAGCACCCAACCGACTGGGGGGCAAGCTCAGTGCACATCACAGGCTTGGCAGGCGTGTTGATCAAGGGGAGCTTGAGGAGATGGCCAATGCAAGAGTGCCCGATGAGGAAGTGCTCTCTAGAGATCCAAACATCGGGAGAAGAGCCGATGCAAACAATGAGAGGCAGCACCAGCCTGTCTGGAAAACCAAACTCCCTCAGTGGTGTCCTAAGGGTCTAACAAAGACTCGGAAAAGAAGAATTCAGCGCGAGCGTCGAAATGATTTATATGACAGTGAAATTCCTTCAAGGGAAAAGCAGTGGAGGCCAAAGCGCAAAGATGGAGATCCATCGGCAGATGTCAATATATTGCCGATGGAATAACCGGAGTCGATGATCTTGGACATCTTGACTTGGGAGCAACACCCGGCAAACTCTGGCGTTTCCAATTATTACACTTGGGGGCACCGGCCGATTGAGTAAACAGTTTGTGTATCAAAAGCAGCACTGCCGGTGAATTTGTTAGCCGCCAAAGGAAAAATGATTGTAAGAATGATTCTGCCGTGCTTGCGTGCGATAATTAAGTATGTGGTGCAAGCATTTCAGGGGAGACTGCTCCTTGGACTTTCTTTGGTGGGTCTATATGCAAAGAAATCGGTATTGTCTTAATTTCGTTCCGATGGAAGTATGAAATTTCGTTGCCGGTTAGTGCTACCTCAACAAACAATCAGGCTGGATACCAGGCTCTGCTAAAAGAGTTGGGATTACTCAGGGAGGATATCAGCCAATTCAATAAGTCATGGTGTCAGTAATGATTGCCGACAATTAGGTGAAAGAGTTTACCGATGGTACTCTGGTATGGAAGTTGATTTTACCGATTGGGACTAAAAGTTCTAAAGTTTGGAAAAATGGTTTCCTAATTAGGAAGGTCCTTATCGGATAAAACAGTCTACCCCTGGCAATGCTTATATTCTAGAAACTCTCGAAGGAGTTGCATTCTCTAGCGCGACCAACGGTAAATGCTTGGAGGAATATAGTATTTGGGTAGACGTGTAGCGTGCTCGTTTGAATGCCGATGAGAGGAAAAGTTATTTAAGCATCGGTAAAAACGTACTGACATTATATTACAAAGTCAAGTCAAGTATCAATGTTACAACGACCGTTACAATAAATTACAACAAGGATTGGATGGCTGATATCGCATGCAAGCGAATTTGCACTATTTCCTCCATCTCCTTGGCATCGACATCGGCAGAGCCCTCGACTGGCTTGATCTTCTTTAGTAGAATGGCTTGTCGGGCATTTTGGTCTCTTTCTTGCCGCAGAACCCTGATGGTGTCGGACAGTTTGGCTTTCTTCTGATTGGCTGTGCTTAGAACTTCTTCGACCTTTTTCAACTCAGTCAGTAGCTCTTCTTTCCTTGCCGATAGTTGAGTAATTTCTTGCTCGAGATTGGCGCTGGAGACTTCTGCTTGGCCGATGCTCTTGTGCTTCTCGTCGGCAATACTTTTAAACTTGAGCTTATCTTCCTCAGTCTGAGATTGGGCAGTCCTATCGGCTATACGACGGGAGAGCCTCTGGTATTGGAGTAGCTTGCTATCGAGGAAAGTTGCCTGGAAGAGTGTTTCTTCTGTATCGGCAGGGAGGTGGCCTTGGACATCCTTGAAAGCTGTCCTTGCTGCAGTTGAATCTTGGATGAGCTGGGATGTATCTTGTTGCAGCAAGGAGAGCAGTGCTTCGAGTTTGGATTTAACCTGTGCCGATAGAGCTGGAGCAGAGCTTTCTTTGTCCTCATCCTCATCGGGAATGTCGATAGCGAAGGAGAATAGGTTGTCTGCTCGAGCGGGGCCTTCTTGATGCTCATCCTCATCCTGGGGGTTGGCACCGAAGGAGAATAAGCTGTCTGGGGAGTCTTGGGCCTGAAAAAGAAGAAGTTAAAATGCGCCGATCATAAGATTGTGCTATGAATTTTTAGGTAACCGACTTACCATTTTGAAGCGAATTTCTTGCCTAGGGCTTGGCATGTTGGATGGTCCAGTCTCATCCTGAAGATCGGCAACAGTTGCCGATGAGCAAGCTTTTGTTGGAGGAGTAAGTGACGCCATGGGGGCTGGTGGCGTTGTTGCTGGCGTTGCTTCCGATGTAGTAGCTGGCTCCCGTGGTGGCGACACCGTTCTCTCATCGGGGATTTCGGCTGGTGAAGGTACCGATGCCGATGTCGCCTCCGCTGCTGCAGCAGGTGGAGTTGTCTCCTGATCAGGGATGTCGTCTAGTGGATGATCAGGGATTGGAACCGATGACGGTTCTGCCGTTGGCACATCGGCAGTTGGTGGTGCAACTGGAGTCGATGGCGAAGATGGGGTGGCCAATCTCAAGCGCCTTTTCTTCCTTGGTGCAGCAGCGGGAGATCCAGCCCGTTTCGATGAAGCCTGGGGGGCATCGGCAGCAGGACTTGGGAATGCTTGTCTACTTGGAGCAGCTGCCGATGACCTCATTGCCTGAAAATATTTAGTGCAAGATTACGTAAAATAAATGTGTTGCCGATGAAACAGTATGTGATCGGTATGAGTGAAGATGAGTTTACTGCAAAAACCCGCGTCAAGGCAGCAGCAGCAGCCGATGTAGCCTTGGTTTTTGCAGGCGTCGGTTTGGGTACCTTCTGAGGAGTGAAGGCAGCTAGCGTGGGGGCATTATTGCCGATGAGTGATATAGGACTCATAATTTGAAGGTTGAAGGGCTTGCCACTATTGCTCATCTTGGGGATCGGATCGTTGACCTGTCAAGCATAAAGAGGTCGGATGCTGATGATAAGTAAAGTAATAAGGAATACATCGGGATAAAAACTTACTGCGTCGTCAGGGATGATGTGGTTGGCGTCAATCATATGCCGATAGTAGTGTGATGACTTGGCAAATAATTGATATCTCCATTCTTGCCACCAAAATTTATACTCATTCGTGATGAAGGATGTTGGTGACCAGGAGGATAAGTCAATGTCTGACGTATCGGCATTGGGAGGAAGATTGACGATCTTGTTCCAGTCCATAGCACTGGAGATAGTCTGCCTTGGCTTTGCCACCTTGGAGTAGCAGAGCTTGATCGGCAGTTGGCCAAATGCCAGTTGTCTTGCCGCTGCCGATGGGTAGTAGAACTCGAAGGATGGAGGGGCATTCTTCCTGGTTCCGAAAATATTGACCGGGATAGCTCGGGGAACAATGCTGGCCTTCATGATTATATGATTTTGAGGTACATTCCCATCGGTAAGATTGAACAGCAGCGGAAATTGATTGTTCTCATCAACGTATGGCCACCAGAGCCGCTCTGAAGCAGGGATTCCATTGTAGAATTTCTGGAAGAATAGACCAAACTGCTCTGCATCGGCATCGGTCCCTGGCAATACTATGATGGCCTCTCCGAAGTTGAGTGGAGGGCGAGTTGCCGATTCATCATCCCTATACTTGTAATCTTCCGATATGTCTCTTGGGAATTGCTAAGCGAACAAGTCAAACTGAAGAGCTTTATACATGTGTGCGTTCAACCACATGTTGATGAACCACCAGGGACCCCCGAGGTTGCCGATGGGCTCGCCTAGCAGTAACTTCTTGGATACTTGATGTAGAAGGCGGTATACCGATCCAAGAAGATATCTGCCTAGAGGAAGTCTTGTTCCATCGGCAAGAAGTTCAGCTGCCGGAAGATGCATAGTAGTGGGTCCGACTGCCCTGCCGCAGAAGATGAATTTTTCTAGCCACATATTTAGAAATATGGCGTGTTCCCTCTGGTTTACCGATCCAGTCTTCTGATACTCCTGGATGTAGCCGGTCCAGCCGCCGATATTCCTAGTGTTCACTTTATACTCGGCTTTCCTATTGAATAGAGTGAAGGTATCGACAGAGGAGACGTCAAGGCCGGTCAGCATGTGCACATCGGCAAGCGTAGGGGTGGCTGGTCCATGTCGGAATAGGAAGACGTTCATGGTGTCAGACCAAAAGTAGGAGGCCGCTATCAGCATATTCTCATTTTTCTCCATATCGGCAATGTAAAGCCTGATGCACTGATCCAGACTGCGCTCTGACCAGTAAACTTGCTGTGTTCTAACGACCCTAAGGTACCAGTTCTTCCACCCTTTGGTAGGCTTGGGCCATGACCGGAAGGCGTCCTTCCATAATCCTAGACTGAAACTTTCGGACCTGAATGGAATCCGGTTGGCCTCCACATTGATCAAATAGCTAGGGTCAGGATTCCCCATTGGACCCAAACAGGTGAAGCTGGACTGCTCAAGAGGGATTACTACCTTGTTGTACAGTTCCTAGGTTTTGAAAAGAAAAGAAAAGGAGGAATCAAAGAAGGAAAGGGGAAGATTATGGATTCATACGGACTAGGAACTTGCAGAAAGAGTAAGGAAGGAGTGGATTTACCTTGGGGATGTCAACTTGGATCGCCATGGAAGCTGAGGGAGTTCTTGCGGCTCGTACTTGGAACGTACTGTTGCTTGAGCTCGGGTTCTTCGGAGGCGCCGCCGGAGGTTGAAGATGAAGACGGGTGAAAAGTGAAAGTGGGCCTAGGGTAAAAAGGCAGATTGGGTCCTGGTAACTTTTATAAGCTTACTCAGGGGTATTTTGGGGGTTCGGTTCATACTGTGCAGGAATGTGGAGAGGCCTGCGGTGGATGTGCGTAATAATCGAAGAGATATTGTCAGATTTTCAGTTGTTTGCGCTATGATCGAGGGATTTTATTAATAAATTGCAATTCTGCGCACGGGGATCGAGGAAGTTGTGCAGTTGTCTCGGAAGGAACAGCTACGGTGGAGAAAATTTCGACGCGTAAAATATTCTACACTCCGAAATTGGGGTGCATGTGTTGACACCGTTTTTCGGCACGTGTCAAAATGAGGTAGGACTTGCGTGAAATCGGTGGCCATTTTCTATCGGCATCAAGAAGTCATCGGTAAAATTTACCGATGGGAATGCACTATAAGAAGGGTGAGTTTGTTGCCGATGAAAGCTGGATGGTTCTTACCGATAGAGATTGATTGGTGAAGTCAGGTCACTAGGATGCCGATTGCCGATAGGGGTTGATTGGTGAAGTCAGGTCACCAGGATGCCGATTGCCGATGAGGGGATGTTGTCGATACCGATTGCCGATGGGCATGGAATGCCGATGGGCACAGGATGACTTGGCGGTTGACGTCAATGAAGGATTGCCGGTGGCGAAAGAAGGAAGTTGTGGATTGAAGGAGTCTGCCGATGGAAAGTTTTCATGGAAGCAAAGATATAAGGAAACTGGAGATTTTATACCAGTATTATTATAGTAGTTTGAGTCTGACTCTTGCATGAGTCGTTTGTTTTCCTTTGAAATAGGCGTGTTTGTTTAGGAAAATAATATTGTTATTTTAGATCCGACTCCTGCGCGGGTCAAGTTTCCTTAAAGTTAGGGGTTTGTTTTAGGAAAGATACGAGTCGTGTCTTTGTACAACTCTCCATACGGAAGTATAAATATGTGCCCAAGGGCTGCGTGTAGATATCAATCCAATCAAATCAAACCAATTTTACTCTTATTCTACTTTTATCGCAATTTACCCTTTTTTTTGCATTAGTCTTAGATTATCAACGAGTTCTTCAAGCTTTGACATGCTGCATCACCTTGATCTCCGTCAAATCCTTGCAAGTTCCGCGTGGGAGTACCTTTGAGCTTTGACATCCGGACGCATCGCCGTTGTCTCGTTCAGCTCTGCTCTAGTTATCCTGATCAAGTCCCAATCTAGGCATCCGGACGCATCGCCGTTGTCTTGATTGATTCTTGTTCTAGTTATCGTCCTTGTCGATTAACTGGTCAAATCGACTGGCACGCCCTCGGATATCGAATTCGGGTAATAACCCGAGGTGTTCGCAGATCCTGACGTTTTTTTGTGTCAACAGTGTATATATAACTTTTGCTATGCACCTTAGACATATTTCATGTCTATATACATATAGTAAAACTGTATATCTAAACAATTAAAAATAATTAAATTTAAAATGAAGAGATTAAAATTTGTCTCGTTTTGTTTTATCTTGTGATGGGCAATTCATGTTCTGTGCGGGCGATAGACCGGCATGGTTTAGCGCATAGAAATAGCGCGAGATGGATGAACAATTGTAGATAGGAAAAAAAATCATCTTTTAATATTAGGTATATATAGAAGAAGGTGAATGGTAAATGAAGATAAACTGTACTTCCTTGGTCTCAAATTATAAGTTATTCTACCTCTCTTAAATAGTCAAAATATCTAAATTTAAGTAAACTTATATAATAAAATAATAACATTTATAATACTCAACTATGTGTCATGAGATTCTTGATTAATTATGTTTTCATAGTAATATCTATTCGATGTCATAAATTTTTATAATTTTTTCTGTAATAAGTTTGATCAAACTTTATATGATTTGACTTTAAAAAAATCGAAATGTCTTGTAATTTGAATGGAGAAAGTAATCGGTAATGCTGTGCATATAATTATTACTTATTAAAAGGGCAAAGCAAACTCTCGGGTGGTTCATCAGAAGCAGGTCGTCGTCGCCGCCGCCGGCGGAACCGGCGGAGCTGCAAAAGACACACGACGATGTCAGTGGTCAGTAGTCGGTGCAGATCGAGCAAAGTGTCGTTAGTTCGTTCAATAAGACAATAATACTTACGACGACATCAGCAGCTCCGATTTGACGGTGTACTGTGGGTACTGGTCCAGCAGGAAGCGTGCGATCACAATGACAGTCGTGCTCATGCTGCAGCAGATGTACCTCCCCGCGGCGGCGCCCTCCTCGGCTATGAACACCTCGGCGCGGCACACGACGTCGAGGTGGACCAGCTGCACGCCGCCGCCGTTCCCGATCTCGATGCGTTTCAGCGCGGCGAACGCTGCCTCGTCACCTGCCATGCATCCATGTCACATCGATCGATCATGTCGAGTGCCGAGTGCCGTCGAGAGTGCTGGTATATATAGTACCGGATATGAAGGAGAGGAAGGCGGGGACGCTGGCGGGGATCTTCCTGGCCGCCGGCGCCTTGCCGACGACGGTGGTGATGACGGGGCAGACGGTACGTGACGAGGTCGATGCTGTGCTCCTGGGCGAACCTGCACGCCTCCTTCTCCATCAGCACCCTCGAGACCGTGTACGCCTACATCATGGGGGTGCAAATGCATGATCACTATTCGCTCAACTGCATTATTCTTCATCATCAGTGATGACTGATGACATGGACAGAACACAACGTGGTACTACTTACCCATCACCAAACCTATCTTGGCAAAGAGACCTCATAGGTCCCAAATTAGTAGTGTGAAACAATTTGTTACCTCGAATTGCTAATATACAGTTAGCCAATGAGCAAGACGAGTTTCACTAGAATTTACATCGAAATGGACAATTCTCGGTGATATTACACTATCAAACGTTATTACATACTGATATCTCAAACATCAACAAACTCATTTGGAAAGTGAAAGTCCCGTTGAAGATAAAAATGTTCATGTGGTACATACGACGAGGAGTTATATTAACAAAAGATAACCTAGTAAAGCGCAATTGGTAAGGTAGTAAAAATTTGTTTGTCACAAAGAAGAACAATTAAGCACTTGTTCTTTGACTGCGGATTTGCTTGTTCAATTTGATCTTTTATTCATATTGCGACAAGACTTTTAAAACCACATAATATAGGTCATATGCTTAACGAGTGGTTAAGGGGTGTTAACAAAGATGTCAAGCTGTTACTCCTGCTAGGAGCGGCTGCGACCTGTTAGTCTATTTGGCTCAACAGGAATGATATTGTTTTTAAAAAGAAAAAAATGTTTCTCCTATGCAGGTTATCTATTTGGTTACCCACTGGCTACGTACTTGGACTATTCTGCAGAAGCCATATTTGCAGGATACAGTTGTAACGGTGTCACAACACTTGATGCATGTGGCCAAAGATTTTTTTTTCCAGACATATGGGTGGCGGTCTAGTTTGAGAATCGATAGTCACTAGAATGTGTTAGTTTTCTTCTTTTTCTTTGACTACGTGTCTCATGATAGACAGAGGCCAGAAGTCGCGCTCTGTGGCTTTGTATCAACTCGAAGTATTGCTACTCAGGTTTTAATAAAAGCTTCCTTTATTAAAAAAAACTACTTACCCAGTCAGCAGGCTTGGTGGCAGTAAGGTAGTCGACGTCGGCCCAGGAGTCCTCCTGCAGCACGTGGCGGCCGTCGCCCTGCAGCGGCCTGGAGGAGACCGCGGACGCCGACGAGGTCAAGACCACGCGCTTCACCGTGCCAGCTTTCACGCACGACCTCATGACGTTCAGAGCGCCGCGGGCAGCGGCCTCAATCACTTGGTCATTCTGCAATTTAATTAATTTGACAATATATATGAACAAGAAAAGACAGTCAGAGTCAGAGACTAACGTACCTCAGGATGAATTGGATGGGGAATCGCCGCCGGAGCGGCGACAAGGAAGGCGTAGTCGCAGCCTGCAATGGCGTCGTCGAAGCTGCCTTCTTCCTCGAGGTCGGCACGGAAGACCTCCAAGGGACCTAGCGCCTGCAAGTCCTTGAGGTGGGAGTTCTTCTCTGTGTCATCTGCACGCGTAGTGGCAATATAAGGCCGCCGGCACCGGCCAGCATGCATTTTCAATTCGTCGTCAGTCCAAAAAAGGCTAGCTTTATGCCTTATCATGCATGCAATACGTACGATCGATATACATACACATCAAAAGGTTTACAACATTGGGAAGGAATTATATATATGGAACTATGGAAGAAGTATGTAAGAAATAAGCGAACGAACGAACCGGGGTTCCTGACCGTGGTCTTCACGGCGTAGCCCTTCTCCAGCAGCGTCTTGATGAGCGCCGAGGCGATGTACCCGCTCCCTCCGGTCACGCACGCCGTCTTCCTCATCGTCGCGTCGTCTCGTCGGTCGCCGGCCGGTCACGCAAGGTCTTCCTCATCGTCGCGTCGTCTCGTCGGTCGCCGGCTGGTCACGCAAGGTAATTAGGAGGGAGACGACGATGACGCCTTCTTCGGCCGGAATTCGAGTTGGGAGATTCGCGTACGTGGTGTGGCTGTCAGCTGTCACTAGGGAGCCTATATATAGCAGCCCCTATATACATACTCACATATAGTTTTGGGTAAAAATACTTCCCAACAATATTATACATTTCTTGCCTACCTCACACTCGATCACATGCTCTTGTGCTATTTTAACCTATGATATATGTATAGTGGATTAGTAGTTTGCATGTGTGTATGAACTTGTATGCATAGTCAAACATGTTTGTAGACTTGGTTCTTTGGTGTTGTGTGTAATCGGTCTTTTACTATCAATACCACTTATATTGACGTGCTGCAATATTATTCGTTTCTGAAAAGATTTTGTTTATTTTGTTTGTAGGAAACAATATGAAAATAAAACAATTTATGCCTCTACCGTTTTCAATCCATAGTCCCTACTATACCAAGCCTGAAATCTTGAAATTTTGAGTACCAGCAAATACATGGGCATGCATTTCTCGTAATTCTAACCCATGGCCTTAATGCTCAAATGAGCCCCTTTTATCATCCAAATATAGTCACCAATGACTAGATACCTGATGCTATTCGTTTACTCTCCCCATCCCCCAAAGATTATCAAAATCTTTTTCTCGATCACGCAAAAGATTTACGTGTTTTTATATTAACATAGAGATAAAGTTTAATACAACACGCCTTGGCGGCGCCCTAAAAGGTCAGATGAAATGTACGTGAACGCTCAGACTCCCTCTAGTGTACTGAAAATGAAGTGTTACATTGAAAACATATCAGCCCGAAAACCGACACTAGCTAGGAGGCCTATGCCCGCGTAGCCGAACGGCGGCGGCGCCGCTTGCGCGCGCCCACACCACTGACCGGCGGGAACAAGTCATGAAGCGCCTCCGCGTGACGAGGGTCAGGGTCATCGCCATAGATCTCTTCATACGCCTTCATGGTCGACGCAGACGGAGTTGACATCCCGCTGGTGAGTCCCAGATGCTTCAAGACAACGTGCTCACCTCGCTTGGCCACCGGGATATGGGATAGGCTCTGTGGCGCTATCTGTCTGCTCATCTTGGGGAGCGCGGGTGGTGGACGTCTCTCCGGGGTCAAGTCATCTCCAGGCAGCTCCAGGAGCGGCGGTCGCCTTGCCTTCGTGAGTCGCTCGATGAAACTCCTGAGGCGGCTGTCGGCGGAGTCCGTCTGAGGGCTATTGCCGACGTCTGTGGCATCCTCCACACTTGCGCCTCCCGAGGTGGTAGCTTCGGGAAGCGCTTGGTCAAGGCAAGCAAGATCATCCACGACGTCAGGTTGCCCTCCCGACGACACTAGTGGTGGCCTGACAGGGAAGGCAGCGGACTCCTCCAACATTGGGTTGATCCACGCGGGAGACCTCAAGCACGGCCACAGCTCCAACACCAGCGGATCATGCTCGGAAGCGAGGAAGCAGCTACCATCGGCACCTGCATTGCCATCGCAGCCGGCCGACGCCACGAAGCTGGTGTCCCTCGGCCGCTCCACGCCGGCGTCTCCCCCGTCTGTGTCGGATTCCGCTGGCGCCCCCAACGAGACCCTCGCCCACACCGCTGCAGGGTGCATGCGAGGAGGCCGTCGAGTGACCGCCATGGGCTGGGGCTCGTAGCCGACCACCATCCTTCCCCGCCAATGCCACCGCATGCCTGGGTTGCTTGCAGTCTCAGGCAAGATGGCGGAAGCCATGGCAATGCAGGCAACGCCGCGACAAACGGCAAGTCACTACCCGGTGCGAGTAGGAGAGGCAGTTGAAGCATCTGCCGTGAAGCTCCACGGGTATCTTTCGGACCTGCGAGGGTTGTCTTTGTGCCGCGCTGGGACTCAGCCAAGGCAGCAACCGGTCGCACCTCCTGCCACGAAAGGATCTCCCTCCACCCATCGATGTTGGCGGTGGAGACCCTTCCGCGGCGGACGAGCCGCTGGCGAGCAGGGATGCGGCTGTACAGCGGCTGCGAAGGCAAGCCGTGCACCAACGTTGGGCACGGCGAGGTGCGCTTCCCTCGCCCACACGCACGACGTTGCCGACCCGCCTCATCCGCACCACCACCCAGGATCACAGCCTTGCCGCACAGCGGGGGCACATCTGTCTGCCTCACTGGACGACGAGTGATGTCGAGGTAGCTGGCGGTGTAGCCATCATTTTGCGCCTCGTCATCGGTGTCCGCCCACCTGAGGCACTTGGAATGCCCACCCGCGGGGCCGCCCGGGTAGAACGGGGCCGCAACTGGAGAGAGGTTGGACGCATAGGGTGCGGCTACAACCACCTACCCGTGGCGCGGAGAGGTGGGCGCGAGTGTGGAGACCGCGACGGCGTCGGTGTCACACCCAGTTTTAAAGACAAAACGGGATGCATAAACCTTATGTGTGCCCAGAGATCAGTCACACACATAAGCCGACAAATTATCAAAAATTTACCATTACAGGTGTTCATTACATAGCGAATAAGTATCTAATTGTCGGTGTTATGACCCGGGGTTCAAGTCCACCAACTAGTAAATTTGTATATTGCGTGCTCCCTCTCTCAGACGTGATGCAAGATGGACACAAGGGTTTATCCTGGTTCGGGCAAAGAAGGCCCTACGTCCAGCGGGGGAGCATGACTTGTATTATCTCGCACGCAAAGTGCTCATACAGGGGGGGAGGGGGGGGTACAAGCTGAGTTACACGGAGTGCTCGGAGTGAGCTGGTGCCTGAGACTAGCGGTGCTGCCCTAGGCGGTGGGTTGAGTGCTCGAGGGGTCACTCAAGCAGCGGGGCGTGTGTGTGTGGAGTGTGAGGGTCTGAACTGAAGTCTCGGATCGGAGATTTCAGGATCTAGCCCTTTCTTCTACCTCGGCGTCCCCTTTTTATAGACCAAGGGGAGGTCCGAGGGTACAAGATCCTAAATGTGGAGTATGGGCAGCGTGTCCGTGGCATAGTGCCGGCGAAGGGACATCGAGCACTATGCCGGCATGGCCTTCCCATCCTTTTGGCGCTCCGGGTCATGGTGGCAGTGGAAGTCGCCGCGGCACGTCGCGGCACAGCTTCCGCAGACGGGCGCGAATCCCACAGCTGAAGCGAGACGGGGTGGATGGGACGGGCCCCATACTGGAGTTGTTGGAGGGAGGGGTTGAGCCCCTCGGTCGAGGGGGGGGGGTCGAGCCCTGCGTGGCTCTGCCGTATCCCCGAAGTCATCGTCGAGGGTTGCACTGTTCACGTTCCGAGGGGCGTCGTGGCGACAGTGGCAACACAGTTGACAGGAATCAGGGACATGACGGAGAGTTGTTGGATTTGACTGCGGACGCGGGCGACCATGGCGTTAGGCGGATTTACTTTAACCCATGCCGGGAGCAGTTGGGATGATCAAGCCTCCCGTCCGGGGGTCGTTCGTTCGACCCCTGGTCCGTCGCTCGTCGAGGTAGGGTCGGAGCAGAGGCGGAGTCGGAGGGATCGAAGTAGAGTCCGAGGGGTCGTTTGTTCGACCCCTCGTCCGTCACCCGATGTCGAGGTAGGAGCCGGGGGGTCGTTCGTTCGACCCCTCGGTCCGTCATTTGATGTCGAGGTTGAGGCCGAGGGGTCGTTCGTTCGGCCCCTCGTCCGTCTCTTTCCGTCGAGGTGGGCCGGCCCGCGACTGGTTGCCATAGCCGGTGTAGGGGGCCTTCGAGTGATGGGCCTTACTTTATTGACTTGAGCAGCGGGCTGGTCCCTGTCTTAAAAATGGTTGCTATGTTTAGCATTAATTTGTCGAAGGGTTTAGGGTACCCCTTACCTTCATACCCGACAGTAGCCCCCGAGGCCCCAGAGGAGTGATTGAGAACTCCTCTGGGGGCTATGATATGCATTTTTCGGAGGGAGTAGGGGTTACCTGGAGGTTTTGCCTTCGACCTGCAGGGTTAATGAGAGGTCCCCGAGGCCCCAGAGGAGTGATTAAGAACTCTCTGGGGGCTATGATATGTTGTATCGAGGGGTTTTTTAAGGGTACCTGGAGACGTGGCGCCATATCGAGGGGTCGATCTCGTTTCCCAGGTTGCGAGCGTCCCTTTCCCTGAAAAGGAGTGTTCGAGGGCGGCTGTCGAACCCTACCGAGGGCCAGCCTTCGCTCCCTCGAGCATAACTGGAGTCAAAGCGCCCCACCCGAGAGGTTGACTCTGTCTGCCAGGTCATGAGTGTTTTCGACCCTCTTTCGTCGAGGGTGCCGTGCGTAGTCGGGCCCTCGAGCCTTCGAGTGGCTAGGCCTTCACTACCTCATAGCGTCCTTCTCACGGATCCTTGCGTTCGGATTGTGGGGTGAAGAGCATCATGCTATCCTCATTAGGACGAGCCCGAAGTCCTCGGTGAGCTGTTCTCGGGCATGAGTCCATTAGAAATGGTGCCCAGTACGGGTAAAAATCCGAGTGAGAACTCGTGCCCCATTCGATAGGGGTCGACTAGTGGCCCAGAGGCGTTCTCATATAAGTAAGATCGTATGGCTTACTAAGCATGACCATATGGATTACCAAGGTGCCAACCCCATTCGATAGGAGTTGGTGGCTCGATGCCTCCCAGCGTAGGGATCCTTAGGTATTCCTTGGTTATGCCTCGGATATGTCCCAGGGGACCTCGAGAGTTTGTTCTCGAGCTAGGGGCACGCGCCTGGCCCCCCCGGGACACCCCTAACTCGCATACTCGAGGGCGGCTGTCGAACCCCGCTCGTGGAGCTAGCCTTCGCTCCCTCAAGATTTGGGGGTGGACCGGAGTCCGTTAACCATGGGTCCTTCCTGACCTCAGGTACTCGAAGGTGGCTGTCGAACCCTATGTAAGGGCCAGCCTTCGCTCCCTCAAGATTTGACGGATGGTTCGTCATCCGACGCTATCCTCAGGGGGAGGAGTCATGCCTTGTGGAACGCCGAGGGGGAAGAATGGGTAATTATATTGAACTTGGGGACATACCTGTGCCTTCGCCCATTGGGCTGGAGCTCTCGAGAGAGGCTGTCGAACCCCACGAAAGGGCCAGCCTTTGTCCCTTCGAGGCTGGGGAGTGAATTGGAGTCGACGACCCGAGGTCTCCTCAAACCTCGGGTACTCGAGGGGGGCTATCGAGCCCGTTCGTAGGCCGGCCTTTGTCCCCTCGAGATTTTGGGGGTGGACCGAAGTCCTAACCCGAGGTCATTTCTGGCCTCGGGTACTCGAGGGTAGCTGTCGAACCCTCTTTCGAGGGCCAGCTCTCGCTGCCTCAAGATTCCTTACCTCCGAAGATAACGCTTCCGGCCGCGCGCCTTTTTAGGCGATGTCCTTTCGACGCAACAGTTGCAGGCGCAGGTCAGAGTGCGGTGCGGAGCCCGACGATGGGACAGAACGCCTTATCCTGGAGGGATACGAGGAAGGGGAGTATAGGCGCATTAAATGCGGAGATTCTCTTGCCTATTTTGCCGGTTCCGTCCGTTGGCCTCCCGCTTATAAATAGCGAAGGTGAGGAGTCGGGTGCTTTTTCCGCGCACTTGCCTCTCCTGCCTCCTTGCCATCGCCTTCCCTTCCTCCTTCTCCCCGCCATTGCCTTAGACGCCCTGCGAGTCGGACCTCTATGCACGCGAGAGAGAAAGAGAGGGGAGATTGGTAACGTACCTTCCGCCCCCAAGCCCGAGCGCATCTGCCTGCCTGCTCCCATGGCCAAGTATAGCCTCGTCGGTCCTGATGACTGGCTCGCGTCTTCGATGACCGCCTCACGCCTGGGGGATCTGGTGGAGAGCGGCCTCCTCCAGCCCATTACCTCGACCGACCGACCGGAGTGGTTGTTGCCGTCACCGAACCACGCCGAGCCCAATCCGTCGGAGGGATATGTGGTGAGCTTCGAGGTCTTCCACCGGGCGGGACTAGGCGCCCCACCCAGCCGTTTTCTGCGCGCGATCCTCTACCATTACGGCGTGGAGCTTCAACACCTTACCCCCAATGGCGTCTGCCATGCGGCGGTCTTCGCCGCCGTGTGCGAAGGCTACCTCGGGATCGAGCCTCACTGGGAGTTATGGCTCCATCTCTTCGAGGCCAACATCTTCCACGCGTCGCCCGTCAAGGTTACCTGCAAGGTGGTCAGGGCCGGGTGCTGCTGCATCGCCCTCAAGCGCTCGGATTGCTGGATCCCGGCGAAGCTTTCGTCGAGCCACTCCGGATGGCACTCCGGGTGGTTTTACCTAAGGAACGACGACAACCTGCTCCCGACCTACACCGGGAAGACGATCGACGCACAACCTGACTGCTGGAGGTACGGCGTCTTGCAGAGCAAGCAGCGCCGTCTCGACAACCTGCTGGACGCGGTCGGGCATCTGAAGAAGGAGGGACTCACGGCGGCGATCATCGCGTCGGCGTTCCATCAGCGGCGGGTCGTGCCGCTGATGGCTCGACCCCTCCGCCTCGACGAGATGCATCTGGGGGTCGACCTCTCGAGGTGTCGCCTCCTGGGAGACGAGCTGCCCCCCGAGAGGGTGGTCCGTCGCGTCCGCCACTTTTTCGCGGGCTCGTTCGACGCCAAGAACGTCGCCCGGATCCCCATGAGGCCGGACGAGGGGTACATCGAGCTGGTAGGTTCTCTTCCGTTGTTCGAGTTCTTGTGTTTGCCTTGTCCACCTTTTTTGCTTGCGTTCTGACTGCCTTGCGTTCCGCAGGGGAACGTTCCCTTCCGGAAGTCGCTCCCGCCGGTGAAGGAGGACCGGGCTGATTCCCAGGCGAGGCGCCTCCAGGCCGAGAAAGACAAGGAGGCCAAGGACAAGGCCAAGAAGGCCAAGGCTAAGAGGGCCCGGGAGAAAGAGGCGAGGGATCAGCGCCGGGCCCGACAGAGGCGGGAGGGCCTTCCCGAGGAGGAATCGCCCTCGGAAGAGGAGGACGAGGAGGAGGAGGAGGATAGCGACAGCGATGTCGAGGTGGACTGGAGCGAGGAGGAAGAACAGACGGCGCCCGAACAGAGGGTGGTCGTCGGAACCGGAGGAGGAGAGGGGTCGACGTTGAGGTCGGCCCCTGCCGTTGAAGCCGAGCCACGGGTGGAGCGGCCCGTGGCTTCTCAAGACGAAGTGCCGCGGTAGATGCGGGGGCAGTCGTCGCGATCCCCGTCGGTGGGTCGAGCAGACACACCCTCGGCGCCTGCCGTGTCGAGCGCACGGGCGTCGGGCCCGTCGGCGCAGGAGGAAGTCAGCAGGGGGACGACGGGAGCGTCGTCGGCCCCTGCCCAGGAGACGGTGCCGAAGGCGGGCTTGACCCCCGGCCCGCGGCGGGTGATGTTCAGGACCTCGATCGGCCCGAAGGCCGTCGGCCAGAAACGCCTGGCCCCGAAGGGGTAAGTTTCCTTTCGGTTGATCGAGGGTGTTGTTCGCATTTCTCCTTTTGTTGCTAACGACCGATGCTTATCGTTGTGCACGGGTTCCCTTTTCAGGTCGAAACGCCCGCAGGAGGATGCGTCTCTCGCCCCTGCCAAGAAGCTGAGGGTGGGAGCTGCGGTCGAGGCGGCCGTCGAGGCCGGTCCTGCTGCTCCGCCCCCTTCAACACTCACCCCTGAGGCGGCGTGGGCAGCCAGGGCCCGGGAGGCGTTGGAGTGAGGGGCAATGTAGGGTGCCTCGGCACCTGCTTAGGCGACAAAGGAGACGGGCCTGGCCGCCCCGCCGGCGAGGGCCGCCGAAGCGGCGGGCGTCGCCGCGTCTGCGCAGCCATCAGAGGGAGTCGCACCCGGAGCCTCGGAAGGCGCGGGGCCTGTGCCGACGGTGGTCGCCACCGAGGAGGTGGAGCCCCGAGCCGCTACCAAGATGGAGGTGGTCGGGCCCCAAGCCGCTGCGAACAAGGGGGAGGCCCTGGCTTACCCAACGCCGGGGTGGTGGCCCGAGGGTCTAGCCTCGCTGGAGGCGGGACTGCGGCTCGAGCGCGAGGGCACGGCCGCTGCCGCGCCAGAGGGCCCCTCGCCTGTGTCGGAGGTCGAGGAGGGGGTTCGGGTCGAGCGGCCCGAGGCGACACCCCCGCCGGAGAAGGGCGAGATGCTGATGGAGCCCACCGCTGAAGAAGTGGCCGAGATGGTGGCCGAGCTGGTGGGATCGGCGGAGGCAACCGCCGTTGCAGCCCCTCGTGCGGAACCAGAGGTGGCTCGGCCTCGCCTCGAGGCTGGGGGGTCGTTGTCTCGAGGTAAGTTGTGCTCCGACTTACTCGAGCCCTAGTGGGTCTGTGGTGCCAGGTACTGATCTCTTCGTGCCTTTCCCCATGCAGGGCCGTTCTGCTAGCCGAGACTTCCTCTGCCCGGTGGTGATGGCTCGGCGGGACCGTCGACGTCCTCGCAGGGTGGCCCTGAGGCCAGGAGAGGCCAGGCGGAGGGGTTTTCCCCCTTCTTCACTTGGCAAGAGGAGGTGGAGCGCCGCGGGGGTGCCGCCGCAGTGCGCCAGGGTGTCATGCGGGAGGTCCAAGAGAGGATCGCCACCCGTAGCGCGTACTGGGGACAAGAGGTCCTCGAGCTAGTGGACCCTCAAGACCCTGAGCAACTCTTCCTTACGCTCGAAGACCAGGCCGAGCTTCGACAGTGGGAGCACCTCGAGGAGTATCGGGCCTAGTTCGAGCACTCGGTGCGCCTCGCCGCGAATGTCGTAGCCATAGACATATGCCGGGGGATGGAGGTGGGTTTTGCTCTCCCTTAGATTTTGCTCGGGTGGTATGACTATTCTTTTTCTGACGATCTTCCTTTTTATCCTTGTCAGACGCTGCGGGCGAGGTCCTACGAGCAGTCCCAGTTCATCCTCCGGGTGCAGGAGCAACTCCCGGCCCTCCGCGCCTCGCTGGAGAGGGCGGAGGCCGAGGCCGCCCGGGCGAGGGCCGAGGCGGCATCCGCTTGGGAGGATGCCGAGTCGAAGGTAGCCCACGCCAGGGCTGGCTTTACAGGCGTGCAGGAGGAAGCCCGGGCGGCCTTAGCGACGGCGCAGTCGAGGCTCGACGATGCCCTTCAGTCGACCGTCAAGGTCGGGCATGAACGGGACGCTGCCCTCGAGGCCAAGCGCAAGGCCGAGGAGGAGGCCGCCCGGCTGAAGGAGGAGTTGGCCCGGGCGATGGAGGGCATCCGAGGGCTTCGGGGCGACCTCGACGCCGTTTCCCGTGAGCGCAGCACGCTGGCCGTGGCGGAGGAGAAAGCTTGGACCCGCGCGATTTCCCTGGGCGTGGTGGCGATGAACCAGAAGGGAGCCCTCGATGACGCAGCCAAGACCATCGAGGGCCTCGAGGCTAAGGTCAGTGGTCAGGCCACCGAGCTTATCGACGTCCGCCGCCAGCTCAAGGAGACCGAGCGGAGCTATGCCACTCTAGAGGCGCATGCCCAAGGTAAGTGTCTCGAGAGTGTTGCTGGATCTGCCCTGCCTCGACCCTCTTCCTGCTCTTTTGGGTTTTGACCGGGTTGTGTGCTTGTTTTGGCAGAGCTTGCGACGGACAAGGCCTGAGCCCACGAGGACCTGAACGGTCTTCAGGGCCTCCTCAGGACGGAGGCGAACCTCAACGCGAGGCTCTCGGGCGTTATCAACACCTTCTGCGACGACCTCTCGGTTGAGCCGGAGCCAGAGGTCGAGGGCGACGCTCGAGGGGACTCCCTGCTGCGCCGCTTCTACTCCATGACGCAGGAGGTGACGGAGCACGTCCGTGCTGCCCTGCATGTCGGCGTGAAGCGGGCCCTCGCGGTCGTCAACTCGGCCTACAATTATGACCTCAACGTCGTCGCCAACGGGTTCGCCACCGACCCAAGGCTGACCGACGAAGAGAATGACGCGAGGTGCCAGAAGTTGATGGATCTTGCGGAGGTGCCCGGAGGTGAGCTGGCGAAGCTCTTCGAGCCCGAGGTGATCCCCTCGGCAGACGGAGGTGGCGCCGAGTAACCCTCAGATGTTGTCGATGAGCTTCTGCAGACTCTTCACCTTTCGATGTGGCCAACGCGTGATGCCCAACTTCCTGCATTGCTTTTTGAGGACGGTGACCCCCTCGTTGAGTAGTCCCAGGCCTGCGAGCCATATCTGGACAGGAAGGCCTGTGTAACAGTTAGGCTTTTGTAATGATACAATGCCGAGCCCCCGAGGGCTTCTTATATCTAATACATTTTGATCGAGATGCACATTGTTATTTTCGTTTCTTGAGCTCTCCCTGCTTTTCTTTGCTTGAGTCGATGCTTGTGAACTAAGTGTTCGACGCATGCTTGTATCCCTGGAAGGGGGGGAGCGAGCGGGGATACCGTAGCCCTGGGGCGTAGGAGAGTCCCTGGCTCGACGACACCCTCGACCCTTAGGGAGTTCGAGGCACCTTTACTTAGTCGCGAAGCGTGCTCGAGGGAAAGATCGAGAGGGAAAGCCGAGTTTCGAAAAAAACGTTCGTGTTTTTCGGGGACTTAGGCGGGGGGTGCCCCCCTGTTAGCCCCCGAGGGAGGCTCGACTTTGCTGGGGCAAAGTCGAGGCTACCTTAGTGCTATAAACGGGTGTCTCTTGTTATTTCTACTTCTCGAGCTCTCTCTGCTTTTCTTTGCCTGAGTCGACGCTTGTGAACTAAGTGTTCGACGCATGCTCGTATCCCTGGAAGGGGAGGAGTGAGCGGGGATACCGTAGCCCTGGGGCGTAGGAGAGTCCCTGGCTCGTCGACACCCCACGGCCCTTAGGGAGTTCGAGGCGCGTTTACTTAGTTACGAAGTGTACTCGAGGGAAAGATCGAGAGGGAGAGCCAAGTTTCGAAAAAACGTTTGAGTTTTTTCGGGGACTTAGGGGGGGCCTGTTAGCCCCCGAGGGAAGCTCGACTTTGCCGGGGCAAAGTCGAGGCTACCTTTGAGTTACGAACGAATATGAAATGTGTTTCGAAAACATTTTATTGGTTCGCAACACGATAAGTGTACATAATGCAGAAATGTACGAGGCGTCGAGGCCTCAGGGATAGAAGCGACGTAGCTGTTCGATGTTCCACGCGTTGGTGAAGATCTCTCCCTTCTCGTTCTTCAATTTGTAAGTGCCGGGCTTCAGCACCTCTGCCACGATGAAGGGTCCCTCCTAGGGTGGCGTCAGCTTGTGACGCCCCTTGTTGCTTTGTCGACGGCGCAGAACGAGGTCACCAATGTCGAGGTCCCTTTTGCGCACATTTTTGTCGTGGTAGCGCCGTAGCGTTTGCTGGTACTTTTCCGACTTGAAGAGGGCCACGTCTCGGGCTTCCTCGAGCTGGTCGAGGGAGTCCTCTCAGGCTACTATGTTGGCTTGCTCGCTGTAGGCTTTTAGTCGAGGGGACCCGTACTCGAGGTCAGTGGGGAGGACGGCCTCGGACCCATAGCCCAAGAAGAACAGAGAGAACCCTATGGCTCGACTCGGTGTCGTTCGGAGACTCCATAGCACAGTGGGCAGCTCGTCGACCCATCTCTTGCCATGTCTGTTCAGCCGATCGAAGATCCTTGGCTTCAGGCCTTGCAAAACCATACCATTGGCGCGCTCGACCTGACCGTTAGTTCGAGGGTGGGCGACTGCGGACCAATTCACTCTGATGTGGTGATGGTCACAGAAGTCCAGGAACTTTTGTCCGGTGAATTGCGTGTCGTTGTCGGTGATGATGACATTGGGGACTCCGAAGCGGTGGATGATGTCGGTGAAGAATAGCACGGCCTGTCGAGACTGGATGTTGGCAATGGGTCGAGCCTCGATCCACTTCGAGAACTTGTCTATAGCCACGAGGAGGTGAGTGTGGCCACCCTTGGTTCTTTTCAGGGGGCCGACCATGTCGAGCCCCCATACTGCGAACGGCCAGGTTATGGGTATCATCTGAAGAGCTTGGGCGGGTAGGTGGGTCTGCCTGGCGTAGAATTGACATCCCTTGCAAGTTCGAACGAGTTTGGTGGCATCGGTGACAGCTGTCGGCCAGTAGAAGCCTTGTCGAAAGGCACTTCCTACCAGCGTTCTCGGCGCCGCGTGGTGGCCACAAGCCCCCGAGTGTAGATCCTTCAGTAATGCCCTCCCCTCCTCGAGGGTGAGGCAGCGTTGAAGTACACCGGATGGGCTACGTCGATATAGCTCGCGGCCGTCCCCATACAAGACGTAGGTTTTGGCACGTCGGGCTACACGACGGGCCTCCGTGCGGTCCTCTGGGAGTTCGCCCCACGTCAAGTACTCGAGGTAGGGTGCGCGCCAATCCGTCGGAGGGGTTGGCGCCGTGGCAGCCCCGTCGATCTCCATGACCTCTTCCCCTCTCGAGGGGGATCGATCGAGGGGGGTGGATCGACCCCTTGCTCGAGGGCGGGAGCCCCCGAGTCTAGGTCGACGGACGGCTTGTGAAGATCCCTCGAGAAGACGTCAGGAGGAATCGTACCTCGAGAAGACGCGATTTTGGCCAGTTCGTCGGCAGCTTCGTTGTACCGACGGGCGATGTGGTTGAGTTCGAGGCCGTAGAATTTGTCCTCGAGTTTTCGGACCTCCTTGCAGTAGGCTTCCATCTTGGGGTCGTGGCAGCTCGAATCTTTCATTACTTGGTCAATCACCAATTGCGAGTCCCCTCGCACGTTGAGGCGTCGAACCCCGAGCTCGATGGCGATGCGCAGGCCGTTGGCGAGGGCCTCGTATTCGGCGACGTTGTTGGAGGCGGGGAAGTGGAGCCGGACGACGTAGCACATGTGAACCCCTGAGGGTGATATGAACAGCAATCCGGCGGCTGCCCCCGTCTTCATCAACGATCCGTCGAAATACATGGCCCAGAGCTCGTTCTGAACCTGCGCTGGGGGTAGTTGGGTGTCGGTCCATTCTACAACGAAATCTGCCAGTACGTGAGACTTGATGGCCTTCCGAGGGGCGTAGGAGAGAGTCTCCCCCATGAGCTCGGCCGACCACTTGGCGATCCTTCCAGACGCCTCCCGGTTCTGGATTATCTCTCCGAGGGGGAAAGATGAGACCACAGTGACCGGGTGGCCCAGGAAATAGTGCTGGAGCTTACGCCGAGTGAGGACGATCGCGTACAACAGCTTCTAGATGTGGGGGTACCTCGCCTTGGTCTCGGACAGCACCTCGCTAACGAAGTAGACAGGCCTCTGAACCGGCAGGGCGTGTCCTTCCTCCTCCCTCTCGACTACTACGACCGCGCTGACTATCTGGGTAGTTGCTGCGACGTAGAGCAAGAGGGGCTCGGCCGGACTCGGGGGTACCAAGACCGGGGGCGAGGTGAGCAAGGCCTTGAGCTTCGAGAGTGATTCCTCGGCTTCGGTGGTCCACGCGAAGTGTTCCGTCTTCTTTAGGAAGCGATAAAGGGGTAGGGCCTTCTCTCCGAGCCTCGAGATGAACCGGCTGAGGGCGGCGAGGCACCCCGTGACCCTTTGCATGCTCTTGAGGTCGTTGATCGGGCCCATCCTCGTGATTGCGGTTACCTTCTCGGGATTGGCCTCGATCCCGCGCTGGGAAACTATGTACCCCAAGAGCATGCCTCGAGGGACCCCGAAGACACACTTCTCAGGGTTTAATTTTATGCGATTCGCTTGGAGGCACCCAAACGCGATCTCGAGGTCCCCGACCAGGTTTCCGACTATCTTGGACTTGACCACGATGTCGTCGACGTAGGCCTCGACGGTCGGCCCTATGTGTTTCCCGAAGACGTGGAGCATGCATCGCTGGTAGGTGGCCCCGGCGTTTCGCAAACCGAAGGGCATGGTGAGGTAGCAAAACATGCCAAAGGGAGTGATGAAGGAAGTCGCGAGCTGATCGGACTCCTTCATCTTTATTTGGTGGTAGCCGGAGTATGCATCAAGGAAGCAGAGGGTTTCACATCCCGCAGTGGAATCTACTATTTGGTCGATACGTGGTAGTGGGAAAGGAACCTTGGGACAGGCTTTATTTAAACTGGTGTAGTCTACACACATCCTATCCTTCCCATTCTTTTTCTTAACAAGCACGGGGTTAGCTAACCACTCGGGATGATGTACCTCCTTGATGAATCCGGCCTTCAAAAGCTTATCGACCTCCTCCCCGATGATCCTGTGCTTCTCCTCGTCGAAGCGGCGCAGGCGTTGCTTCACCGGTTTGGACCCGGCTCGGATGTCCAAGGAGTGCTCGGCGACCTCCCTCAGAATGCCTGGCATATCCGAGGGGCTCCATGCAAACACGTCGGCATTCGCACGGAGAAAGTCGACGAGCACTGCTTCCTATTTGGGCTCGAGGGCGGCGCTGATCGTCAGCACCTTCCCATTCGCGAGGCCGGGGTCGAGCGGGACGGTCTTGGTGTCTTCCACTGGCTTGAAGTTGTCGGCGTGTCGCTTGGGGTCGGGGATCTCGCCGGACAAATCGTCGAGGGCCGTGAGGATGGCCGAATCCTCGATAGCTTCGACTTTTTCCACGCACTCGATGTCGCAGTCGTATGCGTGCTCGTAGGAGGTGTCGACGGTGATGACCCCCGAGGGCCCTGGCATCTTAAGCTTGAGGTAGGTGTAGTTCGGGACTGCCATGAACTTGGCGTACCCCGGTCTACCGATGATGGCGTGGTAGGTGCCTCGGAACGCAACCACCTCGAAGGTCAGCTCTTCCTTTCGGAAGTTCGAGGGGACGCCGAAGCAAATGGGTAGCTTGATGAGGCCAATCGGGAGTGCCTTCTTCCCCGGGATGATCCCATGGAACCCCCCCGCGCTGGGCAGGAGCATGGTCCTCGGGATTCCCAGGAGGTCGAGGGTCTCGGCGTAGATGACGTTGAGGCTGCTCCCCCCATCCATGAGTACCTTTGTGAGGCGGGTGTTGAGGATGATCGGATCGATGATGAGCGGGTAGACCCCTGCATTGGGGATGTGCTCGGGGTGGTCGTCCTGGTTGAAGGTGATCGGCGTGTGTGACCAGTGGAGGTACCGAGGAGCCTGGGCTCGAATGGAGAAAACCTCCCGACGCTCCCTCTTGCGCTGGCGCGTGGTGTGTCGAGTCGAGGGTCCCCCGTAGATCATGTAGTAGTCATGGATTTCGGGGAATCCCCCTTTCTTGACATCGCCTTTGACGTGGACGTCACAGGGCGGGTCTTCTTTGCCGTCGTCTCTTCTGAAGCTAGGAGGGATGAAGTGCTTTCGAAGCATGCGACAGTCCTCGAGGCGGTGGTTGGCCGGTCCCATATGATAGGGACAGGGCTCCTTCAGCATCTTGTCGAAGACGCCCCCGTCGGGAGGGGGCCCTCGAGGCTTCTTCTTGTCTGCCGCAGCGACAAGGTCGTCGGGCTCGACGTTGCGTCGGCCCGGTTGGTTCTTCTTCTTCTTCCTGCCGCCGTTGCCGTTGTTGTTCCTTCTGGGCCCGTTGTTCTTCATGGGCTCGTTCCGAGGGGCGCTACTGGAGTCCGTACTCGCGTCGTGGCGACAGTGGCAACACAGTTGACAGGAATCGTGGACATGACGGAGAGTTGTTGGATTTGACTGCGGACGCGGGTGACCATGGCGTTAGGCGGATTTACTTTAACCCATGCCAGGAGCAGTTGGGCTGATCGAGCCTCTCGTCCGGGGGTCGTTCGTATAAGAATTCCAGGCCGCTCGTATCCGTGAGCACGGCTAATATATTAGTTGTAAGATAGAGGTTGTACATCTTTACCCATGAGTCGTGTTGCCCATATGCTCGGGTTAATTACTCCCAAAACACTGCCAAGGTGAGCGGGCAGGGTACACTATGAAGTCTTTCAGAGGGGCTCGCTGACATACAACAGACACTACGGATCCACGGGCAAGGGGTATACGGGGACCCCTCGATGGTACACACGCGCAGTGGTAGCCACTCCGGCCGTACCCGCAACCGCGCGTCAATGGCAACTTTCATGAACTATCACATGCGAGAAAGTAACCCCCTTACTTAACTAAAGCCAGAGCCATGTAGCTCTCATGGTTGTACTGTAAATCCCGGGTGATCTCTTACAGAGGTTCTAGAGCATCTCAAAAACTGTGCTCTAGATCACCTTAATCCATGTTGCTAAAAAGCATATTTTACTGTTGTTGCATAAGTCATTAGTCAAGGTTACATGATCATAGTTATTTCTCAAGAGCACTAGCTTGATCTACCCAATGCATAAATCCCAGGGTAACAAGGTATAAGGTACAAATCTATGGTAAAACTATATAGGATGTCAAGGAAACACATGCATAACATGAATTAATGTTTAATGTGATTAGGACAACAAGGATGATCCCATGAATATTTGCCTTGCTCAAAAGGTTCCTGCTGCTCCTGCTCAACAAAGAAATCCTCCTGGTAACCCACGTACTGCTCACCGTCTATACTCGATCACCACATCAACATACAATCATACTGAGACATAACATGCAAAAAAACAAAGGCTATAGATTAGAATAATACACCAACAGAAGAAAAAAAAGATTAAAAGTTTATAAAACTAATCTACATATTACTACGATCACATAGACGTTTGGATCACGAAAAACAGAGCTATAACGAAGAAGATATGCTCTAAACAAGATTTGCAACTTAAACTGGAGATTAAAAGAAACTAAGCAATTAAATATTTTTAAAAGTTTTCTAACATGATCTATGAACTAACCAACACGTAGATTACGTCGATACGATTCTAACGCAA
Source organism: Microstegium vimineum (assembly GCA_022036555.1). Taxonomy (NCBI): domain Eukaryota; kingdom Viridiplantae; phylum Streptophyta; class Magnoliopsida; order Poales; family Poaceae; genus Microstegium; species Microstegium vimineum. The sequence goes on along the minus strand of CM039132.1, from coordinate 57,004,579 downwards.
TTTGAATGGGTGAAAAAAGGAGTTAAAATGAGAATTTTATAAGCATTTGAAAAGGGGTGGCAATTCTGTAATTAAGGGTTTTCTATTTATTTTCGAAATAAAACAAATCCGAACGGAAATACGTTTTCCAGAGCCGAAAGCGTAGAGAAGAAAGACGCTAAGGGACTGCGGGTTATGACTTAAAAAGGGGCGGGGTTCTTTTAGCAAAAGGGCCGGCCGAACCGGTATCGGGCTCTGAGAGCCGTCCGATCCAAGGTGGATGGACACGATTAGATGGGGGGGAAAGAGACGGTGGTGCGGCGACCGGAAACAGAGGTGGCGGCGGCGCCATTGCCGGAGTTGGGCAGCGCTAGTCAATCCGACGATGCAGAGCATTATTCTCCGCGCGAAAAGGACGGAGAGAGAGAGAGGGAGAGACGGCGAACGCGATGGGGCAATCGGTTGAACCGATTCAACGACGCACGCGGCGGCGCTCGCAGTGCAGCGGCTCGGCAACGCCGGCAAGCGCGCGGAGATAGAGGGAGGGCAAGAGGGAGTTCTGGAGCACCGGGGAGCTCCCTTACCACGATGCGAAGCTCGGGAAGCAGGCGGACAGAGCGGAGGTGTTCGGCAACAGAGGAACGATGGCGGCGGCGCGGAGTTAGGGTTGCGGCGGTGCTAGGCGTCTCTGTGGTGCTCCGTGAGGGCAATGTGGAGGCGGTGGGGGTGCGGGGGCTCGGCATTTATAGCCCGGGGGCATAGCCGCGAAGGAAAGGAAACAATCCGACGAGGATTCGCGCTCGGCAGAAGGAAGGCGCCGACGCGGTAGAAAGGAAAGGAGGGAGGAAGAAGAAAGGAAAGGTAAGAGGAGTAGCTGACAGGTGGGGCCTACCTGTCGGCGAGGTGAAGGAGTTGAGCGCGTCCGCTGATGCGGTGGAGGTGTGGGCCGGCCTGCTGGGCCTCTACGCGAGGGGGAAAGGGGCTGGGCCGGGGAGGGAGGAAAGAGGGCCGAGGGAGAAGGGGCCTCGGGCCAGAAAGGCGAAAGAGAGGGAGAGAGAAAGGAAATTGCTTTTCTTTTTAAATTCCTGAATTCCAAAACATTTTCAAAGCACTTTTGAATTTTCTAGTTTGAATTTTGGAAGTGCCAAACAATACAAGAACACTATGCAGCAGCATGAATGCAACAAAAATGTTTCTACTTGTGAAAATTTTTATTTTGTGAAATCTTTAAACATTTTTCCTATGTTATAATGTCCACTGAAAATGCATTTAATCCATTTTTAGTCTATTTCGAAGAATGTATTTTTTTGGGTGTTACAGTCGGTCCTCGGCAGCGCTTGAGGCGGTGCGTGTGTGGTGGGGGTCGAAGGAGTGGAGGGAGGGGCGGAAGCGGCCCCTGCGTGTGGAGCGCCGGCCACCGCAGTCGCCGGCATCAAGGTCCGGGGCGCTGCGGCACGGCACGGAGGCAGCGGCTCGCGGGGTGGGTGACGACGATGGACGTAGGGCCCCAGCTCCAGCCTGGAGGGCACCGGCGGAGGAGGACCCGACTGGGGCGGCGCCGACGGAGGCAACGGGCGCTGGAGGCGGGGCTAGATCTAACGCACGCACCACATCGGAGGAGGAGGCCGCGGCCGCAGGCGGCGGCGCCTGCTGCGCCGCGCGCTCCCCATCGCCGGCGGAGGCCGCGGGCGTCAGCTGCGTCCGGGAGGAAACGGCCGCCATGGCTGGATTTTGCCCGCCCGCCGAGGGCACGGCAGGGCGTCCATGGCCGGTTGCTGGAGGTCGAGGGCGCGGCTAGAAGTCGTGGGTGGAGGAAGGGAGGCGGTGGGAGGTCGAGGGGGAGGGGACGGGTGCCGCCGGCGCCGGGGCGGCGGCCGGCGGCGGCGGCTGCAGCAGGGTGCCCTAACGGGCCGCGCGGCCCATCCTTTTTCCCATCCATTATCAAATATTTTAAACTTTTTTTTATGAATTACACGAGTACAAGTACATATACATATATTCAACATGCACGCATACTCACCCATATAAACATACATACGCAAACCCTACCCATATAAACACACCTACTAGTTAGAGGTGCGCCCCTCCTGTTTAACGTAAAAAAGATGGTCATAATCAACATCAAACATTAAGTACTGGGTCGTTTGGCTAGCCGGCTCCACAAACCTTAGTTGCTTGGTTAGCGAGTAATTTCATAGCATGTTGTTGTTGTACCCTAGGGCAGTGGACGAGCTTAATGAAGAGCCCTTATTAATCTGTCCTGGGTCATTTAATGTGTCGTTGTATTATTTTTTCTATATACTGTATATATACTTTAAATACAAAGACCTATGCGTATTAGAAAAAAAAACTATTCAAGAGTTGACAATTTTGACGACGGCTATCCAGGGCTGAGGGAGGCCACCTACCGGCCAGCCAGCAACAGGGTCGAGCTGCATACGGGACGTACGTTTGTTTAATCTCTGGATTAATTAGATTACAAATGTCGTTTTCCCCATATTTATATATAGTATGACTTCCTGATTTGTGTTAGTACGAGATTAGTAAAAGCTTTAGTACATGAAAACGATTTTTGACTAATTTCCGTTCTATGGTTGAACTATTTGCTAAAGTCACCCAACGGAGGACGTCACAATGTGTTCTTTTTAAATACTCCTTATTATTATCACAGTACATTTTCTGAAATTTCCGTACACTATGTTTGCCAACCGAAGGCTGGTAATGTGAGACAAATCAGCATGGAGGTGTAGTTGCCAACCAAAGGATTCGCTAGCTGTCTATATAACAAAATAAAACTTGATCAAACATTGCACCACGGCAGGCCACCATTTCACTAGTGCGCTGTCAGCTTAACACATTTCCTTTTTCAAATGTGCGACCAGCGGCGGCGGCTTAACATTTATTTGTAAAATTAAGCGGCTGAATGCACCTGCTCTTGACGAACATGGTATTATTCCTAGGACCTCTCCATATCCTAACCCTTTTCATTTGTTGATATAACTTTGGGTTTGCTTGATCCTAACCTCTCATTTGTTAATTAATAGGCGCTCGCAATGGCATAATTATAAAACACGCAATAACTTTTTTTTTTTGAAACGGAAGCTTTTATTAAACCAAAGAGCAGTACATCGAGTTGATACACAGACTTTAGAACACTCCCAGCCTCTGCCTGACTAAGAGGCACACAACATAAAGAGAAAACGGAAAATTAACAACTAATGACAGTCAATCCGTAGACTAGACCGCCACCCAAACGCCTGGGAAAAGAAGACCTTCGCCACCTGCTCCAATTGTTGCGAGACCACTATAGCTATACCCTGCATATCCGACCGCTGGAGGATATCCCAAGAACGGAGTCGATGGGTAGCTGCATAGATAACCTGCAAGGGAGAGTAAAGTTTTTTCTTTTCAAAGACAATATCATTTCTGTGCAACCATATAGACCAGACAATCACTCCTGCTCCCAATAGAGCTAAAGACCTGAGATCTTTCTTGACACCATACAACCAATTACCAAACATATGTGATATACTTTGGGGTTTTGCTAAATTAAACACTATGTGAGAAACGCTCCAAACCCAACGTGCAAAACGACAATCAATAAACAAGTGTTGAATTGTCTCGTCCTTATGACAAAAACAACAAGTTTTGTTTCCTTGCCATTTGCGCTTCAATAAATTATCCTTAGTTAACACAACACCTCTCCTGAGATACCACAAGAAAATTTTAAACTTAAGGGGAGCTTTCAATTTCCACAGTCTCTTGTTAGTATTTGGTATTGGAGTTTGTATCATAGCTCTATAAAAAGATTTCACCGAGAATTGACCATTTTGGTGCAAAGACCAATGAAATTCATCATGACCTTGTAATAAATGAAAACTACTCAAACGCGTTAGCAAATGATTCCATGAAACTAGTTTCGGACCTATCAGATTTCTCCTCCAAGAGATATTTGGATGCGTTGAAGCAAGGACTTCTGAAATGGACACAAATTTTGGTCTAACAATATTATACAGACCCGGATACTGGATCATCAATGGATGATTGCCTAACCATGTGTCCTCCCAGAACCTGACTTGCGATCCATCTTTTATTACAAAAGATCCATACTTGAGAAACTCATTCTTAATCTTTAAAAGACTTGCCCAAAAATGAGTCTCCTTGTTTCCTTTCCGCTTGTACCAAAGGTCTTGATCCTAAATATTTATTTTGTAACAGTTGCTGCCATGTACCATCCGTCGTTAACAATTTAAAAATCCATTTACCTAATAGAGCAATATTCTTAAGGTTCAGATCATGAATACCCAGACCACCCTGTTCTTTTGGCTGGCATAGAACAGTCCATTTGGCGAGACGATATTTTTTCTTGTGTTCATCTCCTTGCCAATAGAATCTGGATCTAAAATAATCTAATTTCCTAAGAACCCCTTTAGGTAAGGCTAAAAAGGACATCATATACATTGGAAGGCTACTCAAAACAGAATTAATCAATGTCAATCTCCCCTTATTGAGAGGTGTTTGCTCTTCCAACTGTTGAGTCTTTTTTCAAAACGCTCTACCACCACTCTCCAATTCACATTTTTAAGCTTTCTATAATGTATTGGGATCCCCAGATACTTAAGTGGTAGGTCACCAGATTTGCATCCAAACAAGTCAACATATTCCTGTCGTGCAAACTCAGCTTCCCCAAAACAGAAAAGTTCACTCTTGTGAAAATTTATTTTTAATCTAGACACTTGTTCAAAAGCACATAGCAAGAGTTTCAAGTTCTTAGCCTTTTCCAAATCATGCTCTAGGAATAAGATGGTGTCATCTGCATATTGTAGAATTGATAAGCCATCATCAACTAGATGTGACACAACTCCACTAATTTGGTCATCAACGTTAGCTCTTCTAACAAGGACAGCTAACATGTCTGCTACAATATTAAAGAGAATAGGCGACAAAGGATCACCCTGTCGAAGACCTTTCTTTGTTTGAAAGAAATGTCCGACCTCATCATGAACATTAATAGCAACACTTCCCCCCGATATGAATGATTTAACCCAAGCTATCCACTTAGGCGAAAATCCCTTCATTCGTAAGGTTTGGAATAAGAATGGTCATTTGACTTTGTCATAGGCTTTTTCAAAATCAACCTTTAGGATCACCCCATTCAAATTCTTCCTATGTAATTCATGCGCAGTATGACGACTCCCTCTAGGATATTCCGTCCACGCATGAAAGCTGTCTGAGTCGGGCTAATGACTTTATTTGCTACCAGATTAACCCTCATTGTTGCTACCTTAGTGAATATTTTAAAAACTTACATTTAGGAGACAAATCGGTCTATATTGTGTAATAACATTTGCATCTTGAATTTTTGGCAGTAACGTTATGACCCCAAAGTTTAAACTGAATAATGGCAACTCTCCTGAATGAAGTTCATGAAACATTTGCATAAGATCCCCTTTGACGAGATCCCAAAATTTCTGATAAAACTCAGCTGGGAATCCATCTGGGCCCGGAGCTTTATTATGTTCCATGCTAAAAATTGCCTTTTTAACTTCATCCTCAGTAAAAGGAGCAGTCAAAAGGTCATTTTCGTTCTCAACGACCTGAGGGATATCTGCAGTCCGATCCTCAAAAAGGCTGAACACATTCACCTCAGGTTCACAAAAAGCTCTTTGTAGAACTTTGTGATGTATGATTTTAGATTTTCTTGTCCTTCTATTTTCCCATTTTCATCATCAAGAGAGAAAATTATTTTCTTCCTATGTTTTCCATTAGCAACCATTTGGAAGTATCTAGTGTTGTTGTCTCCCAACAGAATATTTTTTACCTTGGCACGCTGGTATAATTTTATTTCTTCTTCTCTAAAAGTTTGCATAACTGATCCCGAGTTTGAGCTAGCTGGTTACGCTCACCTTCGGATAAATCCCTAACCTCTGCCGTTGTGTCAAGGTCAATGATTGTGGCTTGAAATTTAGCCTTCTGCTGCTTATAGATTCCATTTTTGTTGGAAGCCCAACCACGCAGATGCCTCCGCAAAGCGATCAACTTATTGTTCCATTTCTGCACCGAGTTATTGCCCCTTACTTGCTTGTTCCAAATCTGTGACACCCTCTCATTAAAGTCATCATGTGTGAACCAGCTAAGCTCGAACCGAAATTGTTTCACATGTCCTGAGTATGCTGGTTCACCCGTGTCTAAAAGCAGAGGAGTATGATCAGATGTTCCTCTATCCAGAGCATGTACAGTAACTAAAGGGTACTTGAACTCCCATTCCGTCGTCATGAGCACCCTATCTAGCTTTTCATAAGTCGCATTAGGCAAGGAATTTGCCCAAGTGAATTGACGACCAGAAAGCTCTATCTCCCTTAAGTCAAAGCTGTCAATCACAGCATTGAACAGGAATGACCATCTCTCATTAAATCTTGAGTTGTTTTTCTCTCTACTATATCTCATAATATTAAAATCCCCTCCAATAAGGGTGGGAAAAGGATTTTCTTGACAAGCCCGAACAATACTTTCAAGAGACGCCAATGATTGCTTTCACTTCCTGTTCGTAATAAAAAATCCAGGGGAATCTATTGGCCTAGCATTGAAAGGCACCTATCACTACCTCATCAATAATCCACCACTCAGCAGTGATTAAGCGACAAAATTAGCAGTTATATGTGTCATATGAATATCGGTTAAGGCTACAAACCGGTAGTGATATATCACTGTCAGGTCTAGCCACAAGCCACCATTAATATATTATACTGTCACTGTCGGATTCTATGCTGACCCGAGAATAATCCATGATTAATTGATTCATCTGCTTCCTTAGGTATCAATACTTTGTTCGTAGTGTTTACCTTATTCCAACATTCATCATAAACAACCGTGTATAGTGTTGCGAGAATGCCATATTTATATTCAGTAATGCACTAATAAGTTGACTTTTGTGACCTAGTAGGTCCATCTCATTGAGGTTGGGTGTCTCATTTGATTTAGATCTGGGGGTTGGGGCTACCATATTTTGTTTAAGAAAATCTGTACCATTATGTCTCTTTTCATATGTCTCTCTTCATGTGTGATCCACCATCGACCAATGCTCTTTAGGCTAGTGACGTAGTTTTTCCACCTTGAGTTTGCTTTCAGATGAAAAAAAAATGTGTGTTCACGTTACTGCCTCTATTTCAAATCACAACCGGGCTACGTATTTCAACCATGAATAATGACTGTATCAGTTTTAGTTTTGAAAAAAAAAATAGTGAAGGGCAGAAAAAGGCGACCAAATGGGAAGATGAATGCGAGCCAATTAAAATTTCTTCCGAATCGGCATTTGTCCCAAATAACCCTTCAAAACACCAAAACTCGTCAAGGTGCCTCGAGCCAACAGGCAAACTGCATGCTTGGCCAATATAATCTCCCAACCGGCCTGGTCGGTTCCTGACTGGGCTACTGCTGGCCGGCTTAGCCGCATCCCTGGCCAACTAACAGATTGACAGGTTCCCTTAGCCGCATCCCTAATTAAAAGAAAAAATGAGTTATGTTTGAAGTTAAAACTCAAAACTTAGTTTCAGTTCACTTTATGAGTCGTTGTAAGGTTGCTGTCTAATTTGTGTTATATATAAGTTATAATAATCTAGGTCAGTTCTTTTATTACATATATACTAAAGTATACTCTTTATCTTCTAAGTTTCAGTTCACTTTAGATATTCTTAGGTTAGACATCTGTGACTTTTGATCAAGTTGTACATGTACTATATATACAAACACACACATTTATCAGTTCAGATGAGACAAAGCACTATCAAGACATATAGAAACCGAAGATGCTGATGTATTTTTGATAAATTTTATCAAATGGTTGTTCATTCTTACAAACAAGCAAAACAATTCCAAGGAAGTCATCAAGACAAAAATGTTTTCAACTAGAAGAAACTAAAACACAATTCTATTTCTAAATCTCCAGCCATATATGTCTTGCAAACATCTCCATCGCAGTTGTCCCAATAGTCTTACAGCCTGCCTTTATAAACTGACGATCCTCCTCCTTCTGAAGTAAGGACCAATACTTGGTCCAATACGTCCCCTTGAAGATAACACGAGTAGTAATCTGGTAAAACAAAAACTCTACCAGGGGAGGAGAGATGTGTTTCCATGATTTTGTTCTTAAGAAGCTTATAGCAGTACATCTTCGAAGCTGATCTAGTGAAGGGTTTCATATTGATCCCTGGAGTTTATATAACTAATAATGGTCTAACAAGTATAACTCAAGAAAATTTTGCAGTGTCGTGGTATGTCAAAGAGAGAGGAAGCTCACTCGTACACAAACAATTTTTAGCAGCAGTTATAAACTTATAATTGATTTGTATAGGTGTTTTTTTTTTTTTGCAAATGCCTCTGAGTCTCTAGAAATCAATTGTTTGTAGGATGATACATATGAACTGAAAAAAATATTTTCAGGGTCCTCTAGAACTCGATTCTAAGAATATATAGGAGGAATTCAATCAAAGATTTCTTTAAGGTGTGAACTTTATTATTAACTATTAAACTTCACTGAAAAGAGCAAACGTAGGAACATGGCATGTGGTACTCAACTGCTTCCTGCCAATCTCTTTCATTTCTCAATAACGTTTGACTTTGTTGGATCTAATGTCTTTCATGCATGCCTCATATATTTGTACCTACTTTGTTCCCGTCCAAAGAAATGCTATGCATGCTAGCAGATTACACACAGCAGCATCGTCAACAGCTAGCTAGGCTGCTCAGGTAGAGAGAGATCATCCATAGTAATGGAGGTCACAACGGGGGCTCTGCCGAGCCTCCTCCCGAAGCTTGCTGATCTGCTCATCGGCGAGTACAACCTGCAGAAGGAAGTGAAGTGGGGCATCAAGTTCCTCCAAACCGAGCTCGAGACCATGAAGGCTGCCCTTGAGGACATCTCAGAGACACCGGCTGACAAGCTTAACAAAGTGGACAGGATCTGGGCTAGGGATGTGAGAGAGCTGTCCTATGACATAGAGGACAGCATCGACACATTCATCGTGCACTGCAAGGGTAGCAAGGTGCTGTCTGAACAACATGGTCTCATCGAGAGGATTATTAGTAGGAGCCTGGATTGGTTGATCCAGCCCAAGATCCGGCGTAAGATTGCTACTGACATTAGAGACATCAAAAATCGTGTCGAAGAGATGTCCGAACGGCGTGACCGATACAAGATCAATGGTCAAGTGGTCACTAAGCCTGTCCTAGTTGATCCTCGCTTGTTAGCTCAGTACGAGAAGACAACAGAGCTTGTTGGAATTAGTGAAGCAAGAGACGAGCTAATTAAGATGTTGATGGTGGAAGGCAGTCAAGAGTCTAAGAAGAAGCAAGAAAAGATTGTTTCTGTCGTTGGATTTGGAGGACTGGGAAAGACAACTCTTGCTAGTGTGGTGTATGAAAATCTTAGAGCACAATTTGACTGCTCAGCTTTTGCTCCAGTGTCGCAGACCCCCGACATGGAGAAATTATTCAATAACTTGTTGTATCAACTTGGCAAGAGAAATAATGCAAGCATTAATAATGCGATCGACGAGCTCAGAGAACTCCTTCAGGAGAAGAGGTATGAACAAATGAAATAATATACTAGCTCAGCTTATGATTATGAACTTCTGCTGTATATATGACAATTAAAAAGAACTAGTCTTTCTTTTTTTTCCAAAACACTACTGAAATTTCAAGTTGAACCATTAATTGCAACCCATTTGCCCCCTTATCGCCACTTAGAATAATAAACAGTTAGAAACCTTTTATATAAATGGAACAGAAGCTCCAGGCTAGTATACAAGATAAGATGTTCTTGTTTATGGATCAATGTGGAAAAATCTATTTAGTTCTTTTTTTTCTGAGAATTGTCATCCCTTTGTCATGAATGAATGTGGTATCCTTAATAAAGGAATGCACATAACAATTGTGAAATGGTGACTCCTTGTCATCGATAATGTATACCCTAATTAGCAAGTTTTGCCTTCCGATAACATGACCATTGTGGTTAAATATGTATAGGTACTTCATTGTTATTGATGATATATGGGATATCTCTGTGTGGAAAATAATTAGATGTGCTTTGCCTGATCATAATCAAGGATGCAAGATTATTGCAACTACACGTATTTTCAAAGTCGCTGAAGAAGTCGGTCGTGTTTACAAGATGAAACCCCTTTGCCTTCACAGCTCCAGAATTTTATTATATAGAAGAATATTTGGCAACAAAAACAAAGATAAATGTCCTGATGAAGAGCTAGCCAAAGTATCAGACATGATACTAACAAAATGTGCTGGGGTACCCTTAGCTATCATTACAATAGTTAGTTTGTTAGCCAGTAAAGGAAGAAATAAATTGGACTGGTATGAGGTGTACAATTCCATTGGTACAGGTATGGAAGACAATACAGATGTCGAGAATATGAGAAAGGTTTTGTCTCTCAGTTATTATAATCTGCCATCTCATCTAAGGACATGCTTGTTATATTTAAGTGTGTTTCCAGAAGACTATGAAATTGGCGAAAATCGTTTGATATGGATGTGGATAGCGGAAGGTTTTATCCAGTATGGAAAACATGGGAATAATAGCCTATTTGAAGTTGGGGAGAGTTACTTCAATGAGCTCATAAACCGAAGTATGATCGAACCCAGGTATGAAATGAATGATATGAGGATATTGTCTTGTCGTCTACATGATATGGTGCTTGATCTTCTAAGTTCCTTGTCAAGTGAAAAAAACTTCATTTCTATATCGAATGATGTTAGCCACATATCTGCATCACAGAAGGTTCGGAGGCTATCCCTTCAAAGTTGCAAGGTAGATGATGGTATGCATGGAGCTCCTGTGAGCTTGCAGCAAGTGAGGTCTGTAGTTTCCTTTTCATCTACTGCAAATTTGATACCAGCCCTTTCCAGATTCAAAGTTGTACGCGTATTATGTTTGGAAAATTATGATCTTTCATATGGTTACAACCTTACCGGTATTGAGAAGTTAGTTCACTTGAGGTACCTAGGACTACGTTCCACAAAGATTTGTCTGCTCCCTGATGAAATAGGGAACCTGCAATTTCTACAGATATTGGACATCTCCAACAATGTGATCTCAACCTTGCCATTCACTATTGTGCAGCTAAAGCAGTTAAAGTGCCTATACATTGACAAGGTGAATATAACTATGTCAAACAGCATTGGGTGTCTCACATCCCTCCAAGAGCTGACGGGATTACGATGCTATAGAAGAGCTGGGCCATCTAAGAGAACTGAGGGAGCTAGATATTGTCTACTCCAGCGAACAAGAACATATGCTGGTGAAGTGCCTGCAGAAGCTGCAAAATATCCAGAAACTATCGATCTCCTTCTACGCACTTAGAGGTAACTTGGATGGATGGGTTGGGCCTCAAAGTCTCCGTAGCTTTCGTCTATATGGCTACTGGTTGTTGAAGCTACCAGTTTGGATGAACTGCTCACATGTTCAGAACCTCTCCTTCCTCGAGATCGATGTAGAGGAACTACACCCAGAGGATCTAGAGACCCTTGGGAGGTTACCTGCTCTCTGCAACCTACACCAAGGTTTACAATTTCGGCGAAATATCGCCGAAATTTCCGAAATAACACCTTTTTCACTGAGGTCCGAAAAATTTTCTTACCGGTAAATAACACCAAACCACACAAAAATGACCCTCCGTATCCTCTCAATTCATGGTATATTGTGTTATTTTGTTAGACAATGGATTACATAGTTTTTCTAGTAAAATTGTACCAAATTTGTTTAAAACTCAATTTAAATTTATTTAAATTTTACCCGATATTTCCGAAATTTCGCATTTATCGTCATGGACCGAAAATTTTTTCTTACCGGTATTGTAAACCTTGACCTACACATGTACCTGGAAGAGACACATTCAAGTAATGTCGTCTCTAGGGAGTTTGTTATTGGTGATGGTTGGTTCCCTTGCCTGGAACACATCAAGCTGCGGGGACACTATGAACGTGTGGTGTTTCGTCAAGGAGCTATGCCAAGGCTAACAAGCCTTGACCTTGATATCTATGGGGAAGTGTGCTTTACATGGACTGGAATTCCTGACTTGGGCTTCGAGAACTTGTCGTCGCTCTTGCACATTAGTCTCGGCATTGGACGTTGTCGACAAGATGATACATGCAAGGAGAAAGCTATGGTTGCGCTAAGGAATATGGCTGAAATGCATCCGAATCATCCGAGCATTTTGGTTACCAGTCACCCATACTGTTGATGAAGGTGTGCGATGGCTGTACTGCTGCAATGGTGAGGTCAGAGCAAACTGAAGGACCGAGAACGGCGACCAGAGGGGGGGTGAATGGGAGCCTCAAATTTCTCTCGAAATATTCGGGCCACTCTTCCCAAAAGCCAAACCCAGTTGTTGGGTGCTCAACCTCCCCGAGCAACGCGAGCGGGGATTCAGACGAAATCGGAGAAATGAGAGCTCACCGGCAGTGGAGGAAAACTCACCGGAAACTCCCAAGATAGAGTTCTCAACCCCTATGAGAGAGAGGCAAAAAACCTATGCAAAACAACCAGAAAAACAGGCGACGGACGCTAGACAGCTAGGCGACGGACGCTGGACAGCTAGGCGACGGACGCTAAGCGTGGATCGTCCGTCGACCTTCCAGAGAGCCCTGCAGAGGAGAAGCTGAAGGCAGGGCGTCGGACGCTGGGCGACGGACGCTTGGGTGAGCGTCTGTTGGCGTCTGACGCTGCGCGACGGACGCTTAGGCGAGCGTCCATCGGCCTTCCAGAGAACCAGACAGAAACTCAAAAACAGCAGAGGCGACGGACCCTGAGGTGCGTCCGGCGCCAAATCAAAATCTCAGACACACCGAGCGACGCACGCTGACGTCAGCACGCACCAGCGTCCGACGCAAAACCCTCGGAGCGTCCGACGCCCCCGAAAAAACGCGCAGAAACCCCGAAAAGCGATTTTCCTCCGCCAAATCTTCCCAAATCTCGACCAAATGATCACCAACTGCAACCAAACTTTGTAGGCATGATCCTAGTGCAGTTGGGGAGCTATCCCGAAGAAATCATTGCTCAATTTGGGTCGGATGAGCGGGAACACTCGGATTTGGGGGAGAAAAGGGAAAACGAAGAATGTCGCAAAGAAATCGCCCGATCTGCGTACTCAAGAGGTTTGAGGATGGAACCTTCGGTGCAAAGATGCTCCTCTCGAATACGAACAACTTGATTCAAACGGATTTGCAAGAGCTACTCCCTACAAAGAGAAATCATCTCGGAAAAAAGAGAGAGCAAAAGCAAAACGCGAAGAACACAAGCAAAAACGGGGACACGATCAAGAAATCGAAGCCGCCATGGCTTACGGAGGTTACGGCCTCCGATTCCTCGCAACAAACTCGAGTTCTTACAAAGGTTGGTGGGATCAACCTAGGGATCTCATGAACTAGAGAGAGGTTAGAGAGAGAGAGAGAGTTGGGGCAAATGATTAGGGTTCTAGAGATAGGATGAGGATACCCCTTCATCCTCTATTTATTAGAGGTTTTGGCTATTTCCCAAAGACCCCCTAGATACAATGAGTGAACTACCTAGCCTAAGCATTGCAGTCCAAGCTCCGGTAAATATCTTCCTCGATTTGAATGGACGGTCCCGCTTCCTGCCAGGAGTTGCCGTCGCCTCGACGCAACCTCCACGATTCCGCCACGTGCCATCCCCGCTTCCTCGGAAGCTCCGCCCGGGTTTTGAGGCCCAAACCCGCGAAACCCGCCACCGGTAGCTTTCGGCTCAACTACCGAACCCCGAGTTTTGCAGCCCAAACTCGGAAACCGACGCGGATGGTTTTGAGGCCCAAACCACCAAACCACTCGACGCGAGCCACCTTGTCCTCGCCCGGTCGGACTCCGAGTCCCCTGAGCCTCCGCTCGACCCGCTCGTCCGCCGTCTTGACTCGATCGACTCGGTCTACCTCCATGTCTTCTCGCACTCGCCGGTGCCAGGCACTAGCCACCACAGCTAGTCCGTCGGCGCCCATGGTCCCTCAGTCTGAGCCCCGCTTCCGTCCTTCACCGCTCTCAGTCCATCGGCACGGCAAGCCTCTACTCGACCTTCTCCACACCATTGACCACTGTCACTAGGCATAGTACCTGCACACCACAAGCCGATAGACAGGCACACATTTGCTTTCGCAAAGAGGTTAGGGAAAGCCACTCAAACTGAAACGCTCAAGTGTTGGGCAATCACTCATCACAAAACTAAACATACATGGGTACTTATCCACCATGTGTTCGCACAGAGGGCATGATGGTGGCTGGGGCCATTGTTTCCTGCGTAGATACGGGGCTCATGGCAAAACAGCTTTAGCTCTACCTGTGAAATTGTTCGTAGAGCCAAAGCTAAAAAATGTTTCACTAATAAAGTAGAGTTGTATCAAACACAACTTAAATCCTCTATGGTTTGCATGATTGTAAGTGTGTACTTGTGTACGTACTATGGTAAAAATAAAGGATCTGATCAGTGTTTTAAATAGCGTTAAGGCATTTAGTTTTCTCTGTCCCAAAACAAGTTATATATATAGCTAGCTAAAGTGGCATATAGCTGCAACTAAGAGCTAAGTTGTGCATGAAAAAACTTAGCTAAATCCTTCTCAGACAGTTATAGCCGGAGATAATGGAAGTTATAGCCGGAAATTTAAAATCTTGAATAAACAAAGAGCTAAAGTAAGAAAGCAAGAAAGATGATACTAACGCAATTGACACTCTCAAAGCGCAAAGACAAAACCGATAACATAGAGCTAAAGTAATTAAAAGGCATCGTTGTTTTATTTTGAGGAATAAAGGATATCGTTGTGACCCAAAGAAACCCTCAAAGCACACCGCCGAACGCGAGAAAAGAATAAACTAAGAGCTCGGGTACATAGAGACTGATGGATGTAATTCATACTTCATTAGTTGAGTGGTAGACGGTAGATAATGACAGTCATGTCCATCCTTTGTAATCCCTCACATCACATCCGGGGTATGGTGTAGGAGTACGTAACTTATCTCATGAGGTTGTTGGCAGACCAATAGTCGAAGGCTTCCCACCTATCTCATCCTTAGAGTTGCTAATCTTTGTATGACTATATTAGGACATGTCTGCTCCTGTTAGAATTATTCTTTTATCATTTATTCTTTATTCCATCTTTACCTCTAAAATAGGCTTGTGTGTGTCATACTATCTCGAACTATATCATTTTTACCCCGGTCACATTGGTCTCTCATACAAGTATTCTATCTAAGTCATATCCATACTAGAGATTTTTTTTTGCAGCATTGACTTCCTTTGGAAAATATAAATAATAAAACCCTAAATATTTTCGGTAAAATGGTACAATGGTAATTCTGTGCGCTTGCGAATTTGTTCTTACCAACTTATTTCTGGTGTCGTTGCCAGGAATGAATTATATCTCTATTCTTGGTGATGACGTTAAGAAACGTCAACATGTGGAAAACGCACAAAACCACTGAAAATGTGCGCATGTGTGACCTATAATTTTTAGATTTTTTTAAAAAACAAATGTGACACCAACTCTAATGAGTAGCGTTCCACTAATATATCTACCGTTGAACCAAAGACCCTTTCACTTTATATGCAAGTTATGGTGGGTCCAGCCCGTATTTTCCATATGGGGCTGTAGGAATTTTTTTTTTGGTTGGTTAGTGCATGAATTGGGCCGTCTCTTGGTGGATGGATATATTTGGGCCTTTGAATACTCTCTCGCTTTTTTTTTCCCCCTTTTTTGTCAGCAGCTCACTCATGTGATGCATCGCATCGGTGCCGGCCGGCCGATTAGACGTGAACCAGAAAGCACGACGCCGCGGATATTTCCTCCTCACCTCATGAATGGCAGACACCCCCGTTGCCGTTGCCGTTGCCGTTGCCGCTGCCGCTGCCGCCTGCCCGTCCGTCGCTCACTACCTAGTCGTGTGGACCAACCGATTTGACGCCTGCAGATTCTCAACTGTCAACTCGATCATCCGTCTTCAGATCGAGTACACTCACACCACGCATGATTTTTTGGCGAAGTTTGTCAAGCAGAGTAGGAATACGTACTACTCCCTTTTTGCCAGTACAACAGCAGTGAGATGTGAATATAGAATATGTGCCGTTTTTCTTCCTTTCCTCTTTGATTAATAAAAAAATAAAACATGAACATTGTTTTGTCACCGGATCGGATCTACCACAGAAGACAAATCTGCCTACTAAAACGACCATTCTGTATCAGAGTATCGTTGTCGCTAACGTTGCAGTCTACTCTTACTGATCTACTGGTGGCCTAGTCGATTCTACCACAGTACTGTGAATCTTTTCCCCTGTTTACCACAGTACTGTGATCTACTGTTTTAGCAGACAGGCAGATATACACATCATGGTATCTTCCATGCATGTAACCAGCCAGCATCTATCAATCTGAGATATGACCACCACCCTACATTGCGTTTGGTCTTTAATCACCCTCCTGTCTTCTTTTTCTCTTTCGTTGGCCTGTCTGTAACTGTACTCAGTGTCTCTTTTTTATTGCACTTTCAGTAGGAGCCTAGCCTCCGGCTCTTCCTGACTCTTCAAAAAAAAAAACATTGTGTTTGGTACATCTTTGATTTCCCCAGTATGGAAGACTCTTCTTAGCTATGTTGGCCTAAGTTTTGATAAAACCTGTCACTCATATCATACATAGGTTCAAATGTGGCCAAATAGTTTGGTAGAAGGTCTGAACTCTGAAGTAATTACTATATTGATGGTGCCTTACTCACCACAGTGCACGAATGCAGTAGCTACTATATCTCCAGGAAATGCTCTGGTTTGCATTTATTCAGTAAGGTGTTCATATCACACAGCTGGACCTATACAAACATCACTCACCAATAATGGTGACCTGACGAATATAAGAGCACATGATTCATTTGTTCAGATAGCTAGATGTCTATCAGAAGGAAAGGGAAAAAAAAGCAGAGGGAAGGTGGCAGAAGCAAGTTGCACACATCAGGACGAACCGACGAAGAGTCAATTGGAGAGGAGTGCTTCTCTGTCCAACCTCAGATCGATCCTATATGCATCGAAAGAGTAAGCTTCTTTCCATGCCTAATTTCCTTTTTCTACGCCGTACGTGTTCCTAGTTGGTACACAAGTCACTGGAACTCCCAAAAATCTGAGCCAATTGGGTCTGCATTTCCCCTCTTTCAGTTCATGGCCCTCTGTCAAGATGTCAGTGTCAGGAGATAAATGAAAACCTGTCTCGGCGTATGAGTCCCAATCCAAACTGAGACCCATTAGACGTTTTGTCAAGTCAATTCAGATCTAATCTTGTCTACAAATGGACCTACTACTACTAAAAATGTTGGGTTAATAGTTGGTCATGCTGGTTTTTGACAAATAATAATAATACCAGTCACCAAACTGTCACCTTTAGTGGGTCTCTGATAGGATGTGTAGCCTTTCCTTAGTGCAAATGAATTATTTTATCACCGCCAGTAGGAATTAACGACCAGACTAGTTCATGATAATAATGTGTCAACGTGTATTCACTCATCAGAAACATTAATTCAAAACAATATAGACATGCATACTAATGACAATATATCCGTGCAAGTTTCCGAAGAATAGACTGTTGTAGTCAAGTATGTATTAATACTGCGAAAAAACAGATAGTCTCACTAATATAGACTGTTGTCTTAACATGTGATTCAAAAAGTAGCTAGTATATCGGATTATAACCTGACTTATCATAATCTATCTGAAAAAACCTGAATTAAATAAAGAGTGCATGTATTATTGTTTTGGAAACAAATATCTGTGCCAAAATATGGTAAAGAATTGCCGTTATGTGGTGATTCACAAAGTCATAATAGCCGGTCATGCTTCTTGAATCATGGTTTACATGGAAACTAAAATTCTCATAAATGAAAGATGGCTAAAACGCACACATCACTATATCAAAATAAACAGGTAAAGAAACAATATATCAATGGAACTTTCTGATTCTGTTCCTAAGAATAAAACCCAAGACTAAGATGAGTATGCATTAATATTGTGGAAATGGTCTCACTATACTATTACGCTAATAATAAGGGTCTGTTTGGTACAGCTTATTACAGCTTTATGAAGTTGTTGTGAGCTGTTTTTTTACCAAACACCTCTTTTTAAAACAGCTTCACCCATGAAGCTGTTTTTCTTCTCTTCTCACAAAGATATGAAGTTGGATGAAGCTGAAAATAGTAGCTTATCACAACTCTCTCCCCCCTTTCTCTCTCACATGCATGTATAAAATTGTTGGTGAAGCTGTTTTGTCAAACACTTTTTATAAAATAGCTCAGCTTCACCTAGAGAGTTGTTTGTAAAGCTATTTTCTAAAAAAACAGCTTCGGTAGTGAAGCTGAGCTGTACCAAACAGGCCCTAAAATGTGATTGATGAAGCACCTAAAAAAGTAAAGTAAAATAAATAAATAGCTCATGCATTGCTAACAATTTTGGAAATGACTCTGCCAAGAAGAGGAAATCAAATCATAGAATTGTCCTAGTGCGGTGATTCATAAAAGTCGTGTGGGATCATGCTTCATGACTCATGGTCCACTTTGAAAGTAAAATTATCATAAATGAAAGATGACTAGAAAATACATCACCATAACACGAAACATGAACCACCACTAAGATATAGCAAATTGTATGTTGGGCATGTTCGTGATGATAGAAACCACTATCGAACACGCGATCCTTAGGATTGCTATATGACTCATTATACATATCTTTCTTCGATAAAGAGACACAAATTACGTGTAAATTAGCGCGATACCTGAAACGACAAAATAAACAAGACAGTAGTAGTAGATAAACATGCATGCACATTGGCATTTGGGTATTTTGCCCAATAGAAAGCCGCAGCAAGGCAGCTGGTTTCTCTAAACCAACTAGCCATGGTTGGTTCTGAACCCGTGATCCCCATATAAAAAAAGTCCAACCTCCTCCAAAGCCGTGACAGATAGCAATAGAGCCTTTCGTTCCCACTTCTACTTCCTTCCATTACTCAAGTCTCCACACCAAGCCATCTTCCCCATCGCATAGCTAGCTAGCTAGCACCAAGAACCGGAGGTATACCTACGCCATCGCCAGCGTTCAGTTCCTATATATATGGGGCCTCAGCAAGACAGGTCGTCGTCCATGGCGAACGGCACCGTGGCAGCGAGGAGCAAGGAGGTGAAGGTGGTGCACTACCGGGAGTGCCAGCGCAACCACGCGGCGTCCATCGGCGGGCACGCCGTGGACGGGTGCCGGGAGTTCATGGCGGAGGGCACGGCGGCAGCATTGGCGTGCGCGGCCTGCGGGTGCCACCGCAGCTTCCACAGGCGCGAGGTGCAGGCCGGCGACGACGACCGCGACTGCTCCTCCACCTCCGGCTGATGATCGCCGTCAGCAGCAGCTAGCAGATGGGCATTGAAATGGCATTGATGGTGCATTACATTCAGCCGTATATGGACCAATATTTTCCTTTTAATTTATTCCTTTCTTTTCACAACCCCCTCTTGTTCTTGGATGATTCAGTGAAATTTATGTGTGATGTAACATATGTGTATATGGTCCTTGTAACTGATGTGTGGCTGCACATGGTTTGTCTGTTATTTACTTATAGAAACAGACATCTTATATATTTGGTACACTAGTCCATCAACCCGTGCTCTCGCACGGGGTAGAATCTTTGAAGACATAAGCATTAGTTTGTTTAATACCTCCGACTATTAAACTTTTCTAATATTATGTTTTTCCACTTTGTTCATTTTTTACCAAAATACACACAAAAGATAATATGTTATATTTGTCTAGTTGTCAGAAACATATGAATTACTAATATTTCTGTGTTTTCATCTATATCTATAGTTTCTTCCATTAAATTTTCATGGCACCTAAGTTTATCTTTACTATGCAATTAGTTGAAATATTAGCTTAAACAATTGTGGTTGTTTTTGTGGGTCGTATCTTATATCTTATGATGTTATGAATCTAAATTTTTTATTTTCCTAATTTTTATTCATTAGTACATATTTTTTACCGTGAAGTTAAGTTCAAACTCTTGTTCTATCTTTTATTACATTTCCTTTTGTACTTTCTAAAATAACATTTTTATGTTGTAAACTTTACTCTGATGTACTATAATGGCATAAACAGTCACTTAATACATGTCCCACACCATTTAAAATCAGTGTTTTAGCTTGAGGTGAGATCTAAAGGGAATATGAATATTAAATTTTTATAATGCCTTTACTCAAAATTATTGTCCCATGTGGTCTGCACTAACACCAACTTCTCGCGATGCTGAATTTATTTTTTAATAAATTATATACGAAAGTAATAGTTATACCATCAATATAGATAATGTTTTATTAAAATCTATATATGTACAAAGTGAAAAGTTACATAAATTATCGCATTGTTATTACTATAGTTGTAAATAATTTGTTAGTATGATTAGTATCTCAGTTGCCAAGAAAATATTTTTCAAGATTGCTGAAACACAACCTATATATTAATCGTTTGTGCATGCATGTGTGCATAATCTGCATGGTGACACATTATATATTTTTATTTTTTCAAATCTCAATATATCAATACTAATATAATTGGGTCATAGTACTAACATATATGTGCTTTATGGTTACTTAAATTGTTTTTGTAATAAAAAATGTTGATAAAATAGTTTTTAAAATAATGATAGAAGTGTCAATTTAGATGCAGAATTAGTTATTTTGATATATTATCTCTCATAATAGTATGTAGGCAATTTGATGTAAATTTACGTTCATTTTTTATCGTGTTTTTCAAGGTAGGTAATTTAAATATAGATTCACAATTTATGTTGTTCTACACAATCGCGGATGTGGTTAGTTATTTAGAAAATAGAATAAATAATCCAATGAGTATTATTATCAGTGTTATAACAATTTATAAACTGATGGCCATACTTACTTTTTGTTTATGGGGAGAATTTCCAGGATTGATCTTTCTTTAGCATGATATATATTTTGTTGAAATCTAATCATAAGTTATATAAGTTCTTGTTGTACCCCTTCCTATAACACTACTGGAAACTTAAAATTCCCTCACGGTGCACTACCGTCAGGGAAAATAAAAATATCTTCATGAAAATGTACGTATAATCATAATAAATAAAAATACCGCTATAAAATTTCTTACGGTGCACTTACCGTCAGGGAAATTAAAAATACCGTCAAGGCTGGCTCGACAGGGTAATTCCAGTTTTGCCTGACTTTGGTCAGGGAATTTCAAGTTTTCAGTAGTGATACTTTAGATATATAAATTACGTAGCTATATATACAGAGACTAAATGGTGCTGGAAAGGACTTTTGCATTCAGAATTAAGCTCTGACCTGTATATGCAGACATGCAGTCGTCATAACGCGACATCACACATCTTCACCACCGAAAGTAGGCTTCTTTTCGTTGCCGGATGATTGTCATGTCGTAGGTGCACGCATATAGGACAGAGCATATAAGCGAGCGAGATTCTACATGCAGCTCGATCGGTACTCACATCCATGGTCCATGCATGCGTGTCTACATTAGTTCTTGTTGACAGATGCCCGGCCGGATGAGCTTTTTGCACTGGAGTTCCATGCATCTACATGGATGCTGACAAAGGACGGGCGGGCGGCAGGTTCTTACCTCGGTTGAGATACTGCATTAGCTTGTCGATTATACGCCATCACTTTGAGATCCAGAATAGAAGATAGAAGATCAAGTAACAATCAGATTAGTGCAACTACTCCATGGAAGTCTGCACTCAATACAGTTGACTGGAAGGAAGAGAACTGCAAAGTTGTGACTTTTTTCACGGACAGCGATCGAACTCCTTTGAGACTGCTGGATGATTTTCACGGATTGCGATCGAACTCCTTGAGACTGCAGGATGAGGCGGCTGCAGCGGCCGTAGGTTTCCACGCGCACGAGAGTAATCTACCAGAACGTACGACCGATGCCCAGCGAGATAAAGAATATGTTAAATTTCTTCCATAACTTTTTTATAATATTTTTTATAATGGCAGTATACGTGGTGGGTAAATTATATGTACATTTACATGGCCACGTGTAGCCTTCACGCAGGGGCCGGCCTCCATATTGTTTTCCTTTTTAATTAGATTTATTATTATTATGAGTGATTTTCATAATGGCCGGTGGGTAATTAATTTGAAAAACTAAA
Source organism: Microstegium vimineum (assembly GCA_022036555.1). Classification (NCBI taxonomy): domain Eukaryota; kingdom Viridiplantae; phylum Streptophyta; class Magnoliopsida; order Poales; family Poaceae; genus Microstegium; species Microstegium vimineum. The sequence continues at coordinate 56,982,371 of CM039132.1, read as the reverse complement.
TAGATCTAATGGCTATTAACATTAGCAACGATTAAACTGATGGCTAGATCTTTCTAATTATTGTGAGAATTTCTATGATTTATCTTTTTTCCTAGCGTTTCTGGTGAGGATTAATGTGGAGCCTCCGTTGGGGTCTCCAATCAGTAATAGTAAGATTTGTATATATTGGAATTTGTGTGTTTGTTCTTGATGCCTTTTTTTTCTCCTCAACTCTTGTATCTCGCTTGTACGTCATCTGATCTTAATGGAGAATCGATCCAATCTTTTTTTTGGCAAAAAGAAGGAAGACTTATATTAAATATTGACGGCGCATCATCAAATTACGCATAAAAAATCTATAATAAAAAATACATAATATTTTATCAAAATTCTTCCATCTTCTTTTCCGACGGTTTCCTTCGAATGTTGAAGCCAAAGTGCAGTTCTTATATTGAATCCAACGACCAATCCTAGAACATTAGACATTCCGCAAGATTCAACGTTCGGAACCAATTCAAAATGCATCTAAGTCGTTGGAAGAATATTGGTAGATGCATCGTCGGGTACCACATAGGAGGCACATTCATCACCTTGAGACCTTGAACCCAGAAGCACCCCTCCCTTTGCAGATAAATGCCACAAATTGGTTGATTGCCGATGAAATCGAAACCTGCAACGGTGATCTCGCCGTACCAATTACCGAAGTAATAACAGGAAACACGATCCGACTGAAAATCATCTGATTTTGTCGGTACAAATTTTTTACACTAAACCTTAAGCAACCGGAAAAAACTATGGAAAATTAAAGAGATGGATCGCCTCCCCTTCTTATCTTGGCAGACGAGCCAAAGATGAAGGAGAGGGGCCCTATGTGCGGTGGCGGCGGCGGCGAGGAACAGGAACTTCGACAGGCAGCTATGACGGATTGTATGAGAATTGATCCATTCAGTTAAACTTTATTTGTTTTGTTTAGGTGAAAAACAGGATCGATTCTCCATTATATGTTGTCCTCTCACTGACAAGGATGATGCATAGTTCGTCCTGTTCATCATGTTCATCGTCTTCAATGATTAAAAAATGTATTTGTTATCAAAATGTTTTATTCGAGACTCTTTTGCCCATGGTTTAGCCATTTGTCAACGCATTGCTGCTATATATGATGAGTAACCTTAAGTCATAAAATTTACCGTGTATTCATTCAGAGATCCAGATTCAAGAAATGCAATCCTACATACGTGGCAAAATCTAAACTAATTTTTAGTGGAAAGTTAAATATTTTTTTTGTTTTATTTCTCTTTATTAGAAAAAAGTTGCAATAAATAAATAAATTTAGGGATGTAGTTCAATTCGTTGATTTTTTAGTCTAAGCATAATAAAGTTAGAGGTTTGATTCCTTGGGTCTCTAAAATATTCTTTTTGAAAAAAAATCCTTTTGATAAAAAAAATAACAAACTAATTTTCCCAGTGCAAAAATATACCACAGAGTTGGGCATGTAGCTAAATTTACCAACCAACACAGTTCATGCACAAACTTTACTATGACATCATCGCTTCAAGCCTTCAAAGGACAAGAGAACTACAAAAGTAGAGCCTTGCTTAGATTCAAAAGTTTTATGGAATTTTGAACTATAGCGTTCGTTTGTATTCGGTAATTATTGTCCAACTATGGAGTAGCCAGACTCAAAAGATTCGTCTCGCAAATTATAGACAAACTGTGTAATTAGTTAATTTTTTTACAAATATTTAATGTTCCATGTATTCATCTAAAGATTCGATATGACAGATAATCTTGTAAAGTTTTGGAATTTTGAAGGATCTAAGCACCCCCTAAATCTTGTTTGTTTCCAATATAGGTGTAGCCCTCGCTAGTACATTTGCGTGCAGTGTTAAAAGTCTAGCGCCAGAAGCTTTTTGAGCGCAAAAATTCTTTTGCACCCGAAACTTTTTGAGCACGGAAATTATTTTGCACTTCTCATTCCAAATAGCACATACTCAAATAGACTTTAGTCATCACCACCATACCAGTTCTAACTTCTAAGTACTACTCCTGTAACATGTTAATAGCCTTACATAATGATTCAGTCGGTCTCATCGACATCAATATACATAAGATCCTCTTCTACTCCTCACATGCGCTCGAGAGAGAAGTTGTTCTTGCAGATAAGCCATGAATTGCTCATAGAATGTTCTCCGCGAATCACCTTCTCAAACTCTTCGCCTCCACCATGGAATTTCATCAAAGCTGTATGGACAACCCTTGCTCCTTCAGCCTCACAATACAAGCACCGGACATGCTCCGCTATCATTCAAAGATGTTTAGAAATATGAAATGATAAGAATAATATTATGATAAGTATTTGAAGAATCATGGTCCTAGTTGGTTTCGGTGATTAACGACAATTAGCGATTATTATGGCTAACGTATGTTTTGCAGAGACTATGCGTAGCTTAGCCATAGTGATCAACACGAATGAGCATTAATGGTCATCACCCAGCCCCCAAGATGGATATCGTTTCGTATTTCAAAGAGACATGATGAAGACCCTAGAATGATAGGCTAAGTGTCATAAGGTGATGAAGGGCGCTTAGAAATAAATAGGGCTTCTCTTTTTTGATCTTTGACCGTACTATTAAGAGGGGTTGAGACTAGTAGCTTGACTTAGGAAAGCTTCATGAACTAGGTGTGGTGCACACTTGTCTTCCTTAGCTCTAAGCAAGCCTATGTTGACCGTAAGATAGCCTAGAACAACTTCCGTGTTCATCGCGACGAAAAACGAAGTTGAGAGGCCTGTTTTCTGAGCGACGGACGCTCCTGACGGAGGCGTCGGACGCTGTGCGTCGCGTCGGACAAAGGCGTCGGACGCTGGGTGGTTAAGTCCACAGCGTCCGTCGACCTTCCAGTGGCCATGTGTTTCTGGCTAAGATTTTTAGGGTCCGACGGACGCTGTCCGTCGGTCAGGCGTCGGACGCTTGGAGAGCGTCCGTCGACCTTCCAGAGAGGGTGTTTTTCAGCCCAAGCCAGAGTGCAGCGTCGGACGCTGGGATGAGCGTCCGTCGCCCCTGTGACGGAGCATCCGTCGCTGGGAAATCGTGTCAGAGATAGCCATTGGGCAGGGCATCAGAGCGTCTGTCGCCTAGGCGTCGGAGCGTCCATCGTCTAGGCGTCGGAGCATCCGTCGCCCAAACTTTGTGCAGAACTAGCCGTTGGGGCATGCGACGGAGCGTCCGTCGCCTAGTCGACGGAGCGTCCGTCGCCAACTTAAGTTGCCAGCCTGAGGCAGTTTTCTGAGGGGTTATTTATAGCTCCTCACACTTCTCTCCCACCTCGCCTTTGCTCATTTGAGTTGCTGAGTTTGTTGAGGAGGTTGGGAAGAGAGCAAGAGCCCTAGAGTGAGAGAGTGATTCGCGAATCCATCCATCCTCTCCTCTAGTTCATCCAAGAGTTCAAGTGTGCATCCTCTAGTTGTGAAGCTTGAGTGAGTCAAGCGAAGATCGAAGCTTGTTACTCTTGGTGATCGACATCACCTAGACGGTCCGGTGGTGCTTGGAGGAAGGTGATCGCCGGAGGATTGTCGGCGGCCCTTCTCCATCGACGATTGTGATCGGTTGTGAGCGATTCACCGAGCCGGAGTGGCGAAGAATCAGCCCGTAGAGAGCACTCATCCCTTGCGCGGGATTGAGGGGGAGCTATACCTTGCGAGGTGCTCCAACGAGGACTAGGGGGGAGTGTCGACTCTTCGATACCTCGGCAAAACATCGTCGTGTCAAGCATCTCTTTCCCTAGCTTCTTCTTACCGCACTACTTTCCGCACTTGTCTTTCAATTCATACTAGAATTGTGTAGGAAGTTTTCGCTCTCTATTGACTTGCTACTGCTTTCTAGCTAGGACACACAAGCGGTAGGCACTTGGGGGTTAATTGGCTCTTTATAGGTTTAATTCTTGTTTAGAAATTAAAAAGAGCCCAATTCACCCCCCCCCCTCTTGGGCATCTTAATCCTTTCAATTGGTATCAGAGCAAGGTTTGCTCTAAATTAGGCTTCACCGCCTAGAGAAAGATGTCCTATAGGGATGGACCACCTCCCATGTTCGATGGAGACGACTTTCCTTATTGGAAAGTTCGTATGGAGGCCTATCTAGAGGCCGTTGACGTGGGCGTGCTCAAAGCCGCCACAAAGGGAGGCACTCTCTTCGCGGAGGACCTCAACTTTGATAAGCACAATGCCAAGGCGAAGAACATTCTTTTTTGTGGCATTTGCAAGGATGTCTTCAACCGAGTGCGTAATGCCAAAGACGCATTTGAGTTGTGGACTACTATTTGTGCTCTTCACGAAGGCACAAAGAGTGAGCGTGAGGAACGCTATCACTTGGTCATGGCTAAGCTCAATTCTTTTTCTATGCATACAAATGAAAATGTAAATGAAATGTACTCACGTCTTAACATTATTGTAGAAGAATTGAATGGGCTCGGTCTCAACCAAATGGCACCGGCCGATGTGGTGCGCAAGATCCTTTGTGTCTTGCCCATTGAGAAGTATGGCCACATCGTCACGGTTCTTCACCAAGGAGATCTCTCCACCGCGACACCAACACAAATCTTGGGTAAGATCAATGCCCATGAGATGTACATGAAGATTGGTGATGGTGGCTCTTCATCCTCCTCCAAGAAGAAAGAAAAAGAGAAGGAGGAGAAGAAGGACTTGGCACTCAAGGCATCCTCCTCGGAGAAGTACAAGATGCAAATTGTGTATGAGAGTGCAAGTGATGAAGAGGATGATGATGACCTCGCTCTCATGGTGAAGAAAACAACTAAGATGTTGAAGAAGCTGAACAAGAATGGAGTCAAGTTTTACTCAAAGAAGAAGAAATTCTTCACAAGCTCTTCAAGAAAGCATCTCTCCAAGATGGATTGCTACAATTGTGGCAAACTTGGACACTTGGCTCATGCTTGCTCCGAAGAGAAGAAAGACAAGTACAAGAACAAGAAAGTCAACAACAAGTTCAAGTACAACAAGGGCAACAAAGATGAGTCAAGTGATGAGGAGAAGAAGGATGACAAGCCATTCAAGAAGAAGAAGAACTTCAACTTCCACAAGAAAAAGAAGAATGGCAAAGCCTACATTGTTGGTGATTGGCTCACCGACATTGAAGACACAAGTGACTCATCCGGAGATGAAAGTGAAGATGAGAAGGTGGTCGCCTTGGTGATTGGGTCATCTACTCCACCGCCACCTCCTTCATCATCTCCGGGCTCATCCTCTACACACCTATGCCTCATGGCTAAAGGTGACAAGAAGGTACAAAAAGAGGATAATGATGATGAGGTTAGCTCTAGTGATGATAGTGATGATGAGTTTGAGGTACCTTCCTACGATAAGCTAATTGTGATTTGTAACAAATACACTAAGCTCATTAGGAAGTATAAAGCCAAAAGTGAATCACTAGAGAAAGCCAACGATAACTTGCATGCTAAACTTGATGACTTGTCTAGTGCTAATGATGATTTAAAGCTTGAGAACAAATCTCTCTCATCTAGCGCTAGGGAGCTCAAAGCCTCACTCAAGCAAGCTAATGAGAAGCATGATAAGCTTGAGAGGTCAACACAAGAGCTCCATACAAGATACAACTTGCTAAAAGATGACTACAACCAAGTTAGAAATGAACATGGCACACTTGTGATAGCTAACGAATTGCTTACAAATGATCTTGCTACACATGTTGCTATTAACCCGGTTGTTAAGTGTCATATAGCTACTTCTTGTGAGGACTTGCTTGATGAAGTTGCTAGTGAGCAAAATGCTAAGTGCAAGGGCAAGAAGGTAGTTGGGCCGAAAAGTATGATGACTATGTGAAGATGAGGCAAAAAACTCCAAGCTCAAGGAAGAGCTAATCAACCTCAAGGCAAGCAAGCCATTCACTATCAAGTCGACCAAGCAAGATGACAATGATACAATGACCTTGATCAACTCTCTCAAAGAGGAAAATGCAAAGCTCAAGGTTGAGAAGATCAAGCTCACAAGTGGATGGAGAAGTTCACCAAGGGCCACAACCTCCAAAGTGAGCTCTTGATGAACACTATCATGAAGACCGACAAGTCCGGCATTGGGTTCAAAGAGAATCAAATCATGAAGGCCAAGGTCAAGATAGAAGCCAAGAACTACTACAACAACAAGGCCATGAGGAACAACTATGACACACCAAAGCCCAAGCCCAAAAAGTGATTTGGATGTGGTCAAGAGGGTCATTTTGAATTCCAATGCAAGACTCCACCTCCCAAGACCTTGCCTAAGCACACAAGGCCTTTCGCTCATGATGCACACTTCATCATCAACAAGGACTCCAAGGGTAGACCCCAAGTTGTGTTTCTCGGTCCTAAGATGAAGAACAAGCCTAAAGTGCTATGGGTTGCTAAGGAGTTGGTGGACAAGGCTATGGGACCTCGCCAAGTGTGGGTTCCCAAACAACAAGCTTAACTTCAAGTTGCTTGTGTGTAGGTGAACTACAAGACCGGTGGAAGTCATTGAGTGATTGATAGTGGATGCACTCAACATATGACCGGTGACTCCCGGATGTTCACCACACTTGAGGAAGATTGTGAAGGGCAAGACAAGATTACCTTTGGGGACAACTCAAAAGGCAAAGTGTAAGGCCTAGGTAAAGTGGCAATCTCAAATGATCAATCAATATCAAATGTCTTGCTAGTACAATCTTTGAGCTTCAACTTGCTATCGGTGGGACAACTATGTGATTTTGGTTTCCAATGTCTCTTCACTCCAAATGAGGTAGTTGTGTCCAAGATTGAAGATTCATCATTGATATTCAAAGGGTTTCGGCACAACAATCTCTATCTAGTGGACTTCACCTCAAATGAAGCTAGTTTGCAAACATGTCTATTCTCCAAGAGTTCTTTGGGTTGGCTATGGCATAGAAGATTAGCACATGTGGGAATGTCAACTTTGAAGAAGCTTGTCAAAAGGAGTTAGTTAGAGGTGTGAAGGATGTTGTGTTTGAAAAGGACAAACTTTGTAGTGCATGTCAAGCCGGCAAGCAAGTGGCAAACACTCATCCAACCAAAGCTTTCATGTCAACCTCAAGAGTCCTAGAGCTACTTCACATGGATCTATTTGGACCTACCACCTATTCTAGCCTTGGTGGCAATCTCTTTTGCTTGGTGGTAGTTGATGACTACTCTAGGTACACTTGGGTGTTCTTTCTTCAAGACAAGGGAGAGACACAATCAATATTCAAGAAGTTTGCAACTAGAGCCCAAAATGAGTTTGATGTGAAGATCAAGAAGATAAGAAGTGACAATGGGACCGAATTTGTAAACACCAAGATTGAAGACTATTGTGATGAAGTTGGGATCAAGCATGAAGTGTCCGCTACCTATACCCCTCAACAAAATGGTGTAGTAGAGAGGAAGAATCGGACACTTATTACTCTTGCAAGATCAATGCTTGATGAATACAACACCCCTGAGAAGTTTTGAGACGAAGCAATCAACACCGCATGCTATGCGGCCAACCGGCTATTTGTCCAAAGGCTTCTTAAGAAGACCCCCCTATGAGGTTGTGAATGGGAAGAAACCAGATATATCCTTTTTCCGAGTGTTTGGATGCAAAGTGTATATCTACAAGAAGCGTCAACACTTGGACAAGTTCCAAAGGAGATGTAACATTGGTTTCTTACTTGGTTATTCACTTAAATCCAAGGCATATCGAGTATTTAACAAAGCCTCCGGCCTAATTGAAGAAACATATGACTTAGAGTTCGATGAAACTAATGGCTCTCAAGAAGAGCATGAAAATCTTGATGATGTAGGTGATGAACCCTTGAGGGAGGCTATGAAGAATATGCCCGTTGGTGCAATCAACCCACAAGAGGTGGAAGAAGTTGAAGATGATGCAAATCAAGTACCCTCCTCCACCTCAAGTTGATGAAGAACAAGTGAGGGAAGCACAAGAAGATACCTTCATCCCTCAAGATCAAGCCGAGGCTCAAGCTAGTGATGTTGATGCACCACAACCTCCTCCCCAAGTGATTAATAGAAGATCTACACCTATGCTTCAAGATCATCCACAAGATCTCATTATGGGGAGTCCATCAAAGGGGGTAACAACTCGATCTAACTTGCTTCTTATGTTGAACATCACTCCTTTGTTTCCTTTGTTGAACCATCTAGTGTGGAGGATGCACTTGCGGATCCGGATTGGGTGAATGCCATGCACGAAGAGTTGAACAACTTCACCCGGAACGAAGTGTGGACACTAGTAGAAAAGCCCAAAGGAGCAAGAATCATTGGCACCAAGTGGGTGTTTAGGAACAAGCAAGATGATCAAGGCGTGGTTGTGAGAAACAAGGCAAGATTGGTGGCAAAGGGGTTCTCCCAAGTTGAAGGCTTGGACTTTGGGGAGACCTTTGCACCGGTTGCAAGACTAGAAGTCATTCATATCCTTTTGGCATATGCTTCACATCATAAAATGAAGCTTTTTCAAATGGATGTGAAGAGTGCCTTTCTAAATGGTTTCATCAATGAACTTGTTTTTGTCTCACAACCTCCCGGGTTTGAAGACCCCAATTGTCCTAATCATGTGTATAGGTTGTCCAAGGCACTCTATGGATTGAAGCAAGCTCCAAGAGCTTGGTATGAGAGGCTAAGGGACTTCTTACTCAAGAAGGGCTTCAAGATCGGGAAAGTGGATACCACACTCTTCACCAAGGTGCTAGATGGAGAGATCTTTGTTTGCCAAATGTATGTCAATGACATTATATTTGGGTCAACAAACCAAGATCAGAGCAAGGAATTTGGTGCATTGATGTTCAAGGAGTTCGAGATGTCAATGATTGGCGAGCTAACCTTCTTCCTTGGCTTCCAAGTGAAGCAATTGAGGGAGGGCACCTTCATATCTCAAGAGAAGTACACTTATGATGTGCTCAAAAAATTCAAGATAGAGGATTGCAAGCCAATCAATACCCCAATGCTTACTAATGGGCATCTCGATCTCGATGAGGGAGGTAAACCGATTGACCAAACTCTCTATCGTTCTATGATCGGTAGTTTACTTTACCTCACCGCATCTAGGCCGGATATCATGTTTAGTGTGTGTATGTGTGCTAGGTTTCAAGCAAGCCCTAAGGAGTCGCATCTTTGTGCGGTTAAAAGAATCCTTAGGTACATACGGCACACCCCTAGCATGGGTCTTTGGTATCCCAAAGGAGCTCCCTTCCAATTAGTTGGCTATTCCGATTCGGATTATGCCGGATGTAAGGTTGATAGGAAGAGTACCTCCGGCGGGTGTCACATGCTAGGAAGATCACTTGTTTCTTGGTCCTCAAAGAAGCAAAATAGTGTGTCATTGTCAACCGCCGAGGCAGAATACATTGCCATGGGAGCAAGTTGTGCACAAATCTTATACATGACCCAAACACTTCTTGATTACGGCGTGGTTTTAAAAGATGTTCCACTTTTGTGTGATAATGAGAGCGCCGTAAAGCTTGCAAACAACTCGGTTCAACACTCTCGCACCAAACACATAGATATTCGCCATCACTTTCTTAGAGATCATGTGGCTAGGAAAGACATAACACTAGTTGGAGTTAAGAGCGAAGACCAATTGGCGGATATCTTCACTAAACCACTCGATGAAGCAACCTTTTGTAGGTTGAGAAGCGAGTTGAATGTGCTTGATCACTCTAACTTCACTAAAAGATGATCTTGTGTGAACCCTTCTTGCATCATGTGTAATATAATCATGTTATTTTGTAATGCACATAGGCTTGGCTAACGCGGTTGAGATAACCGCCCTCAAAGCGTGTGACAAAGCTCAACCGTGGTCTAAACTTGCAAGCAACCTAGATTCAATTTCTGTAATGCATAGCATATGCATGTGTGTTGCTTTGTCGTTTCTTTTCGGTTAAGTTTGAGCATCCTCTGTGTTCGTCCACTTAGGGGGAGCATTCCAAGCTCAAGACTCTTCTATACCCCTCTTGTGGCCATATGATGACTCCTTGGTGCTTCCATTCGAATATTTTAAGCTAAAACTAAAATCTAATCCTATGGCAAACTATTTGAAAATGAGAGTTTGAGAGATGGTTCTCATACCAAGTCCAATCAGGTGTTATTTGGATCTTATTGGGATTGGAACTTGGTTGGGAGAAAGATGCAAAAACAAAATTTGAAAAATTCTATTTAAAAGGCGTCGGACGTTGCCGACGGACGCTCGGTGTCAATTGCCTCAAAGTCCGTCGCGATCGTCCGGAGACTGAATGTTGCCCGCTTACAGGGCGACGGACGCTCCCCAGCGTCTGTCGCGGAGCGTCCGACGCGGTCAATGCGCTCGGGCGTTTTAAAACATGTTCTGGAAGCCCGACGGACGATGCCGTCGGACGCTGTCCGAGCGTCCGTCGCAGTCCGACGGAGCGTCCGTCGCTCCGCGTCGGAGCGTCCGTCACGAACTTAAGGCGCAAAATTTTTTTTAAAATCCCCGTCTCTTCCTCTGTCTCTCTCGGTCGATTTCAGTCATCCGTACGCCGCTCCGCTGTTGCTCCAAACCCTAACCGCCGCTCCGCCGCCGCTGAGCCCCCGTGCCACCCCTCGCCGACGTAATCCACACTCTCCCTGCGCCGCCGCCTCTCCCTGCGCCGTCGCCTCTCCCTGCGCCGCCGCCTCTCCTTGCAACACTGCCACCCAGACCGCCGCGCCAGAGCACACGTCCAACACCGCCGCCGGTGAACCTGCCTGCGGGTCCTCTCCTCTGTTGAGGATTGCTTGATTGTCTTCCTTTGGCGGTGTTAGGCTGCGGATTGCGGATAAGAGACCGAGGGCTCTTTCTTTTTCTCTCGCTTTGATCAGTATCAGAGGTATGGCAGTTGTCGGTTGGCAATTCGATATCTTCTTATCTATTTCATGCTTCTCGCTAGACTTTCTTCTCTCTAGCTATATGCTTATGGTTATATACCCTTTCTATCTAATCGAGCAGGGTCAGCATGTCAGTTGGGCAGTGTCAGTAAACTCGGGGCAAAGCCCGCGAGTACGGAACGAGGCAAAGCCTCGCAAGGACAGTCCAGGGCCGGCGTGCCACTCTTGCAGCTGGTTGGTCTGCGGATTGTCAGTGATTGATTGTCAGTGGGCAGTGAGTTTGTGGTTTGACTGTTGAGGATCCTTTGTCAGCAATTTGTTAGCAAAGTTTGATAAATGGCAAGAACGAAGAACGCTGGCCCTGTTCCCGGTAGTGGTGGTGACCCTCCACCTCCACCGCGTCCACCCACTGATCGGGGAATGGGTAAGCAGAAGGTTGTGTCATGGAAGCGCAAGAGGCCACTTATGGATCCCGATTCAGCAGCAGCACTTGCAGTGGCCGAGGCCGCAGAGATAGCGGAGCGAGGTGGACGTCGCGCTGGTTTGAGGCTCTCGCCTCGCCGTGGAGCGCGTCGTGAGTCCCCTACGCGTCTAGAGACAGAGCCCGCCGAGGCTACTGAGGCAGAGGAGGCAGAGCCAGTCCCAGAGACTGAGCAGCCAGAGGCCGCGGGCCACTCTTTGATTGGTGAGCTGATGAGCCGCAGAGTTACACAATCCAGAGGCTCTGGTGCACCACCTAGTCCTCCAAGACCTCAGCTACCAGACCCAGTGAGGCATCAGGTCCGAGCTCTCACAGCGAAGCAAGTTCAGTTACTCCGCTTCGTGGACTTTCAGTCCTGGTTCCCAGCTCAGAGGGATCCCCATGCTGGACGTGATTTCTATACCACGATTCACGAGGACTTTTACAGAGCATACGTTGACACTGACGCTCCTCTTAGGGCTCACAGAGTGTGTCCATCTGCTCACATAGAGGGGGTCGGTGGTCCAGAGATCCTACAGCACCTGTAGTACCTTCAGGGGTTATCAGATTTGATGGGACGATCAGGAGCTTATCAGAAGGACTGGGTCTATCAGTTCTATGCCTCACTATGGATCTCCCCTGATCACGAGTTTCTTCACTTCGGATTTCAGGGTCGTGACTTCAGGGTTTCAGCAGCTCGGTTCAGAGAGCTATTCCACTTAGAGTCCTCCCCTACGAGGATTCACAGCCTGTGCTATGGGGATCAGGAGGCCCCGCGCCGACCTCACGATGGAATAGTGCCATCTACAGATTTTGTGAGGCCGTGCTTTCAGCTGCCATTCTCGGAGGGTTCGAGCCGTACACCGCGAGACCTCACTCCACTTGCTCGGATTCTCCACGAGGTACTCAGGCGTACCATCCTTCCTCGGATTGGAGCTCGGGACACCATTACCCGCCTACAGCTGTGGCTCCTTGCTCATACCATCCGGAAGGAGAAGTTTGACCTTTGGGATCTGATTGTCAGCGAGCTTGAGGATATCATAGCTGCAGGATTCAGGGGTCACTGGTAGCTATAGTTTGCTCACTGATTTCATATCTTATAGTTGCCAAGACCCGATCTGGAGCTATGCGAGTCACTCTCACCAGGTCGGCGACTGAGTTTCCAGTATACTCGATGAGTTAGCTAGTCATGCATGGAAACCTGCCTCGCCCCAGCAGAGCTTACAGACCAGGCACCAGGCAGGCAGGTGTGCCACCTCAGTCGGCAGAGGTCACTGACGCCACAGTTGAGCAGATTGCTTAGGCAGAGCTTGCAGATCTTGATGCTGAGAATGAAACAGCTGCCGAGACTGTCTACAGAGAGGACCTGGATTCTGACAGCTCAGATGAGGATTATCAGCCAGTGCGCGAGTACGCACCGATGTCTCATGATCATGAGGCAGGAGGGTTAGGTACAGCTGCAGCTCCAGCTCCAGGTTCCAGCACCTCAGAGGCTACATTACTCACCATTCTTTCGAGGATGTAGGAGGAGCAGTCACGCCAGGCAGAGGAACAGAGGCGACAGGCTGCCGATGTTTGGAGGCTTACAGAGCAGCAGTTGGCCGCTCAGGCACACACTCAGGCCAGGCAGGATGAGTTTCAGCGCCAATTCTTGTCCTATCAGCTGTAGCAGGCAGAGATTCAAAAGACCCAGACCTTGTTACTTGAGAGTCTTCTAGCCTCCAGCTCCGGGTAGACATTCACTCCTCAGATTCAGTTGCCCGGAGCCTCGCAGCAGCAGCAGTTCACCTCGCCAGCACAACAAACTCCAGTGGCTGTGGTTCCGACTCCATCGTCACAGCCCGCAGGGCAGCAGAGTCAAGCACCAGTTACTCCTCCTTTCCAGGCACCAGCCTCTCCAGAGTGCCCGTCTCCGAGGACCCAGGTGTCCTCTTGGTTAGTTTCGCCCGGTGAGCTTCAGACAGGATTTACTCCTATCCGGGGAACTACCATAGCAGAGGCCTCGCGTGACCTCTCAGCCTCCTACTTGGAGCTCACAGGAGATGATTCCCTAGGAGCAGCTCAGCTAGATTCACCAGCTCCAGAGGTTGAGGTGGATCCTCCGGCGACGGGCACTTACCTCTCTTCAGTTGCCTCGTCGGAGATCGCACCTGAGCAGTCTACGCAGATAGTTACAACTCCTCCAGCTACAATTCAGACAGACGCTATTTCACTAGCAGTTGAGACAGCTGTCACAGAGGCTCAGGATACGGATGTTACAGTTGCAGTATCCTCTCCACCTCAGACTCACCCAGCTGAGTTTGTAGCAGCAGTGTCACTAGTTGCTCTGGCAGTGAAACATTCCCCCATGCCTCGAGTCTTTACTCGTCGTGTTCCCAAGCCCACTACTACAGAGGCAGGGCCGTCAGAGGCACCAGCTGAGCCTCAGGGGGAGTCAGTTGAGACAGCAGCTCCAGAGCTTCCAGTGCCAGCTCCAAAGGTCACCCCAGCTGCGCCTACACCTGCAGAGGCCGAGGTAGATGATGAGTCAGACGAGTCAGATCTTCAGGACTTCATCATGCTCGATCGCAAGGCTGTAGCTTCTTCACCTTCTTCTCCAGCCCCAGATGCTTAGTTGTTGGTGCTAGATGCCAAAGGGGAGAGAGGGTCGAGTATAGAGATAGGGGGAGGGATTTGAATCTTTGTGTGTTTAAATTCCCCGTACTCATTCATCATGTCTACTTTTATGCATTTTTATCTATGTGTGATGAATACTATGGTTGATGCTTATGTGAAATATGGTTGGATATGACAAACTCTTGATTATCACTAATATATCTTGTGAGTTGTCTCATGTTTCATGATATATCTCTATGTTTAAATGATAATTGAGCTTCCGCGCTATACTCCGTTACATGTGTTGAGAATATCAAGAGGTACTCCTTTCTACATTCATATTTATGAGTATCATGGTTTGTGATTTGGCTTTGGTGAGCAAGTATGTTTCATTACAAATTCACTAACCCTTGCTCAACTATTCCAAGTCACCAAATCCTAAACTATCACTCTTATCCATACTCGAGGAATTATTATCGTCAATCACCAAAAAGGGGGAGATTGAAGAATCATGGCCCTAGTTGGTTTCGGTGATTAACGACAATTAGCGATTATTATGGCTAACGTGTGTTTTGCAGAGACTATGCGTAGCTTAGCCATAGTGATCAACACGAATGGGCATTAATGGTCATCACCCAGCCCCCAAGATGGATATCGTTTCGTATTTCAAAGAGACATGATGAAGACCCTAGAATGATAGGCTAAGTGTCATAAGGTGATGAAGGGCACTTAGAAATAGATAGGGCTTCTCTTTTTTGATCTTTGATCGTACTATTAAGAGGGGTTGAGACTAGTAGCTTGACTTAGGAAAGCTTCATGAACTAGGTGTGGTGCACACTTGTCTTCCTTAGCTCTAAGCAAGCCTATGTTGACCGTAAGATAGCCTAGAACAACTTCCGTGTTCATCGCGACGAAAAACGAAGTTGAGAGGCCTGTTTTCTGAGCGACGGACGCTCCTGACGGAGGCGTCGGACGCTGTGCGTCGCGTCGGACAAAGGCGTCGGACGCTGGGTGGTTAAGTCCACAGCGTCCGTCGGCCTTCCAGTGGCCATGTGTTTCTGGCTAAGATTTTTAGGGTCCGACGGACGCTGTCCGTCGGTCAGGCGTCGGACGCTTGGAGAGCGTCCGTCGACCTTCCAGAGAGGGTGTTTTTCAGCCCAAGCCAGAGTGCAGCGTCGGACGCTGGGATGAGCGTCCGTCGCCCCTGTGACGGAGCATCCGTCGCTGGGAAATCGTGTCAGAGATAGCCATTGGGCAGGGCATCGGAGCGTCTGTCGCCTAGGCGTCGGAGCGTCCATCGTCTAGGCGTCGGAGCGTCCGTCGCCCAAACTTTGTGCAGAACTAGCCGTTGGGGCATGCGACGGAGCGTCCGTCGCCTAGTCGACGGAGCGTCCGTCGCCAACTTAAGTTGCCAGCCTGAGGCAGTTTTCTGAGGGGTTATTTATAGCTCCTCACACTTCTCTCCCACCTCGCCTTTGCTCATTTGAGTTGCTGAGTTTGTTGAGGAGGTTGGGAAGAGAGCAAGAGCCCTAGAGTGAGAGAGTGATTCGCGAATCCATCCATCCTCTCCTCTAGTTCATCCAAGAGTTCAAGTGTGCATCCTCTAGTTGTGAAGCTTGAGTGAGTCAAGCGAAGATCGAAGCTTGTTACTCTTGGTGATCGACATCACCTAGACGGTCCGGTGGTGCTTGGAGGAAGGTGATCGTCGGAGGATTGTCAGCGGCCCTTCTCCATCGACGATTGTGATCGGTTGTGAGCGATTCACCGAGCCGGAGTGGCGAAGAATCAGCCCGTAGAGAGCACTCATCCCTTGCGCAGGATTGAGGGGGAGCTATACCTTGCGAGGTGCTCCAACGAGGACTAGGGGGGAGTGTCGACTCCTCGATACCTCGGCAAAACATCGTCGTGTCAAGCATCTCTTTCCCTAGCTTCTTCTTACCGCACTACTTTCCGCACTTTTCTTTTAATTCATACTAGAATTGTGTAGGAAGTTTTCGCTCTCTAATGACTTGCTACTGTTTTCTAGCTAGGACACACAAGCGGTAGGCACTTGGGGGTTAATTGACTCTTTATAGGTTTAATTCTTGTTTAGAAATTAAAAAGAGCCCAATTCAACCCCCCCCCCCCCCTCCTCTTGGGCATCTTGATCCTTTCAGTATTACATATGTTCAATTAAATTTTGCATGTCCCGCTAGCAAAGAGAGGTCACACAGAGGCCAGGTGCTACTTGGAAGGAAAAAGAGCCCAACTTTTTTTAAGCCTTAGCTATCTATTCTTAAAACAGTAGGGGCGAGCCCTCCTGTTTTCCTAAACAACAACAAAAATTGTTGTTTTCTTAAGCCCCAAACACAGGACCACCTTCACAGGACAAACAATCTACAATTCTCCCATGGTATGAATGAAATTGGTTTTTATACCCACTCTATTGGGATCCTGAGAAGAAAGTGGTGGAGGGGGAATGGTGTTTTGTCGTGGTGTGTGTGTTTTAAACTCTTGTGTGAATGGTGTTTTGTTTCCTAGGTTTGGCACTTTTGGTTATCTAGGGTCGTGCTTGGCCAATTGTGGTGAAGCCTTGGTGTTCACACAAGGTGGCTGCAAATAGTTTGATATGATGTTTTTTTTGACGTTACAAACTCAGTGTAATTTCATTGCTCTTTAGTAATGAAATTCAGCTTTGGTCGTTGTAGAAAAAACAAATGAAATTGGTTCCCCCCTTGTTGTGTATATGCTGACATATTTTATAGTAGTAGTTCAACAATAAGACCTTGCAAATAATCACATCCTTGTATGGCCAGCAAGAAAGAATAGAAGATATCACTAGATTTCAGCAATGAATTTATTGTGTTCTTTAGCCCCAGCTAGATTTTATAAAGCTTATAGTTGAGAAAATTTTTGTTATTATGATGCTAGTAGCTACCAAAGTGAAAACTGACATAGAAAAGTCATACAGAAAGAAAATGCTTATATGTACCTCCAAAAGGTATTGGCTCGTCAACAGGGATGCACACAAGAGGTGCCACATCCTTCTTTTGATTATCAAATTCAGCAAAGAATAGTGTCGGAAAGAAGGTACTGGACATAGAATCCTTCCGAGTAGCAAAGAAGTTGACATGAGTATGGGGTACCGACACGGGGAAAAAGACAGCCAATCCTCGCCAACTTCCTCGCAATACTCCGAGTCACCTACATTCTCATTCACACAGTAGATGCTATGAAGAAAATATGCTGGTTTCTACAAAACAAAACAAAACAAAACATTCTAATTAGCAAAACTTTTTATTTTACGCAACAATAGTTCAATGAAGATGAAATGTACTCAACCAACCCCATCTTGCAGTAAGTGTTTGTGCAATGCAGCCTTCACCTTTCTGGATACCCTTCTCTGCTGAGCCTCAGAGCGCATCTTTCCAGCTAGGAAATGATAGTCGGACTTGCATACTCGTTCAGGAATTGGTTTCTCTTCTGGAGACATAAACTGAGACCAACGATGCACATCTTCAGAAGTGAGCCGCTGGTTCATAACCATCGGAACTCCCTTCCAAGAAGCCAGAAATGCATCCTGCTTGTCAGGGTTGGGATGCCATGCCGCCGTGGCTGCAGCCATGTAAGCCTCTTCGACACCAGCACATGGGTTTTGCTGCTCCACATTTCTGATGACTTCATCATAGTGTTTCCACGAGCTGCGAAAGATATCATCAACAAACATGTTGATGATGATGTTTTTTCCCCTTATCCTGCTCTGCAACAGACATCATCTTAGGATCGGCGATGGACAGCTGACCGCAGGCAGCAATCAGACACTGCACGGCCTGATGCTCAGACAGAATATGATAACGAGTCTGGATGAAGGAAACAAGGCCATAGAAGGAGCGACTTTCTAAGCGGGTGAGGCTGTCTGGGCCAATGACGTCAAGCACCAGGGTGACTGCTGCTGGGAAGTCGGCATGGTACCAGATGGTGTTGTAGATGATGTTTGAGACAGGGTCCATAGGTCCGTAGCAGTGACCGGCCCTGAGCAGGCTACGGTGGAGGTGGGAGCGTAGCTCGTCACACGGTAGCCTGGCCAGCGCCTGCAGGTAGAATCCATGCATCGTGTCCAGGAGCACGATTCGAAGAGATCCAGTGTGCTGATATGGCATATTGGCAATGGCGTTGCTGTATGAAGGCCGTGAAGCAGCAAGATCCCAGGGTATGTCTAGGTTCGCAACCGAGGGTTCATCCAGCATCGCTTTCAGGGCTCGTGGTCACCGAGCGGAGAGTCGGAGTCCACCTCCGAGAGCAGGGAGAATGCTTGGTGCAGACGGGAGCACAACGGCATCCAGACACGGACAAACTGCTTGGGTTCCGGGTGCTTGGCGACCTGCGCAGCGAGCGCGAGGGCCGCCTCGACTGCCGAGGCGGACGCGGGGGAGTTGAGGGAGAAGTGCGGCATCATGCCGCGGTCAGCGACGATGGTGCGGGCGGCGCAGAGCAGGTCGGCGTTTTCCAGAGATACTTCTTTCATCGGTTAATTGCAGTTTATATCATTTTCTTATGCAGTCCTTTAACTATTCATTCTTGTAGCACCTGGCCTGCTGGCCGACATTTTCTATGCTTGTTTGATACCAGCATTATCCCTTATTTTCTCTCTTCATTGTTTAAGAACTATATAATTTAGTTTGTAGTGCAAAGTAAACTAAGGTTAGGGGTTATGTATCTCAATTAGTAGACAATCAATCAATTAATCCATATGCATGATAAAGGCATGTGATTCGATTCCTCGCATCTCCAATAATGAAGGAAAAAGTCTACATAAGCTTTCAACGTATTCAGGCTGGTCTACATAACCTCCTAAACTATAAAATCAGATATTTTGCACACTAAACTTTTTGAAACCAGACAAAAAAAAAACCCTAGGGTGATATTTGGAGGTGGTTTTGCTGATCTGGCAATATACCCTGGCTGGTTTTGATGATGTGAAATCTAGGGACACCTGTCAGGATGACAGCTCTTGCTCTTCCTCGTCTTCTCGTGGACCTCGCCCCCGCCCAGGTTGTCTTCTCTGACTTTACCAACCCGGTCGCGCTGCTCACGGACCTTGCCCAGCACGGGATCGTCCATGCCGCGATCTGCTGCCTCGCCAGCCGCACAACACCCATCCCGCGCAAGCGCCGCACATGGATCTTTGAGGGGATAGACACCGTCGCGCGCGCATCTTAATTTCCATCCCCAGCCCTTTTCCCGGTACCCAACACAACAGAGCACCAGCACGGAACCGGCGGCCAAAATTTGTCCGGCGCGGCACAGGAGGGCACCCAACCGACTCCCACACCTACGTGCAATCATGGGTGGTCCCAATTTGGCCGGAGAAAGGTCGGGACGGTTAGGCCACGTGCCACGGCGGACACGACCAGGGGTGTCGACATAGTACAAAAACTGTATAGGCGGTTATGAAGCCATTTGTATATACACTTTTCACAACCGCCTGTGCTGGGGGCTAGTAGAAATGACTCATTTTTACCGGTGGTTTCTTACGAACCGTCTATAAAAATGGATTTCTTCAATCTTCTCTTAACGAACCGCCTGTAGAAATGACTGTCCAAAAATCGTGTTTTTAAAATAAAAAAAAGATTTAAATTCTTTTTAAAATAGACAAAAAGATTTAAAATTCTGGAGAGAGACCACTAGTAATCAGCACGCCCGTCAAATTGCGCATTTTTTCGCGTAAAATAGCGAACTGTGCTCCAGCAGGGATTCAAACCTGCACCCTACCACTCCACCCATGACTCACTTGTGTCTAGATTCGGGTTTAGTTCACCTCATTCTATAATAAATCGAGTGTAAATTGATTTTTTGAGCCACTAAACGAATTCAAATGAAAAAGTTGTAAACTACAAAGTTTCATAACTTTTCAAGATCTACAACTTTTATGTAGCAAGTTTTTCCATCCGAGGTCGTTTACAAAATTTTGAATTTCAAATTTGACAAATTCAAACGTATTTTTCGATGACAAAATGATTTCAAATGAAAAGGTTGTAAACTACAAACTTTCATAACTTTTCGAGATCTACAACTTTCATGTAGAAAGTTTTTCCATCCGAGATCGTTTAAAAAAAACAAAAAAATCAAGGTCCAATATTTGTAAAAATCGATTTCGACAAGCGGTTGTATTAAGGAACCGCCTGTATCGATTTGTACAGGCGGTTCGGAACGGTTCAGAATCGTTTTTTCTGTACAGGCGTGTGATAACCAAAACCGACTGTGCTATTTTTTTTAGGCGCCAGCTAAAACCGTTTTTCTACTAGTGACTGCCAGGAACATCAGTGGCTCGGCTCGAAGAGGAGCGCAACAGGTGTAGTGTGCTACGAAGGAGGCCATGGGTGTCAGCCTAAACTCTCTCCGGCAAGGTTCTCGACTCCTGGGAACTCAGCTCATGAACTCACCAGAACATTCAAGAACACATGAATCAAGTTGGTATTTTGGTGCTAAACATATATAGCTAGAGAAAGAGAAGGAATGGACGAGCTAATATCGCCATCCCGCTATGCACACCATGATCATGCGCCATCCCACACGCTAATCACACCACGCAGGCTACGGTATGATACAGGATATGATACAGGGACACTCTCGGAAGGATTCCTTTCCAAGCCCAGCTCAATGCATTCTGTTGGATTTATATCCCAGAAAATCAGTTTTGGGTTGGAGAACACCATATATTAACCATGGAAGGTTACATAGTAGAGACCTAATGGTCTGGTTACAGTCTTAGAGATGGAAGGGAAAAACTACAACCTTTATAGAGATAGGATTCTTGGAGCTTAAGAAAACTACAACACAAAGCATATTCTAAAGTAGATGCTTAGTAGATAAGATAGGAGATAAGGTGCTGACATATGCACCACTTGTTATCAATCTACCCCTAAGCCTTGTGGTGAGACTTCTTGGAGACCTGAACAATTCTGATCCTGGCTCGAAGCTCCTGAAACTTTTCCCTTCCAAGTAACTTGGTGAGGAAGTCAGCGAGCTGATCTTGAATGCCGATATAGTTGGCTTAATGCTCCCCTCGTTCAAACAGCTCCTGATGAAGTGGTACCACTTTGAAAGTAAAATTATCATAAATGAAAGATGACTAGAAAATACATCACCATAACACGAAACATGAACCACCACTAGGATGTGTAGCAAACTGTATGTTGGGCATATTCATGATGAAAGAAACCACTGTCGAACACGTGATCCTTAGGATTGCTATATGACTCATTATACATATCTTTCTTTGATATAGAGACACAAATTACGTGTAAATTAGCGTAATGCATGAAACGACAAAATAAACAAGACAGTAGTGGATACGTATATATACACATTGGCATTTGGGTATTTTGCCAAACAGAAAGCCTCAGCAAGGCAGCCGGTTGCTCTAAGCCAACTGACCAAGATTGGTTCTCAACCCATGATCCCCATATAAAAAAAGTCCACCCTCCTCCAAAGCCGTGACAGATAGCAATAGAGCATTTCGTTCCCACTTCTACCTCCTTTCCATCTCTCAAGTCTTCACACCAAGCCATCTTCCCATCGCATAGCTGGCCAGCTGGCACCAAGAACCGGAGGTACGTACGTCATCACCACCGTTCCTATATATGGGGCCTCAGCAGTGGCGGAGCTAGAAACTTTTAGGAGCCCAGGCGATTATCATTATGTAAACATATTTAGTTATAAAATTACAAAAATCTATTCAAATCTATCATTACGTAAACATATTTAGCTATAAAATTACAAAAATCTATTCAAATATAAAGAATTTTTCTTTTCAATTTTTTGTGGGGAGCCCGGCGTGCCGCCCGGGGTGGCCAGGCGGTGGCTCCGCCACTGGGCCTCAGCAAGACAGGTCGTCGTCCATGGCGAACGACACGGTGGCAGCGAGGAGCAATGCAAGGAGGCGAAGGTGGTGCACTACCGGGAGTGCGAGCGCAACCATACGGCGTCCATCGGCGGGCACGCCGTGGGTGGGTGCCGAGAGTTCATGGCGTCGGGCGCTGAGGGCACGGCGGCAGCGTTGGCGTGCGCGGCCTGTGGGTTTCCACTGCAGCTTCCACAGGCACGAGGTGCAGGCCAGCGACGACGACCGCGACTGCTCCTCCACCTCCGGCTGATGAGCCGTCAGCAGCAGCTAGCGGATGGGCATTGAAATGGCATTGATGGTGCATTACATTCAGCCATATATGGATCAATATTTTCCTTTTAATTTCTTCCTTTCTTTTCACAACCCCTGGCCCTCTTGTTCTTAGATGATTTAGTGAAATTTATGTGTGATGTAATATGTGTATATGATGCTTATAACTAATTTGTGGCTTCACATGGTTTCTGTGAGGATATTACCTCCGTATACCCCCTGGACCTACATGAGCCCCTCGACCGAGGACGACCCAGCTCGCAAGGCCCTGCGGCACGCGACCGGGACTCTACAGAGCCTTGCTCGCCAAGGCATATCCTATGAGATAGACTCGGTTCCCTTTCCTTGAGAGACCGATCGTAATATGTTATGATATGGAAATTGTAACTCTGCTCCCCGACTATATAAGGCGAGCAGGGATCCCCTCGAAAGACATCTTGTACTCTATCTCTCAGATCAATCTAGCCACCAGAACACAGGACGTAGGGTATTACGACGATTTACCGTCCTTAACCTGTATAAATCGTCGTGTCTACGATTTTTGTATTACGCTTGACTGTCGTTGCCACACCTCCATCGTACAATCTACTACCTTGGGGTACCCCCTAGGTAGACTGTCGACCATATTTCGTCGACAGTTGGCGCGTCACGTAGGGGGCGTGTGTCACGACTCCATGGCTCGTCAAGCGATCACCTTTCCCGACTACATGGTTCTCCCGACGGCCGGAACAACGTTCCAGATCAGATCTATGATCTGGACCATTGGCGGCACCACTTCCGCACCGGAGATAGTGGAACCCGCGCGCCGCACCGTCGCACCGACACACCGTGCACCCAAATGTGTCGACCCCGACGACCTGATCGACGTGATCGACCGTGCCAACAACAACATCAACGACTGCATCAAACTCGCGGAGGCCGCGTGACGTCGCCTCTCTGGCCACCATGACCGTCGTCCACGCCATCACCGCACGCCAACAAGGGCGGTCGTCGCGACATCACCCACCGTTCGCGCTCCTCTGATAATGCCCTACGAGCTCTGTTGACGGTCGTTAGCGTCAACTTTTAAGGCAATTATAAACATGATAAATGGATCAATCATATATAAAATAGAGAAGTATTGAGTTTTAATTAACAATTTCCATGAGTTTTGACATTTCATTATTTTCCAGGGACCATTCCAGAAAAGAGCAATAAATAGAATCAAATTAGAGAAGATATCGAATAAATCTCACGGAGATACACATGCCAATCTACTCACGGAGGATCTCGCGGACACTGGAGCAAAGCGGGGCCCCAGAGCCTGCCAAGTGGGGCTGGCCGGCATGGGATGGGGCCGGGCGGCACCCCCCTGGGCCCACTTGCTACCGTCTTCTGGACAGTCATTGAAGATTCCTCCACCACCTTTGAAGATCGATCTGAGCCCTACACTAAGTCGGTTTGATCCAACGGCTACCGTGCACCCCATTGGACTATAAATAGAGGGCAGACCACCCTGGAGTCATCCCCAGATCATTTGGAGATCCATTCAGTTTAAGTCAGAGGAGATCTAGTGATCTAGAACTACAAACCCTAGTTCATCTAGAGCACTTTCTAGTTCATACCATAGCCTAGTTAGATTCGAGAGAGAGGAAGTCAAGATACGTCAATCGATCTTGGACTCCCAATGTCAGATACCTAATTTAACGGTAAACTTTCAAAAACAATCAACAACCAAAGATCCGTCGACAACCCTCTGGGATAGGCCCATCAGGATCGAATCATCGCGGGCCCACGAAGGGAGAGGTGCGGGAGTCACGACCCGGCCGGCCCAGGAAGGCAGACGTGCCCCGGGCAGACGTGACTCCGCCTCGCCCGACGTCGTAGGAAAGGCAACTCCGTCACCCGAGAAGACGTGCCCGTATCTCCATCCGTATCAACACTCCCTAGCTTAAAACCAGCCTAGGTCTTCACGGTAGGGCCATGGGTTCTAGGAGGCACGTCGACGGTGAAGGAATGACCTATTTGCCCCTATCCAGGGGAAGAGGCCGCTAGTCCTTAGCTGCCAACGACGCACTCTCCACAAGATAAGAACGGAGGTACAGAACCACAAAGAATCGTACACCGCGTATAATCCGGGGCTCGGGATAACGCCCTGACTCCTGCCCGAACGGGGACATGTCAAGGTCCCCAATCGGGGACGGGACGAAGCGGAGCTCATGGGCAGGAGGGAATCATGGCTCTTGCGGAGCGGAATCAGTGTCACACGCCCCCGGCCCCTACAGGAACTCTCCGAAAGGGGGTACATCGGGTACAGGGGGCCCTCTAAATAACGGAGTCCATTGGCCAGGCGTAGAGGAATCTTGCCGTACATAAAAAGAATTGGAGGAAGATACAACGGTGTATCGGCCGACGGGATAATAGGCAACCATGCCTCTATCCTACTGCGGGTTCAGCCGGACCCCCCCCCCTCGTATTCTCCGGCGGTGCGATGAAGGGTCGGCACGACACCCAGCCTCCGACCAAGTACAAGGGCAATAGGAATATAGTATTATGAGTGCTCCTTATCCTTCCAGAAGAAGGCAAAGATGAGGCACGACCCCTCAGGTAGATCCCTCTCGACGCATATTTGTAACTCCCTTGAGCTCCTTGCGACTATAAAAGGAGAACGAGGGGGGACGACCACAGACACCGAACAATCGAGCAATAGAGCTAGAACACACTCACACACCGACGCATTCAGAGACCTGGGGCTCGTAACCCTCTCTTGACCAGCTTGTAAACCCCCTCCAAGCAGAGATAAGGAACACGAGTAGCTACACACTGGACGTAGGGATTTCTTTCCTGAACCAGTATAATCCTCTTGTCTCTTTGTCTCACCATTCGAAACCCGACACGCGTATAAATTTACTTGTTGGTAGTTTCTAAACACCGACACCCGACGTTGTCAAGAGATTGGAGTGTGATACAGTTCTTATTCTCTTATTCTCTTTTAGTATTTATCTGCAGTTGTATGATATTTATAGGCAACACTATTCTTCATTAATATGTTCTTGTTTATTTTGTTCATTGTCTACGTTAATATATCTAGTATAGTTAGTTTGCTATTAAGTTCATGCACATGTTCGTATAGCGCTCGTTTATTTGATCATACGGCGGGTGGTAGGCAATGCAATCCTATATACGTGGCAAAATCTAAACTATTTTTTAGTGGAAAGTTAAATATATTTTTTTGTTTTATTTCTCTTTATTAGAAAAAAATTTGTAAATTATTTTTATGCAAAAAAAAATTAGGGATGTAGTTCAATTAGTTGATTGTTAGTCTAAGCATGATAAAGTTAGAGGTTTGATTCCTTGGGTCTCTAAAATATTCTTTTTGAAAAAAAACTTTTGATAAAAAATAATAAACTAATTTTCCCAATGCAAAAATATACCACACAGTTGAGCATGTAGCTGAATTTACCAACCAGCACAATTTATGCACAAACTTTACTATAACAACATCGCTTCAAGCCTTCAAAGGACAAGAGAACTATAAAAGTAGGGCCTTGTTTAGATTTAAAAAAATTTACGGAATTTTGAGCTATAGCGTTTTGTTTGTATTTGGTAATTATGGTCCAACTATGGAGTAACTAGACTCATAAGATTTGTCTCGCAAATTATTAACAAACTGTGTAATTAGGTCCAACTATGGAGTAACTAGACTACTGACAAACTATGTAATTAGTTATTTTTTTTACCTATATTTAATGCTCCATGCAAATGTCCAAAGAGTCGATGTGATATAGTCTTGTAAGTTTTGGAATTTTTAAGGATCTAAGCACCCCCTAGATCTTGTTCGTTGCTAATGTAGGTGTAGAACTTATGGCGTGCCACAAGGCAGGCTCACTAGTACATTTGTGTGCCACAGCTGTCAAAAGTCTGGAGCACAGAAATTCTTTTGCACTTCTCATTCCAAATAGCACATACTCAAATAGACTTTAGTCATCACCATCGTACCAGTTCTAACTTCTAAGTACTACTCCTGTAGCATGTTAACGGCCTTACATAATGAATCAATCGGTCCCATCGACATCAACATACATGAGATCCTCTTCTACTCCCCACATGCGCTCGACAGCGAAGTTATTCTCGCAGATAAGCATTGAATTGCTCATAGAATGTTCTCCGCGGATCACCTTCTCAAACTCTTCGCCTCCACCATGGAATCCCATCGAAGCTGGATGGACAACCCTTGCTCCTGCAGCCTCACAGTACAAGCACCGGACATGCTCTGCTACCATTCAAAGATGATTAGAAATATGAAATGATAAGAATAATATTATGGTAAGTATTATAGATATTCAGTTAAATTTTGCATTTCCCATTAGAAAAGAGCGGTCACACAAATGCCAGGTGCTTGGAAGGGAAAAAAAGCCCAATTGTTTTCTTAAGCCTTAGCTATCTATTCTTAAAACAGTAGGGCGAGCCCTCCTATTTTCCTCAACAACAACACAAAAACTGTTGTTTTCTTAAGCCTTAGCTATCTCTTCTCATCCCCAATCACAGGACCACCTTCACAGGACAAACAATCTACAATTCTCCCGTGGTATGAATGAAATTGGTTTTTAGACCCACTATGTTGGGATCCTGAGAAGAAAGTGACGGGGGGAATAGAGAATTAACTAAAAGCTTTTCTATGAAGGAAATTAGAGATGCTATTTTTTCAATGGAGAAAAATGTTGCTCCAGGGCTGATCACATTCCCATTGAGTTTTATCAAAGCTGCTGGGACATTGTAGGCAATGATCTGGTGACATTATTTGATGATTTTCATCAGAACAAGCTTGATATTGCTATGTTCAATTATGGGGTAATTACTTTACTCCCTAAAACTAAAGAGGCCAATAAGATTCAAGAGTACAGGCCAATTTGTCTTCTAAATATTTTGTTCAAGATATTTACTAAAGCGTTGATGTTAAGATTAGAAAAGGTTATGGGCAAAATAATTAACAAATGTCAATATGACTCCATCAAAAATAGAAACATAATGGATGGGCTGATGAATCTGCATGAAATTTTGCATAACACTAAAGTAAAAAAAGAAAGAGGATTTTGTGCTAAAGCTTGATTTTGAAAAGACTTATGACAAAATAAACTAGGATTTTCTCTTTACTTGTATTTCAGTAACCAATGGTGCTCGTGGATCAGAGCCATTGTCAGCTCTGGTACCCTTAGCGTGAAAGTGAATAACACTCAGGGACCATATTTCACCACTGAAAAAGGTGTTAGGCAAGCTAAAATGATCACAGTAAGCTGGTCACTGGGCTAGTTCCAGGATATGTTGAGAATGGGGTAGCAATTTTACAATACGCCGATGATACTATTTTTTGCATTCAGCATACCAAAGAACAAGCTTTGAACTAAAAATTTCTTTTGTACTTATATGAGTCTATGTCTGGTCTCAAAATTATTTTTTCTAAGAGTGAAGCTATTATGGTGAGCCAAGACATGAGTAAAGCTATTGAGTATGGTGACACCTTCAACTGTTCTACTTGTCATTGGCCGATAAAATATTTAGGAGTCCATGTGGCTGGCTCCAAATTGCATATTGTAGATCGGCTCCCTCTTAATGAAAAAATTATGAAAAGGTTGTGTGGGTAGCAAGGTAGCTCCCTGTCCATTGGTGGGAGAACTATCCTTATTAATTATGCCTTAGCTCTATGCCAACTTATGCCATGTCCATGTATCTACTCCCCTTGACTATTATTGAGAAAAAATAGATAAGGTCAGAAAAAGGTTTTTTTAGCAGGGAGGTGGGACAAATCAAAAATATCATTTAGTGAAATCGGTTCCCCCATTGTTGTGTATATGCTGACATATTTTATAGTAGTAGTTCAACAATAAGACCTTGCAAATAATCACATCCTTGTATGGCTTGCAAGAAAGAACAGAAGAGATCACTAGTTCTCAGTAATGGATTTGTTAAGTTCTTTAGCCCCAATAAGATTTATAAAGATTATAGTTGAGAAAAAAATTGTTATTATGATATTAGTAGTTGCCAAAGTGAAAACTGACATGGAAAAGTCATACGGAAAGAAAATGCGTATACGTACCTACAAAAGGCATTGGCTCATCCACACGGCAGCACACAAGAGGTGCTCCATCCTTCTTTTGATTATCAAACTCAGCAAAGAAGAGTATCGGGTAGAATTCAGTGTGCACAGACCCCTTCCGAGTAGCCAAGAAGTTGACATGGGTGTAGAGGTACCGACAGGGAGAAAAGACAGCCAATCTTCGCCAACTTCCTCGCTATACTCTGGGCCACCTACATTCTCATTCACGCAGCAGATGATATGAAGATCATATGCAGGTTGCTACAAAACAAAACATATTCAATTAGCAAAAAAAAAATATTGTACACACAACAATAACACAAACAAAATTATCAGTGTGTACTCAACTAACCCCATCCTGTAGTAGGTGCTTGCGCAATTCAGCTTTCACCTTTTTGGATACCCTTCTCTGCAGAGCCTCAGAGCGCATCTTTCCAGCTACGACAGGATAACCGGACTTGCATACTCGTTCAGGAGTTGGATCCTCTGCTGGAGACAGTACTTGAGACCAATAACATAAATCTTCAGAGGTGAGCTGCTGGTTCATAACCCGCGGAGTTCCATTCCAAGCAGCAAGAAATGCAGCTTGCTTGTCAGGGTTGGGATGCCATGCCGCCGTGGCTGCAGCCATGTAAGCCTCTTCAACTCCAGCACATGGGTTGTGCTGCTCTGTGGATATGAGCTTAGGATCGGCGATGGACAGCTGACCGCAAGCTACCAACAGACACTGCACGGCCTGGTGCTCAGACAGAAGATGGTAGCGAGTCTGGACAAAGGAGACAAGCCCGTAGAAAGAGCGGCTTTCTAGGCGGGTGAGGCTGTCTGGGCCGATGACGTCAAGCACCGGGGTGGATGCTGCAGGGAAGTTGGCATGGTACCAGATGGTGTTGTAGATGATGTTTGAGACAGGGTCCATGGGTCCGTAGCAGTGACCAGCCCTGAGGAGGCTGCGGTGCAGGAGGGAGCGTAGCTCGCCACGCGGTAGCCTGGCCAGCGCCTGGAGGTAGAATCCATGGATCGTGTCAAGGAGCACCATTCGCAGAGATCGGGTGTGCTGATATGGCATATTGTCAATGTTGTGATTGTATGAAGGCCGCATAACAGCAAGATCCCAGGGTGCTTTCAGGTTTGCATCGCCGGGGTCACGGTCAAGCATCGATTTTAGGCGCTCATGGTCACTGAGCTTAGAGTGGCAGTCCAGCTCCGAGAGCAGACAGGAGGCTTGGAGCATACGGCAGGACAGCACCATCCAGACACGGACCAGCTCCTTGGGTTCCGGGTGCTTGGCGACCTGCGCAGCGAGAGCGAGCGCCGCCTCTACTGCCGGGGCGGACGCGGGAGAGGTGAAGGAGAAGTGCAGCCTCATGCCGCGGTCGGTGACGATGGTGTGGGCGGCGCAGAGCAGGTCGGCGTCGGCGTGGAGCAGGTAGCGTAGGGCCTCCCACTCGGCGAGGTAGGGGAAGAAGTAGACTAGGAAGGCGATGAGGCCCTGCATGGAGCTGCGGCTCATCTCGGCCAGCTTCTCGTCGACGCCGACGCCGACTAAGACCTTCTCCCGGAGGTCCGGCCAGCGGTCGGAGGTGCAGATGGTGTTAACCATGATGTTGGAGACGGGATCGAGGAGGCCGATGCAGAGGCCGGCGTCGAGGAAGCGCGAGAGCGTGAGGGGCCTCCCGCGCACGCCGAGACGGAGCTGCGCCTCCGTGTAGTAAGACTCGATCTTGGAGAGGAGGGCAGATTTTGCTTCGCTGTGCTCCTTTGAGGAAGGCGAGTACCGATGCTGCGGAGGCCGAGCCACGCGAAGGGGGTTGCGCCCCTCGCCATCATCACCCATGGCCGCCGCCGGCGACGGCGATGGCCGATGGGGTTGGGGTTTAGGGTTGGGGGGCGGGCCGGCGGGGGAACGAGCGAGCGAGTAACGGTGGGGATCTCGATTTGGGGAATTTGGGGGCAGCACGGCGAGAGAAGACGATGACGTCGACGGTTGGAGCGACCGTGTCGGTCAGCCCAACAAATAAAAAGGCCCATGAAATCAGGACCGTGTCCTACTCGACTAAGAAGGAAACGTGGGCCGGAATCCGTCTCGGATTTGGGATGGGGTCTGGGCCGTTTTTCGGCCGAGCAATGCAGGTCTGGTCGACACAGATCCGTCCCGCGCCAAACTTTCCCTGTCCCCTGTCGCTGGCGCGCCGGCCCCACCGGTCAGATCCGTCTTGCTCCTCTGGCCATACCGAAAATAGACGGCGAGGCTTATCCTCATCCCCGTGACTCCGGGTCCGGGCCAATGTCGACAGCAACCGGACGGACGCAAGTTGGATCTCACTGCCCCAGTTGAGTGCCGCCCCCGAGCTTGGGGTTGGAGTCCGTCCGGGAACAGAGACACACGAAAGGAGCAACCCTGTAGGTATTTTCCCTGCTCTGCTCTCCTCTTCTTCCTCTGCTCCGGCGGATACAACTACGCCACCGCGCGCGCGCCCCGGCCCGTACGTTAGAGTTCTGTTTTGTGTGTTATACTGTAAGTACAATGCTATCTGTCATCGGCCGTGCCAGTGCCATAGCTCCTCCGGCCTGCCAATTGTCATTCAGAGACAGATCGACCTCCACTCCACTCTCTGTCTCCCTCTCGATCGAGCTAACCACCACGCGCCATTGTTTTCTTTGTTTTATTCCCCCCCCCCCCCCCCCCCCCCCCCCCCCCCCCCACAGACAGACACACTGCATGATCTAGGCTACATCTGCAACCTGAATCGACCAATGCAAGGAACACCGTACCTAAGCTCACTGTCACTAGCTAGCTAGTTCGTCGACCAGCTCGTAGAGTGATCGAGCTATAGTCATCCAGCAGCCAGCGGGCATTGTGCCGTTTATGCTAAGACTAAGAGCATCCTGAGCAGTTTATATATACGTATGTCACCTAAAATATTGTCCTTACCTGAGATTGGAGAGCTTCCCTACCTTTTAGTCTTGTTTTCTGGGTAAAAAGTTCAGCAATACGGTACTCAAATCAGTCCTCACGTATTTCTCTAGGATATTTGTCAGTCATTACTCTTCTTCTTTTTTTCATCCATCCCCGGCCCCACATTACATTGGGGGTCAAGGCAAGGCTAGCTAGAAAGGGACATTGGGGGATGTCTGTGGCCTGTGGGTGGATGGGACATTGGGGGTACGGTGGAGGTCATGTCGGGATAGTACACGTATCTTCTTCTTCTTCTTCTTCTTCTTCTTCTTCTTTAATTTTCAGTTTTAGTTTTAGTTTCTAATCTTTTCCTTTTTCACTCCCATGTATTTTTCTTTGTTTTTCTTTTTCACATATCCCAGCCGCACGCATTGAAGAAAAAACCACTTTTTTCTCTGCTCTAATAGTCAATTGATTGTTTCACATTTCAGTGCTCCGCATGGAGGGACCTCCTGGGTCGGGCAAAGGTACGTGTTTTATTAATTGTTGTTCTTGATTTTGTCTGGTAGCGTAATTTCTACCGCATCCGGCATGTACTATAGTGTGTGTTTTAGAGATGATTTTAGGATAAATTAAGAGGACAAAAAAAACACATGATGTACCTCTATTTTCTAATCAGCATGATTAATGGGGATGGGTTGATAAACGGCAAAACACCTACTACATTTCTGGTAGTATATTTAATGCAAAACCATCTCTCTTTCCTAAAATCCTTTATATATATTTGCATGTAATTTTGAATGTTCGAATGCTCTATATTACCAGTAGTCTCTTTGTTGATTCCAGACGATTTTATGTTAAACTTTGTCTTCCAAGCTAAGAAGAACTAGGTGAAATTGCAAATGAATGGATAATTAATTAATTAATTAATATATATATACCTAAATTCATGCTGCTTCCATAACTTACGAACAGGTATACCATTCAAATAGTTACTATAAAAAGAGAAAATGATTTTATTATTAGCACTACGATCCAGTTATTCCTTTCAATGAACCTGCCCCTATTGCCTGTAATCGTCTTCTTGCTGCGTGCCATGTAATCTAGTTTCCCCATTTTTTTTAATAAAATATCATATATATTCACTGGATGTTACATCCACCGAATTAGTTGCATGGATTTATCTATGACTTAGATTTTTTTAGGGAACTTTGAGTTGCATACACATGCAGAAAATATTGCACATAAAACTTTAATGTGTCAGGCTAAAATATTTTTATACACATGGTAAAAATCGTATCACGTATCCACTCTCAAATACATACACGTTACAAATTTAAATGCAAATCAAAATATATAAAGTCCAAAGTTATAAAATAAAAAAGGTTTACCATATAGAGATCATGGATGCATCAATCAAATCTAAAAAAAAGATTTTTTATATTTAAAACTTTCCTTATTTATTCTATTTTATAAAATATAAAATTAATAAATATATATTTCATCTATTACCTCCTAGTTAGATCAAAATCAATGAACGGCCTATAGTTATTTGGGAGTACCGTAGCAAAGCCACTGTTGTTTATATATGTAGGTGGAAATAAAAAGAAGAAAGGAGAGTACATGAATCCCTTGCCGGGGGAAGAGGGTGACGACGAGTATGATATTGGTGATGAAGAGGATGACCAAGGAAGTCATAGAGGGGATGACAACTTTGAGGAATGTAGTAGTGAAGATGAAGATGAGCAGGAGTATGTGGAGGAGAGTGAAGAAGAGTCTTCAGAAATGAGTGAAAGAGACCATACAGGTAATTATTTATTATAAGTTTATGAAACCTCTAATTAATATATATTGAACTTTCTTCTTTTATTTTAAACCCAAGTTAGCAGATTTCACTGCAGGAAACATAGAGTTGATAATCTTCACTGCTAAAAAGAGAAGATTTAAGAGACAGGCCTCTTGATTAATACAGACAGATATTTTTGTAAATATATAGTCCTAGGCAAATGCCCGCCTCTATAAATGGTTACGTCTGTCTCTATTAATTGACTATTTACAAATCGATTAATAGAAGTTCACCTTTAAAAATTGCTATTAGTAGAGGCAATATTCTTAAGAGGTCCATCTATAGAAATAATTGCATAGAAATAATTCGTAACCTTTTCACTTTGTTTTCTGAAATATGCTCGCTATTAGGGATGACTTGATCAACAAAATAGCTAATGTTTCTTAATTATCAGCTTTTCTTCATCTAGTGTCAAATCTGAATTTTCACTCAAATTCCAGTCCTTGGCATGATAGACTTGTCTAACCACCTTACACTTTTTTCTCCATGGTCCGATTTGTTTCATCAAAACGGTCATTACTTGTAGGTAATGGCTTATAAAATACCGGTTCTCTATATTATGTAATCTAGACACAAATATATGAAGAGATATGGCATCCATACATTATATGAATACCATGGTGGAGAAAAATAAGGCATCTTGAAATAAGACGGACATGGCATAGGCATATATAATTCATACCAAGAAAACGACGTTGATGCATGAGAATTACTCTATCGCCAATTCAAACTACCAAATTTCTTCCTAGGAGGTGACTTGGCTTGTTTGGAAATTGGAATTGGTAGGCCGATAAGCATCTTTGGTATTATTTCGCTTTTGGCACTTAGCCACAAGACTCCCAACAGTAGGTTTTCACTTTTTTCGTTTGATGCCTGCTATTAAGGCTGGATAACGAATTAGCTCGACTCCGCTAGGCTCATTTGCGCTCGTTAGGATCACGAGCCGAGCTGAGCTAGCTCGTTAACGAGCCAAAAAGCCAGCTCGGCTAGGCTCATTAAAAGCTCAACTTGACTCGTTAAGCTCGCGAGTTAGGTATAAAAAAATCATAAATATAATGTTTATATTTATCTAAAGCTTGATAATAGGAATAATATAAAAGTAAAATATTCAACCATCTTAAATTGAACAAAAAATTAGTATGTGCTAGCATATACTCCCTTTCTTAAAAAAAAAAGAGTTATTCTCGCTTCCCAAAAAGCCAACAATTTTTAACTTTGACCAATTATATTTAATAAAACATTAATATTTATGGTACATAATTAGTATCATTAGGAAGATCTTTAAATATACTTTCATAATAAATTTATTTGGAGATATAAATATTGCACGTATTTTCTATCAATATAGTCAAAGTTGATAAAGTTTGACCAGAACGATTCCTTTAGCGACTCTATTTTTATATACTATAATATACTAAGATACAAAATTTAATACAAGTTCTGCTATTTTTTCTTTAAAAGTATGGCTCGTTTGTTTCGCGATCCACTACTACAGAAAACATTTATCGAAGCGGACAAAAACGATTAACCGTGATGGTTTGAAAAACCGTCACGGATCAAAGGTCATGATATATTTAGCATGACTAAGTTATAGATTTATCTCCTGTAAGCTTAATTGATATATTAAATTTTATTATGTTAAGTTGATATTTTTAGCATAGCCATGATCTGGTGATATGCGCATTCTATGTTTTGTTTCCAGATTTTTAGTGTTTTGCAAATATATTAACAAAT
This sequence comes from Microstegium vimineum, assembly GCA_022036555.1. Lineage (NCBI taxonomy): Eukaryota > Viridiplantae > Streptophyta > Magnoliopsida > Poales > Poaceae > Microstegium > Microstegium vimineum. The sequence continues at coordinate 56,947,777 of CM039132.1, read as the reverse complement.
TAGCTATGGTTAACTTTGTCTATTTATGAAGAGGAGCAAAATGCTCATTTTAGTGGAAAACAACATTTTTACTATTTAATTTTCATCATGTAGAGCATAGAAGATTTTATAGTATAATTTTGAAGCAGTTATATGATTTCATATCTATTTTGTAACGGCTTGAACCAGGCCGGATGTCCATTGAGTCAATTACATGAAAGTTTTATGGCAAATATTGAAAGTAAGATGTCCCATAACCAATTCTCCCTTTATATTTTGAGGAAGTTCCAAAACTATGAGCCGGTTTTTCCACAAAACACACGATCGACACATTTTGAGTGCCCAGTTATAAATGGCATATTAACAGAGATCATTTGGTAGAGACCGTCGACTCATCCGCTTCTGTAAATAAAAATACCTGCATGTAGAAAAAAATTCATAGTAGAGCATATTTTATTTTTGCGAGACATGGTATTGAACAGACTGCCAAATTTGACTACAAGAAAATAAATATTTGTCGCCTGCACCTCTTCATTTGTTAATTAGATAGATTTGCTGTGGTAATTGACTTTTCTATTTTTACTGCAGATTTTGACATCAAAGATGCAGAAGTTGAGGATGAAGAAGATCGTGGCTGTGGCAGCAGCTCTTACCGTACTGACAGCCCAATCTCACCACAACAACAACCTCCGTCATCGTCAGAGGACACCAGTTCCTAGACTGAACCAGAACTAATCACTAGAAGCGGTTCACCGTTATCGTCGTCACTGGATTCATATTCAATAAATATATGAATTGAACACTAAGCATGGTTGTGTATCTTTATTTTAATTAGGCAACCATATTAGGGTGTAAGAAACTTATGTTTTTGGTCAGTAGCAACGCCATGCATTTAGCTGCGTCCCCAGGCAGCTAGAGAGCTTCATCCCACTTCCAACAAATGCAATAAATTTCTTTTCACAATCAAAAACAGCAAATCATGCCAAGTTTTCTTCCCAATATAAAACAGCTACCAGCTTCGCCATCTCGACTGAACTTACTTAGCATCAGGTGTAGCAATAACAAAGGGCGAGACTACCGCAAACCAAACAACCACAAAGGGTACAGATAAGTCCTATCAACTAACTTGGTCCATCATAACAACCAAATAACCAGAAACAATACAGATAAGTCCATCACAGAACAGCCAATGCCCAACGAGCACCCAAGTGCAAGTGTGCAACTACCAAGTTCATTCGGCTACTATACTTATTTTACTCCCAAACATGTTTGCGGTTCAATGATGTGGCTTTTACTCCAAATCTTGCATCTCACGAAACTAGGTTCACTGCTACACTATAAAGCACCTCAGAAAGAAAAAGGAAAAAGATGACTGGCCACAACTCCATGACCTGTGAACCCTCCTTAATCACCCTGGATAAGTGGCAACAACTTCATGACCTGTGCACCCATTCTTAATCACCATGGATAAGATGGGGTCATACGAAGCATTAGACAGACAGCATTAGTGCCCGAACACAAGATCACATGTCAAAGGAACCTCCAACTAACCTCATCAGAAATATAGCCTTTAAGGTCCTCCTTGGAGCCAGCCAATTCTATCTCCACCATGCACTCCTCTTGGCTGAGGGGGGGAGCCCAATCTTGTGGGGCGTGTAGTTGTGCTTGTGCCACCCACTCTGGTAGTGCTCTCTGTATAGCTTGTCCTCCACCAGCACATCACACTCCTTGCACCTTCTCTGCTGCTTGCCTTGTGCACTGCCCTGGCTTTCAGTAGAAATGATATGTTTCTGCATTGTCTCACTTATCTGAGAAACAGCATCAGGCCTCTTTGGAGGAGCTGCTTGTGGCACTTTGACACTGTCATGTTGCTCCACAGATGGGCCACCTTCTGCATGTGCTGAGACAGACCGCACTTCCACCCTACCTTGCACATCCTTCAGCCGCTCCTCACATGAGTGGAGAATAGATGGCTCAATCTCAAATACCTGTAAAAAAGTATCCACATCCACAGTTAAATGTAGTAAACTAATAATGATAATAAGGTTCAGCAAAGCGAGGCATTTTGGTTACAGCAATTCATCCCATCAGCAACACGAAAAAGGGAAAAAACAATAAAACCAGCCCACTTTGGAGGCGCATAATCTCAACCTATTCTTTCTAATTGGGGATCAGTCACTAGGCACCTCCCATGGGCCAACTGGAGCATTGTTATTTTTTAAACATCGACTACAGGTAACATGGACCAAGCTTCTAGGCTGTCACCCATGTGAAACAAATCACTAGTAGCCAGTATGAGAATCATGTGACACATGAATGACCAGAAAACAAAAAAGAATTAAAAGACTTACAATAGAAGGCTGAGTGTCAGATTCATCCTTTGAAATCACAGTGGCATTCTGTTCAGCAACCTTTTCCAACAGGCCAGTAAAATTGAGCTTTGGTGCACTGAATCGCACCCTCAGTGGTGCACCCTTTATGGGGAAGTGTTCTATGAGCTTCTTGATAACCTTAAGGGCCTGCAAGACCAAAGAGAACACAGATAAAAAAAAGCGTGTAAGATCGTAGACAAAGGAATTTCACATAGACAAGTTGTTGTGTCTATCATGTCCAGAGAGCAGGTAATATTGACAAGCTTCTAAGTACTCCGTTATATGAAATATAGCCGATAATCATTCATTGAAGTATAAAAGTTCAGAATCAAGGTGTATGTGATACGCAGTTAATAGCCATGCAAACTGTACCTACTAACTACTAACTTTTGTTATGCTATATATATATATGACGATGGACAGGGGCGGATCTATGGGGGGAGGGGGCTCGACCCCCCCCCCCCCCCCCCCACACACACACACCAGCAAGAAAAATTCCACCATGGCTGTTGAGTAGCAGAGTCTGAAGGTGTCAAAATTCCCTATCTGGAGGTTGAAGACTCTTTTAATCGCTACTTGGGCAAGCGATGTAATGGGCCTTTCCCACTAATTCCCACTCACCTCTACTGCGGCCCAAGAATGACTAGGCAGACCTCTCTGAACAGACACCCCTTCCCCCGGCCCCGACTCTGCGACTCCCGATGCAATGTGGCTGTTGGGATTGAGAGGGAGAGAGCAGTGGCTAGGGTTGCGAGAACGAGATGAGGGCCGACTAGGGGCCTTGCCCATGGCCGAGCAAGAGAGAACTTTTTTTCCCTTCTAATTCTTGCTTTGATTAGATTGATACATATCCTCTCCTTATATAGAGAGGTTTACTTGACTACCAAGCAAGGCTTACTTGACCTCTAAGCAAGCGACCCTTATCTCTAATTAACCCTAACAAGCTATACTGCCAGCCTAGGCCCAATAGGCCCATGACGTACTCTAACACTACACACCCCACCTGGACATGCAGCTCACCTTCATCCCGCTTCGCAACGCTATCCACCGCTCTCTCCCTCTCAATCCCAACAGCCACATAACAAGTACAGTCTAGAAGGACCCAAACCTAAGACAGGAACACCACACACACCAACACCCAAGGGAATAGGTTAGAGTCTCGCCACAGGCTACAAGAAAAAAACAACCAGCATCGCATGTCTTAAAAACCAAGGTCCAGCAACATGGACACTTGGGCAGGAGCTCCTGGATCTTCGGAGCCCCTGCTGAACACCAGAGGCCACCCTCCATGCTTACTGCCTGCTTGGCCTCAAATTCTCAAACACATAATCATTTCAGTGTTTCCAGACCTCCCACGCCACCAAGTTTATCAAGGAGTTGAGGCCCTTACACATTTCTTCTGGTACTGGTATGATTAATTTCCTCCACCATCCAGAGAAACAACTCATTGAAGGATCAGGTGCTAACTGCAGTATGCCCAGGTGCTGAAAAATCGATGCCCAGACTTGGCGAGAAAATACACAGCCAATCAGAAGGTGATTGATCGTTTCCTCGGCTTGGTCAAGGGGCAAACCTTCGGGTGGGGCAGACCCTGTTTTGCTGGTGATCCGCCATCCAACACCGATTATGTACCGAGCAGCTGTTAAAACCGCTCTCACCATTACCAATCTCCCTACTCTGTTCATGAGAGAGACCTTCCATCCTGTAAGGTAATCAGCTACCTTATCAATTCAAGGCGGCAGCGTCTCTTTGGTTGGTTTGCCAACTGAGTGGGAGTCCGAGATATGTACATGGGAACTCCTTGATGGAGCAAGAGAGGACAGCGGCCATAAGTGCTAACTCTTCATCAGAACAATGAATAGGTGAGACCGAGCTTTTGGACAGATTGGTTCTAAGACTCGAAGCATGTCTGAGCAGGTCAAGAAGATGGCTGATTACACTTAGTCCGACCTGTGAGGCCTCAAGAAAACTACTGCATCATCTGCATAAAAATCAAGTTTGTTGAATGGCTAGTGGCTGCAGCATCTCCTTCATGATGGCGTACTTGATCAATGAGTTAAGAACATCCATGACCAAAATGAACAACATGGGGGCGAGTGGATCCCCTTGTCTTAAGCCCCAAAATGAACAATAGTCTCACCCGACTCCCCATTCACTAACACTTGGATGGAGGAAGTAGATAGAATTAGGACAATGAGATCACGCCATTGCTGTCCAAAACCCATATGATCCAACACTTCCAATAGAAAGGACCAAGAAACGAGTCGAAGGCCTTAGAAATATCCAACCTAAGGTCTAAGGAGAATATGAGCCTCTTTTTTATGTAAAGACTTCACCTTTTGGTGGACCAGGATAAAGTTGTCATGGATATTTCTTCCTCTCACAAAAGCACTTTGACTTGCCGAGACTAGACTGGGTAACAAAGGAGCCAATCGGTTAGCCATGACCTTAGTTACCAACTCAGCACAACTGTGGATTAAGCTTAGAGGCTGAAAGTCCTTTACCTCAACCACCTCTGTCTTCTTAGGCAATAAAATAATAAAGGCTGTGTTGAGAAGTCAGAAATTGAAAACATGGCCTCTATAAATGGCATCCAGGACCATCAACAAGTCACCTTTGATAATGATCCAGCAGGTTTTATAGAATTGACCTGTCCCACGGCCTTATCCAAAGGCAAATCTTTAGTAGTAGCCCAAACCTCTTCCTCCGAGAATGGAACATCGAGCACAGAAAGCTCGTGTTGTTGAACGCCTAATTCCGCTAGATCAATAGTAAAATCCCTCTCTTCTACCTTCCCAAGAACATTTTCATAAAAGTCAAGCACAGCCGCCAGGTTCCCAGGGACAACCGACAGATCCCCTACTTGCACATTTGGGATGAAATTTTTCTTTTTTTCCTAAACCGAGCTTGCTGGTGGGAAAAGGCAGTATTAACATCACCCTCCTGGAGATACAAAATTCTAGAACGCAATCTAGCGATGGTTCTTACCAAGGAGGCCAATCCGAGGCAGCTCCACAGACACTCATTATCAAAGAGATACCTAGTATCTCTTTCGATTTCCAATCGATGGATAACCTCCTTGGCCATTCCAAGCTGGATTTTGATGTTCCCCAGCTTACGTTGTCACCACTTTTGAAGACCCATGCTAGCTGCTGCAGTTTTGAAATAGACGCTCAATGGCACAATTAGCTTGTACCGGAGCCTCCCAATTCTGCTTGACAGCATTCAAGATTCCCGGTACCTTGGTCCAGAAACTTTCAAAATGGAAGCGACGTTTGTCATTAGTACTTACTTTTAAGTCTAGGATAAGCGGGCAGTGATCAGAGACACCAAAGGCTGAGCTCTGCAGTACTGAGTCTGGGAAGATGCCTTCCCAATCCGTGGTCCAATCTCAAAAGAGTGGATGACTGCCTCTCATTATATCACAAGATATAGTTTCAGTGGCTATGTGGCTTCTCAGAGGCTACGTTTGGATGTGATGTGGAGCAGAAAACGGCAAATGGCAAGAGAATGGGCAGCATAAGCAGGGTCTGGGAGCCCTCAGAGCTATTACCCAAGGATGCCTACCTTGTTAGATAAGTCCTTACTGCAGTCTCTAAGTCATTAGCTTAGTCTTTAGTCCTTAGATAGCATCTACTTTTCAGTTACCCTTTAGTTTTCTTTCTTGACATCCAAGTACCCCTTTTGTAAGATACTCTAGGAATATGCTCTAGTGAGCTTCTTGTAACACAAGTATGCTTTTGCTATATAATAGAAAGGGTACTAGCCCACAAAGACTGCTATTCTGGCAGCAACCAAATCCTCACCTCTCTACTGTTCCATTGCCAACATACCTGACATGTTCTCTACAAGTTATGGAAGTGCACGACCTAGCTGCTATGAAGGATGTGTTAGGCAGAATGCCATAAAGATAGTGCATATCCCTTTTTTTTCTTCCTTCTCTATGCAAACGAATACTCAGATTCCAGACCACTGTATTTTGCAGCAAATCAATGTATTCATTATAAGATGATGAAGCTTTTTTGTATAATTTTTTTCTGATGTATATAAAAGTAAATTTACGATTTTAAATCATGATATGGATAAAATTATGGCTTTATAGATTGTCGATCAAATAGAATGCTTTTTATATGATATAGAAATTGAATTTTTTTTTTTGTTATATTGATCCGTTACAAAGGAAATCGTTTTGACAAATTTGTGCATGTCATGCGTAAATGTCTACTTATTCTATATTAATATCCCAACTAAGTTACTCAAACCAACTATTAAGAACAAATGCCATAATTGTATAAATGGAAATGATGTGTCAAAAATAATTTGAGTAAAAGGTCTTGCCTGACTTTTGGCACAGCAGGTTTGTGGGCATACCCCTCCTTCATCATCACGAAAGATACCATCATCTACATGAGCTAAAAAAAATATATAGCTAGCTGAACTTGTTAACTTTCTAATAAAGGTCAACAAATTACCTAATGGAACAAATTATATTTAGCTGACTGAACTAGTTAACTTTCTAATAAAGGTCAATAAATTACCTGATGGAACAAATTCAGAATTTGCTTTTTCTCGCAGCCTCTGTACCATCCGCGCAGAGTAATGTTTCTCTATCGCCGTCATCAAGATATAATTAAGCATGTTAATGTCATATTCTGATTGATGTTGGAGGCTTCTCTCACCACCTAAAACAATAATGTCTAATATTAAATTCCTCATTTAAACTTGTGTATATGTGTATTTGAAGAGGGGATATCCGAGTTCACTCTCTCAAATGCTTTGGAATACACAAACATAAAATATGGGTGCATAAATAAAGACACAACATATGTAGCAGATTATGAGCAAATCAATCATTAGATTACATAACTTACCTATTTGATCCGGAGGGGACAATTTGACCAAGTTCTTTGTAAGGTCTTCTGCCCTTAACTTTCCAATGCCACCTTTTACTGTTTCTCCTTTTTTATTTTTCCGAGGACAAAATTTTTTGCCCCATGAATTCAAGAAGTAAAAATACTTCTTTCCGTTCTTCATTCCAGCTCCGATTATTACCACTGCATGCCCTATCCGTTGAGCTTTTCTGGCTTCAATGACAGCTAATGGAGGTGATTTATAGATTTTGCAGTAGGGTAAACATCCTCTTCTCTTTCCTGCCAGATAGGTACCAACAAAGGGAATGCCTTCAGCCAAATCTTGACATATTTTCTCAAAAGAATCACGAGGGACCGTGGAGACATCTGGTGCTTTATATAGCTCATCCTGCGAAAAAATATTTTGCCAAATAAAATTGTTAGAATCACGAAAGAAAAGATTATGGTAGATTTGCATAAGATAAATGTCATACATTGTTCTGAAACTCTTCTGACTGATCTCTTTTACATCCTTCCGATCTCAATATCAATCCCATGTGCAAAACCTTGTGTACTCCTCTGTCTTTTGTTAGACAATCTTGAGAAAAACACTTGAAAATTTCTCATTAAATCTCCTCTCCAATGCAAAAGGATCTATGGGTACCACGGACTCTGGATCAGTATCATTTCTAATACTGAACACACGCTCTGTTACTTCTGCTGTTTTGGCATATGCATAAGCAACACAAAAAGCTGCAAAAAAAACATAAGAGAATAATTATCATTAAGGTTTAATTTTATACATGGGAAGAATATTACACAATAGTTTATGTTAGTAACACATTAGGTTAATTAAGAAAGGATTCGAATTTGGCTTTTGACATCATTTATTTTTTGTTTAAAAATATTTATTTATTAGTGTTCTGCCTACCTAATAACAACCTTATGATAAGCCATCTGAGGTTTTCTCTATATCATTATTTGAGGATAAACATGCTCTAAGTATATTCATTGATTATTGAAGAAATCGGTAACAATAATATATAGAAACCCAAGCATGTTGTGTAAGCCCCTAGGCAGCACACCAAGGACAATCCAAGGCAGCAACCACCCAGCATCAAACATGCTTTAAACACCCCACACCCTAACCCACCCCGCAGTTGAATTGTCGGTCAGGAAAAATGGAGACTGGAGTGAAATTCTTGGAGCACTGATATTGGGAGTCCTTTGGAGAAGATTTTAGCAAATTGGGATATTGTCGGAACATGGAGCACTTAACATCACCAATGAACGAACGAAGTGGAGATCAATATCAACATGCTTCATGCCTTGATGTTGGGCTGGATTTGTGGACAAGTAGATGGTCTAGCCAAGTTTTAGCAACTCCATTGGTTGGTATTCAGCCTCAGCACTTGAATAAGAGGCTATGTATTGCTGTTTGGAGAACCAGGAAATCAAATTATCACTGAGGAACTCAACACAACCTAAAGTAGATCTGTGAGTGGACATCTTGCCCAGTCGGCATCAGTGTAAACAACCATCTTGGAGGGAGGAGGCCGAAGCACTGTGCAGATTATAGCAGGTTTCACCAAAGGAGAACCCAACGTGCCATGTATCAATCCAAGGAACCATCAGCATGAAACTAGTAACAAAAGATCCACTTTCCGGTCACCACATTTGCGTTGGTTGGTCATGGACCATGATCCCACGTGTTATTGGATAGAAGAGTAGCATACCCTTTAGTGGAGCGTCAATTGGGATCAACAAGGGCACTCCAGTAGGTCTTCATGGTGTGGGGGGTAGGCGGAGAGAGAGGGAGACCGCATGAGAGCTGGCGAGCCGACAAAAGCCAATCTTCCCTCGGGTGGTCATCGAGTGGTGATTGACCACCGGAAGGACTTGGACAGCACCCTTCAGTAGGTGCAATGACCCAGCAAGAGCAGAACCGACAGGAGCAGGTGGGTGCAACAACAAGGCACATGGCTAGGAGCACGCAGAAACACATGTTGAGCAGCTCCAGGTGTATACTTGAGCGATGTTGCACATAAGTAGGGATGCAAGCAATCAGTTTGTGTACCCGCATACACGCTTAATTTTGTGGGCTGCCACGAGAAACCCACAAAATTAAGCCTATATGTGGGTTCGCGGGCCAACCCGCTTAACCAAGACCAATGCCATATGAGGCTTTGGACCCAAACCCAGCTAGTGAAACTGGAGCAACCGATGCCATGTGGCACAGGAGGTGTTGGGTGGCCTCGAGGCGCCAAAGCAGCTGATGTTGCACATTGCACAAGTCGTGGCTGTCATGGTGATGACGAGGTAGCCAAGGTATGCGAGATACTAGCGATCCCAGCGAGGGAAGGATCAAGGTCTGTAGGCGCCAAGTGCTCCACCAACGAACATGACCAGCCTAATGGTGATGGACCCTGTCAGACTGGGTGTGCCACCCTTGGTGCTGTTGTCATGGCGGCGGCACAATTGCTGCTGGCAACTGAGTCAGCACCAACAAGGCAATTGGAGCCGCCATTGGTGCAGGCGAAGAAGGGTCGTCGACAAGTTGTTCCCTGGAAGCGCTAGGATGGCAGCCTTCTTCCGCGTGGTGAGGAGGGCGATCAACGGTTGCGAGGAGAGCGGGTTCATGGTAGGTTCCTTGAGAAGGGGGTCACTGCGGACCTCACTGAATGTCAGGAACGACCAGGAGCGCTTCAGGAGAGCCTTCATGTGGTAATATTGAGAGGCTTCCTATGAAATATTTAGGTATCCCTATCCATAATCACTACCTTAGAGTCGTAAATTTCCTATATGTAAATGAAACGGATAACTAAAAGGTTAGGAAAATCAAATATGATAATGCCCTTTTTTGACCTCATGTAGAAAATCTAGGCTGATATTTTCTTTATATACTTTCAATAACGCAGGGGCTAAACGTTTAATCTATCAAATCAAAAGTTAGTTTGTTATATGCTAAATGTAAAATAGACAAACTCACGCGTTTTCTTTGATCACGAACTTCTCCTGTTAGTGATTTTCCTCCAACTTCAATCTCTCCTAAGCAAAATTGGAAATCGAGTGACAGATGAAATATAAATAATAACAACAATTAATATAAAATATGTTAGATTCGATTTAAGAGACTGAAAATAAAATGTTTCAAACCTTTCTTTCACAGTAGCTGCACTGGAAAGCTGGTAGATTGAAAAAACGATGTTTTGTTGGATTGTTCAAAGTCCCGCAGCGACACCTCCATGGTTTCCCGTCATTAATACTACGAGAGGTTTTATTCTTCGCCATATTTTTCACCTATCAAATTTGAACCAATATCCAATACATAAATTGAAGAGCTAAAACCAAGCATATTAAAGAGCTAAACTGCGACCACTTATGACCAATATCCAATACTATCTTTCAGTTGTTACTAGCTCTTCAATTTACCAAGCATGAGTTGAAGAGCTAGTAACCAAGCATGAGATGTTAAATAGAATCTGTCTATTTTAAGTAAATTCTATAAAACATAAATTGAAGAGCTAGTAACCAAGCATGAGTTTAATTAACAATTGAAGAGCCCAAAGAAAATTATGTCTTTGTGTTTTAGAATTTACTTAAAATTGACTTTGTTATCTATTTCTACCATTTCTGTTAACTCTCCGTTAGCTGAGAAACATGACAGCAATACAAGCATTCTTTGGATCGATCCTGTGATATGCAGCTCGAAACACATGGAAAGAGGGGGGAAATAAGGCTCAATTCACCAAAAAATCGAGATCCTCATTCAGCATGTTCCACACACAAATACTAGTATATAGTACAAATTGGAAGAATAAAGAGAGGTTGAGAGGGGATTACCCTTCTGGAACTTCAGTACCATCCATCCATCCTCAAATCCTCAATCCCTTGTCTCAGCACTATAAAATCTCCAAGAACTAGGGTTTAGACCATGGAACCAGAGCACGAGAAAGAGATAAGGAAGAGGAGGGGCGGAGGGTGTAGTGCACACCATGGAGGAGTCGAGGAGTGCCTGCCGCCGGGATGGGCGCCGTCGCGGAGTGGATGCCGGGGAGGAACGCCGCCGGTGCCCTTCGCTCTGCTGCGTGCGTGCGTGGCCGTGGCCTGGTGCTGTGTGCGTGCGTTTGTCTGGGATTCTGGGCGCGTGCGTGTGTGGGTTTTGGCCTGGCGCCTGGGTAGGAGGGGATATGAGTTTTTTCGTTTCATTTTCCATGTGAAGAGTTAACGTGAATGGTAAAAACCAATCACGGAGCAACCTTTCGATGCTAGTTTTCTTAGACTGAATATTTTAATGGTATTTTCTAAACTTTAGATCTTTTAACCAATTTTCTCTAATTTTTTAGTTGTACATAGAGATACACTGGATTCTGAGCTGTGCTATCGTTTTTCTTTTTCGTGAAACAATTGCAAACGTCGTTTCAGCATGTAAGAGTTTGTTGGCAGGGCTTATTTTGAGGGGCTCCTGCAGAAGCCGGAGCTGTTTTGTAGAAGCCTCAAATTGGGGTTTCTCTAAAACGGCTCCGGTTCCTCTTCTTTTTGTCAAAAAATGGTTTCTCCAAATAAATATTTGGCAGGGCTTTTTCATAGGACCGGAGCCAGCGAGAAGCTCTGTCAAACAGGTCCTAACTAAGAGCAACTCTAACAGGCTGAATAAGTGTATTCGTGAAGCCATTTATAATTTACAGCTATTATGCTTAAAAAATCACTTCAACAGTTTGTGTATACTGTTTTCTATTTTACTCAGTTGGCTATCCCACCATTCTCGATGGTCATACTCCTTAAGTTTTGTTTGTTATGTATGTTTTTCAATTTAGCTAGGTTGTCATAGAACTCTATATTTTAGATGAGCACATTTCCTAAAAAGCAGGTGCCTGAAATCAGCCTGAGGCGACGTTGTGGTCAAAGGACCTGCCTTTTCTTTGTGTGAATTTAGATCTACTAGTACAAGATACTCATGGTTTAGAGTTCTTGTCTGAACAATGTTATTTTCAGGCACCTGTAAAATAGCAAACTTCTTTCTATTTTATATGATGGCTAAATTTAACAATTTAACATATAATTTTATCAAGTCTCTTGGAGTTACTCTTAATCACTAGTTCGATCTGCACTGAAATCTTGCTATATTAGACTTGTGTGGGGAAAAAAAAAGCGAAAAGAATCGTTGGGGACACATGCTTTCGCAGTCCCGCGAATGAACGAGCCGATGGATCGGAGTCAGCCCAGAAGAGCACAGCACGTACCGGCACCGGCAGCAGTCGTCAGTCAGAAATATTATGGAGTACTCCCCAAGCCTCCGCGCGCGCCGTCTCTTGCCTTGGATTTGGATCCACCTCGACTTTTCGGGGTCGCCACGCCTGACGACCACCGGCCTGGCCAGGCAGCAGGCACAGCCGGCCGGGCGGCCAGCCATGGCCGATTCGTTTTCTTGGGATCTGACGGAGACGAGGGGCGGCCGGGCCGGAGCAGGAGGGCACGAGGTATGGCCGGCCATGGTGGGGAATTGAGAGAGCATGCGGGTGAGCTTGAGCGTGAGCTGGGAGGAGACTGAGGGGGAGGGAGAGTAACTGCCCACCAACCGCTGTCTGCACTGCAGTAATAATCAGTCACGGGGTTTGTGCCAGCCAGCCGGCCGCGGCCGTCCGTCCGGTTCGCTGTCGTGGCTGCCTGCACTGCACTGGTCGATGGCGTACCGCGTACAGCACGTGAGGTCAGGCATACATACTAGCTGAAAGTTCGTACGGTTCTGTTTCGTTGCTCCTAACTAAAACTTTAGTCACCGTTTTTTGTTTGCACAATAATTTAAAATATTAAATATAAAATTAATTATATAGATTGAAACTAATTTATGAGATAAATTTATTAAACTTAATTATTCTATAATTTAACAATATAGTATAGTACTATAGTAAAAAAGTGTTAATGATGGAGGCTCCTCTATTTTCTATACATCATATTCTAGCAAATAACTATAATCATTTTTTTGTGCAATGACTTAAACCATGTTGCATTTGAGTTGCCTTGTGCCCACAAAAAGTTCAGGATTGTTTTAGAAGCATATTTCTATTTATATGATTTCTTACGAAAAATCCGGTGTATTAACCAAACGATCTTGATTCTAATTCATCACTCAAGGGATTCCTGCTAGAATCTATACCCGAAATGTTTCTACAATAATTTGGACCCGTGCCAATCGCTCTCTTAGCAATCTTATACAAGAATGCGTGGCACTCGTGGCATGTTTGGTTTTGTACCATACATCAATATAATACTATACTATTAGTATAAGTTTGATTTTTTGGAGACATCCTATTCAATTCCTAGAGACGACCCTAATATCACCACCTCTTAAAAAATACCCCCTAAGTTTTAGAGGCGTGTGCCTCTGGCAACCATAACAATTGATTTTTTTTTTTGAGCTCATAACAATTGAATTGATATCGATAATCGATATTAGGGACTTTGATATTGTGACTTGTGAGGCTCTGTTTAGTTCTAACCAAAATCCAAAATCTAAAATCTCAACTATTTTGGATTCCAAAATGCAAAATATTTTGGTAGGGTGTTTAGTTCCAACCAAAATTTGTCTTCCAATGATGAGGATGGTGAAGATGACACACAAACCAATGCAAAGATTCCTTATTTTGGTCTCTTGAGTCCAAAATCCAAAATGAGGAATGGACCACTTTTTGCCAAATATTTTGGGTGATGTTTAGTTCCATTTTACAAAATGAGGAGCCAAAATCCAAAATATTTTGGATTTCATGGGGTCCAGGGGTATTTGGTTGTGGGATTTTTTTAGTCCCTTGTTACATCGGATATTTGATACTAATTAAATGAATTAAATATAATTTATATTATAAAACTAATTACAGCGCTAAGTAGTACTTCACGAGACGAATCTATTAAGTCTGATTAATCCATCATTAACATATGTTTACTGTAGCATCATATTATCAAATCATAGACTATTTTATATCAATAGATTTGTTTCATAAAATAGTCTTCGACTGACAAATTAGTTTTATAAATAGTCTATATTTAATACTTCTAATTAGTGTCTAGATATCTGATGTGATAGAGACTTATGTAACCAAACACCCCTGAGTTGTGACTAGTGACGTTAGTCGGCCGTGACTTTTTGTTGTTGGTCTAGCGGGCCGGCATGGGCGCTCGGCTCTATGGATTCGCTAGGCCCATCGATATTCGATGGCGCACTACATTTTAGGTAGGGAGGGCCATTGGCCCGTGGAGTGCTACGACAGACTGGGCGGGCGGACGGCCGCCGGCTGTTGCGGCCTCGGTGCGAGTTGCGCGACGGCCGACGGCGCCGCAACCGCTCTCCAACGCTGCCAGCCGAGAACCCGCTACCGCCCTCTGTCCTGACGCCGACGCTCTCCACGTGACCGCCTGAGCGCCGACGCCGTACTGCAGAACCGCCGGACCTGTACTCCGCTGGGCCGCCGGATGCCGGACTGGCGGTTCCCATCCTCCCGCGCGGCTGCAACCGGGCTGCCACCGCTCCCCTCCTAGTGGCCAGTGTCCGCCGCCGCTCTAGTTCTCTGCATCTGCGTGCTCCTGCTGCTTTTGCCTACTGCTGCTCTGCAGTCAGCACTCAGCAATCAGCTACCATCGGACGGCACAACGGGACGCTACTAGCATCAATGAACCCGCACGCGCACCACCACCACCACCTGCGTCAGCTCCAAGCCGTCCTCCTCCGCCGCGGCCACACCCCAATCCCGCCGCCCCCAGCGACCCACCCGGACCCGGACCCGGACCGGGCCCACCTGGCCACCATCCGCGCAGCTGCCGCCTCCACCACTCCACGCCTCGCGCTCGCTGCCTGCGCCAGCCTCCGCCGCGCCGGCCTGCCACCGCCGGGACCCCGAGCGCTCCCGGCCCTGCTCCGCTCCGCTGCTCGCTGTCGCTGCGAGGGTGCTGCCGCGTACGTCGCGGGCGCGCACGCGCTGGCGCTCATGGTTGGGTCGCTCGACGATGGGTTCGTTGGAACCGCGCTGGTCGGCGCGTATGCGGCGTGCGGACGCGTGCGGGACGCGCGGAGAGTGTTTGATGGAATGGCCGTGCGGGATGTCGTCTCCTGGGGCGTCATGCTTGATAGGTATATATACTCGTTTGAGCCAACATGTTTGTTTCTGCGATTGTTTGTGAAAATTTGAACGAGTTGATTTTGCGTGCCAAGTTAACTAGGTTCACATTCAATCAGATGTATCAGATCTGCTCTGCCCAGTATGTGAAGTATCATAACTCTGTTTTTTAATCTGGAAATGTTGTAGTCAGAACTTGACTTGGCATTTAGTTATATTATCTCGAACCTTTAGAATTTTTTTGTTTCTTGTCAGATTTCTCCAATTTTTTTAACATAACTTGGTAGTTTGCAAGGTGAGGTGATGCAACCAAGGGACCTTCAAGAAAGTAGAACATACTCTGCATTTTATCCATGATTCATATACTTGAGAAATGGCATATTCATACCCAATACCCAATATTTAGTTTTTTCAAAGATAGAAATTCTAGGGATGGCAAAATTCTGTCTAATGCAGTCATCTTTACAAATAATTAATTTTCTGCTACTCTGTATTCTCCATTCTGCAGGCTACTTGGCCGTTGCATTTTTTACTACAAACTATTATAGACCTCTTTGATAATCAATTGGCAGTTATTGTCAGACTCGGAACTATCAAGAAGCTTTGCTTCTATTTGCTAAGATGAAGAATTCTGGAGTTCCTACAGACCAATTGATCCTTGCTACTGTTATATCAGCCTGTGGCCATATAAGACATTTGAGAACTGGGAGAGCCATCCACTCGTACATGTTGGTGTCAGACATCCTTGTCAGCGCCCACCTCAGTAGTGCTCTCATAAACTTGTATGCTAGTTGTGCGAACACGGAGATGGCAGAAAAGCTATATAACAAAATTCCAACAAAGGACTTGGTATCATCAACTGCCATGGTTTTTGGGTATGCCAGGAACAGAAAAGTTGAGATTGCTCGCTCTATATTTGATGGGATGCCAGAGAAGGATGTGGTATCTTGGAGTGCTATGATATCAGGATATGTTGATAGTAACCAGCCTAACGAGGCATTAGTCTGTTCAATGATATGCAAGAGTGTGGTATCAGGCCTGATGAAGTTACCATGTTAAGTGTCATATCTGCGTTGTACTAATTTAGGTTCCCTCAATAAAGCCAAATGGATTCATGCCTTCATTAAGAATAATGGGTTGAATAAGAAATTGCATATTTGCAATGCTCTTATTGATATGTTTGCCAAATGTGGGGGCATTAACCTTGCTTTGAATATCTTCAATGAAATGTCTCAAAAGAATGTCATCACCTGGACAAGTATGATTACTGCCTTCGCTATGCACGGTGATGGAAAATCTGCCTTATGTCTGTTTGAGCAGATGAAAAATGAAGGCGCTGAACCCAATGAAGTGTCATTTCTTAATTTACTTCATGCTTGCTGTCATGCTGGTCTAGTTCATGAAGGCTGTTTACTGTTTAGCTCTATGGTTCAGCAATACAGGATTGAACCCAAGCATGAGCACTATGGTTGTATGGTGGATCTTCTAGGAAGGGCTAAACTTATGCAAGAAGCAGTTAATCTCATAGACTCAATGCACTTAGAGCCCAATGTGCCTATCTGGGGATCTCTTTTAGCAGCATGCTGGATGCATGGTGATCTCAAGCTCGGCGCATTTGCTGCCAAGAAAATTTTGCAGTTGGATCCTAATCATGACGGAGCATCTGTGCTTTTATCGAAGATATACATGAAATCTGATAACTTGAATGATGCTCAGGAGGTGAGGGAAGTAATGAAACTACGCACGGTCTCAAAAGAAACAGGCTTGAGTTGGATGGAGCTGAATGAGCCTTTTCATGAGTTTGGAGCTGGAGGTGAAAAATATCCAGAAAGTGACAAGATCTTCCTTCAAAAAGTTGTGAATTAAAGATGCATGGATGTTGAGATTGTTTAAGTAGACTTGTGAAACGAGGATATGAGAGAATCTGTTCTGCTGCATAGTGGGAAACTTGTTTTTTTTCTGCCTAGTGATTTAAGGTACGGGGTATCACATCTTGCCAAAGAGTAACAACTTTTTTGAGAATTGCCACTCATTTCTAGATTGCATAGTGTGAATGCAGGTCTTATCAGTTTTTATTCATTACTATGTAGTTGTCGGGTACGAAGGTAAGGGGTACCCTAAACCCTTCAATAAATTAACGCTAAACATAGCAACCATTTTTAAGGCAAGGATCAGCCTATTGTTCGGTGAGACGTGGCCCATCAATCGAGGGCCCCGCTACACCGACTGCGGAAACCAGCCACTGCCCCTGCTCTACCTCGACGACGGACGAGGGGTTGGACGAACGACCCCCCGGCTTCACCTCGACGACGGACGAGGGGTCGGACGTACGACCCCCCGGCTTCACCTCGACGACGGACGAGGGGTCGGACGTACGACCCCCCGGCTTCACCTCGACGACGGACGAGGGGTTGGACGAACGACCCCCCGGCTTCACCTCGACGACGGACGAGGGGTCGGACGTACGACCCCCCGGCTTCACCTCGACGACGGACGAGGGGTTGGACGAACGACCCCCCGGCTTCACCTCGACGACGGACGAGGGGTCGGACGTACGACCCCCCGGCTTCACCTCGACGACGGACGAGGGGTCGGACGAACGATCCCCCGGCCTCTACCTCGACATCGACCCCCTCAACCCGTCGACGCCTCGACCTTCCAGGCACCGTCGGCGGACGAGGGCTCGAGTAACCCAACCACTCCGTCATGGGTAAAAGTAAACCCATCTGACGACATGGGCGCCTGCGTCCGCTGTCAAATCCGCCAACTCCCCGTCCAGTCCCCGACTCCCGTCGACTGTGCCGCCACTGCCGCCACTACGCAAGTACGGACTTCTACAGTACCCCTCGGAAAGTGAATAGTGCGACCCTCGACGACGGCTTCGGGAACGTGACAGAGTCATACGGGGCTCGACCCCCCCCTCGACCGAGGGCTCGACCCCCTCCTCTTCAACAACTCCGGTACGGAAGACGTCCCATCCGCCCCATCCCACTTCGGCCATGGGACTCGTGCCCGCCTGCGAATACTGTACTGCGACGACTTCTACTGATGCCACGACCGGGGACGCCTGAAGGACGGGAAGACCACGCCGCCACAGTGCTCGATGTCTCTTCGCCGACACTGTGCCGTGGATGCGCCGCCCATACTTCTACTATTAGGGCCCTGTACCCTCGAGTCTCCCCCTTGGTCTATAAAAGGGGGACGCCGAGGTAGATGAAAAGGGGGGCTCTCGTCAGAGACTTCTTTTTCCAGGTTTCTCTTTGAGGACTCCAATCCGACCTTGGTTCTCAGGGACCCTAGACCACACCACACACACATACGCTCGATCGACCCCTCGGGAGGCCGACTCCGTGTAACACTGCTTGTACCCCCCCTGTACGAGCACGCTTTGGGTGCGAGATAATACAAGTCATCCTCCCCCGCTGGACGTAGGGCCTTCTTCGCCCGAACCAGGATAAATCTTGTGTCCATCTTGCATCACGTCTGAGAGAGGGAGCACGCGATATACAAATTTACTCGTTGGTGGTCTTGACCCCCGGGTCATAACACCGACAGTTGGCGCGCCAGGTAGGGGGATTCGCGTGCCGATCAACTCCGAACTACTCTCTCAGATGGATTCCACCATCCCACCGTTCCCGTTCAACACCGTCATCTGGTTTGGCAGTCTAGGGTTCGTTCCTACGGACCAGGGCGACTTCATAGTCTTCCCCTCCGCCCGTGGCCTAGACGTCAGCAGTTCCGCTGCACCGGAGCCAGCTAGGATCAGACGACGGCCCCTCCACTTGCGACTCTGGCCTGCGATCAGGAGGAGGCGCGAGCGACTTCGACGCGCTCGCCGTCGTGCGAGCTCTGGGGTGCCGGATACCGTTCCCTCGGTCCCAGCTGGCGACACGGCCCCCTCTCCTAGGGGTCCGCTTGACCCACGCTTGTGGGCCGAGGGCAGGCGTCTCCCCGAGTGGGACTTTGACTCTTCTGCATCATCATCCCCGGAGGCTCCCGTGGCTTCTCCGACATCTACGACCCCCTCACCACCGCGCGGCCCGTTCCCATATGGGCTCCGCAACAGCGCCGGGCTCTACTCTGCCTTCGCAGGGCAGCGAGTACATACCTACGACGAGTCCCCATGGACGCCGTCATGGGCGACGATCGATCCCGTCACTACCCCTTCACTGGGCGAGCCAGAGCTGCCCCGTACGTGGGGAACGTTACGGCGGCGCCTGGAGGAGGAGGAAACAGGCAGGCTCTTCCCCCACTTCTACCACGCCGACTTCGACTCGGACTCTCCCGACGAGAGTTACGACTCCACTCGGGAGTGCTTCCATCTCGACGAGCAAACCGTCCTTCAGGACGACGTCGACGACACAGCGGACACCGAAGAAGGGAGGGAGGCCAACGCCACGCCACCTCGAGACGCCATCCCCCCAAATCCCGATAGAGCCGATCCACCCCCCGACGTCCAGATTACGCAGGTCCGAGAGCTCCTCGGCAAGCTCGAGGAAGAGCGCCTGCGTCTCCAGCAGCTTGAACATGCCCTCGAGCGGGATCAAGGGCGTCCTCAGGGTGGAGGAGCTCGCGAGCGGGCCCGGGAGGTCCACCGGCAGATCGTCGAGGAAGGTAACGTTGAACCCCGAGTCTTCAACCGCGCCAGCCAGAATGTTGTAGCAGCCGCGATGCTGCTCCGCGACATGCCGGCGCCATCGACCCCCCAGGCACAACGTATTAGGGAAGAAATCCAGGGGCTACTCCAAACTGCGGCCGTCCAGCAGGCGGAGAGCTCGGCCTCGAGGCGTCGAGGGGCTGCCTCTGAGCGGCAAGCAGCGCCCCCTCGACAAAATCGGGAGGCCTCTGTCCACCAGAACAAGGCGCCCCAGGGCCGGGTCGAGCCACGACCGGTTCGGGAACGCCTCGTCGACGACCTCCCCCCTCGAATTAACAATCGACGTCGATGCGGCGATGCCGAGGCTCGAGGCTACAGCGCTCACCGAGGCGGGCGCTACGACAGTGACGAAGACCGATGTCGGTCTCCGGAGCCACGGGGGCCTCGAGTCTTCGGAAGAACTATCCGACGGGCCTCCCTGCCCGTGCGTTTCCGTCCACCCACCAGCCTGATCAAATACAACGGCGAAACCAAGCCAGAGCTCTGGCTTGCCGACTTCAGGCTGGCATGCCAGCTGGGTGGAGCCAAAGATGACCTCGTCATCATCCGGCAACTCCCGCTATTCCTCTCCGACACCGCTCGAAGGTGGCTCGAGGAGCTACCCCCGGACTTGATCCAGGACTGGTCCGACCTGGTTCGGATCTTCGAGGGCAACTTCAAGGGCACCTACGAGCGGCCGGGCAACTCCTGGGACCTTCGCAGCTGCAAGCAGAAACCAGGAGAGACCCTCCGCGCCTTCACCCGCCGATTCTCGAAGCAACGTACCGCACTGACTCACATTTCCGACCACGAGGTCATCACGGCGTTCATCGCCGGGACGACCTGCAAAGAGTTGGTGCGGGAGCTGGGGCGAAACATCCCCAAGACCGCCAACGAGCTCATGGACGTCATCGCCAACTACGCGGCTGGCGAGGAGGCCGTTGGCGCATTCTTCCAGACTCCCCCAGCGAAGGAGGAGGGCAACGCGGACGAACCCGGGGGCTCGGACGATGGGCCCAAGAGAAACAAGGGGCCCAGGAGGAACAACGACGGCAACGGCGGCCAGAAGAAGAAGAAGAAGAAGAACCAACGGGGCCGGCGCGTCGTCGAGCCCAACGTCGAGCAGGACGACGACCCCGACGACCTTGTCGCTGCAACAGACAAGCGGAAGCCTCGAGGGCCCCTTCCCGACGGGGGCGTCTTCGACAAGATGCTGAAAGAGCCTTGCCCCTACCATACGGGGCCGGCCAACCACCGCCTCGAGGATTGCCGCATGCTTCGAAGGCACTTCGTCCTCCCTGGTCCCAGGAGAGATGACGGCAAGGAAGACCCGCCCTGTGACGTCCAAGTCAGGGGCGATGTTCAAAAGGGAGGCTTCCCCGAGATCCACGACTGCTACATGATCTACGGGGGACCCTCGACACGCCTCACCACGCGCCAACGCAAGAGGGAGCGTCGAGAGGTCTTTTCCGTTCGGGCCCAGGCCCCACGGTACCTTGACTGGTCCCACACACCGATCACCTTCGATCAGGACGACCACCCCGAGCACATCCCCAACGCAGGGGTTTACCCGCTCGTCGTCGACCCAATCATCCTCAACACCCGCCTCAGCAAGGTGCTCATGGACGGGGGGAGCAGCCTCAACATCATCTACGCCGAGACCCTCGACCTACTGGGGATCCCGAGGACCATGCTCCTGCCCAGCGCGGGGGGGTTCCATGGAATCGTCCCGGGGAAGAAGGCACTCCCGATCGGCCGCGTCAAGCTACCGGTCTGTTTCGGCGTCCCCTCAAACTTCCGAAAGGAAGAGCTGACCTTCGAGGTGGTCGCGTGGCGAGGCACCTACCACGCCATCATCGGTAGACCGGGGTACGCCAAGTTCATGGCGGTCCCGAACTATACCTACCTCAAGCTCAAGATGCCGGGGCCCTCGGGAGTCATCACCGTCGACACCTCCTACGAGCACGCGTACGACTGCGACGTCGAGTGCGTTGAAAAAGCCGAAGCCCGTGAGGATTCTGCTATCCTCGCGGCCCTCGACGACTTGTCCGGAGAGATCCCCGACCCCAAGCGCCACGCTGGCAACTTCAAGCCGGCGGAAGACACGAAGACCATCCCGCTCGACCCCGGCCTCAAGGACGGGAAGGTGCTGACGATCAGTGCCACCCTCGAGCCAAATAGGAAGGCGTGCTCGTCGACTTTCTCCGAGCGAACGCCGACGTGTTCGCGTGGAGTCCCTCGGACATGCCGGGCATCCCGAGGGAAGTCGCCGAGCACTCCTTGGACATCCGAACCGGGTCCAAACCGGTGAAGCAACGCCTGCGCCGCTTCGACGAGGAGAAGCGCAGGACCGTCGGGGAGGAGGTCGACAAGCTCTTGAAGGCCGGATTCATCAAGGAGGTACATCACCCCGAGTGGTTAGCTAATCCCGTGCTTGTAAAGAAAAAGAATGGGAAGGATAGGATGTGTGTAGACTACACTAGTTTGAATAAAGCATGTCCTAAGGTTCCTTTTCCTTTACCTCGCATTGACCAAATAGTAGATTCCACTTCGGGATGTGAAACCCTTTGCTTCCTTGATGCGTATTCCGGCTACCACCAAATAAAGATGAAGGAGTCCGATCAGCTCGCGACCTCATTCATCACTCCTTTCGGCATGTTTTGCTACCTCACCATGCCCTTCGGCTTGCGGAACGCCGGGGCCACCTACCAGCGATGCATGCTCCGCGTCTTCGGGAAACACATAGGGCCGATCGTCGAGGCCTACGTAGACGATATCGTGGTCAAGTCCAGAACCGTCGGAAACCTAGTCGGAGACCTCGAGATTGCGTTTGGGTGTCTCAGGACTAACCGCATAAAACTAAACCCTGAGAAGTGTGTCTTCGGGGTCCCTCGAGGCATGTTCCTAGGGTACATAGTTTCCCAACGCGGTATCGAGGCCAATCCCGAGAAGGTAACCGCCATCACGAGGATGGGCCCGATCAAAGACCTCAAGAGTGTGCAAAGGGTTACTGGGTGCCTTGCCGCCCTCAGTCGCTTCATCTCGAAGCTCGGAGAAAAGGCCCTGCCCCTTTATCGACTCCTGAAGAAGACAGAACACTTCGCGTGGACCACCGAAGCTGAGGAATCCCTCTCGAGGCTCAAGGCCTTGCTCACCTCGCCCCCGGTCTTGGTCCCCCCGAGCCCGGCCGAGCCCCTCCTGCTTTATGTCGCGGCAACTACGCAGGTAGTCAGCGCGGTCATAGTAGTCGAGAGGGAGGAAAAAGGACACGCCCTGCCGGTTCAAAGGCCTGTCTATTTCGTGAGCGAGGTCCTTTCCGAAACCAAGACAAGGTATCCCCACATCCAGAAGCTACTATACGCGGTCGTCCTCACTCGGCGGAAGCTCAAACACTATTTCCTGGGCCATCCGGTCACTGTGGTTTCATCTTTCCCCCTCGGAGAGATAATCCAGAACCGGGAGGCATCGGGAAGGATCGCCAAGTGGTCCGCCGAGCTCATGGGGGAGACCCTCTCCTACGCCCCTCGAAAGGCTATCAAGTCTCAGGTACTGGCAGATTTCGTCGCCGAATGGACCGACACCCAACTACCCCCGGCGCAGGTGCAGAGCGAGCTCTGGGCCATGTACTTCGACGGATCACTGATGAAGGCGGGAGCAGGCGCAGGATTGCTATTCGTATCACCCTCAGGGGTCCATATGCGATATGTCATCCGCCTCCACTTCCCCGCCTCCAACAACGTCGCCGAGTACGAGGCCCTCGTCAACGGCCTGCGCATCGCCATCGAGCTCGGGGTCCGACGCCTCGACGTGCGAGGGGACTCTCAGTTGGTAATCGACCAAGTGATGAAAGACTCGAGCTGCCACGATCCTAAGATGGAAGCCTACTGCAAGGAGGTTCGAAGGCTCGAGGACAAGTTCTATGGCCTCGAGCTCAACCACGTAGCCCGTCGGTACAACGAGGCTGCCGACGAGCTGGCCAAAATTGCGTCTATTCGAGGGACGGTCCCCCCCGACATCTTCTCGAGGGATCTGCACACACCGTCCGTCGACCTAGGCTCGGGGGCTCCCGCCCTCGATCAAGGGGTCGACCCACCTCCCTCGACTGATCCCCCCTCGGGCGGGGGAGAGGTCATGGAGATCGACGGGGCCGTCGCAGTGCCAACCCCTCCGACGGATTGGCGCGCGCCTTACCTCGAGTACCTGACGCGAGGCGAACTCCCGGAAGACCGCACGGAAGCCCGTCGAGTAGCTCGGCGTGCCAAAACCTACGTCTTGTACGGGGACAACCGCGAGCTATATCGACGCAGCCCGTCGGGTGTACTCCAACGCTGCCTCACCCTCGAGGAGGGGAGGGCACTGCTGAGGGACCTACACTCGGGGGCTTGCGGCCACCACGCGGCGCCGAGAACCCTGGTAGGAAGTGCCTTTCGACAGGGCTTCTACTGGCCCACGGCAGTCAACGACGCCACCAAACTCGTCCGATCCTGTCGGGGATGCCAATTCTATGCCAGGCAGACTCACCTACCCGCCCAAGCTCTTCAGATGATACCCATAACTTGGCCGTTCGCAGTATGGGGGCTCGACATGGTCGGTCCCCTGAAAAGAACCAAGGGCGGGCACACTCACCTTCTCGTGGCTGTCGACAAGTTTCAAAGTGGATCGAGGCTCGGCCCATCGCCAACATCCAGTCTCGGCAAGCCGTGCTATTCTTCACCGATATCATCCACCGCTTCGGGGTCCCCAACGTCATCATTACCGACAATGGCACGCAGTTCACCGGCCAAAAGTTCCTGGACTTCTGTGACGATCACCACATCAGGGTGAATTGGTCTGCAGTTGCCCACCCTCGAACTAACGGTCAGGTCGAGCGTGCCAACGGCATGGTTTTGCAGGGCCTCAAGCCAAGGATCTTCGACCGGCTGAACAGACATGGAAAGAGATGGGTCGAAGAGCTGCCCGCTGTGCTATGGAGTCTCCGAACGACACCGAGTCGAGCTACGGGGTTCTCCCCGTTCTTCTTGGTCTATGGGTCCGAGGCCGTCCTCCCCACCGACCTCGAGTACGGGTCCCCTCGACTGAAAGCCTACAGCGAGCAAGCCAACACAGTAGCCCGAGAGGACTCCCTCGACCAGCTCGAGGAAGCTCGTGACATGGCCCTGTTCAAGTCGGCCCAGTACCAGCAGACGCTACGACGCTACCACGATAAGAACGTGCGCAAAAGGGACCTCAACGTCGGCGACCTCGTTCTGCGCCGTCGACAGAATAGCAAGGGGCGTCACAAGCTGACACCACCTTGGGAGGGACCCTTCATCGTGGCAGAGGTGCTGAAGCCCGGCACTTACAAACTGAAGAACGAGAAGGGAGAGCTCTTCACCAACGCGTGGAACATCGAACAGCTACGTCGCTTCTATCCCTGAGGCCCCAGGGCCTTGTACATTTTCGCATTTATGTACAAATTTTCGAATGAATAAAATGTGCTCGAAACACTTTCACGTCCGTTCGTAGCCCGAAGGTAGCCTCGACTTTGCCCGGACAAAGTCGAGCTCCCCTCGGGGGCTGGAAGAAGGGCACCCCCCCTAAGTCCCCGAAAAAACCCGTACGCTTTCTCTCGAAACTCGACCCCCTCTCGTTTCTTCGCCTCGGGCACGCTCCGTAACTAGGTAAAGGCGCCTCGAACCCCCTAGGGGTCGAGGGTGTCGTCGAGTCAGGGACTCACCTACGGGGCTACGGTATCCCTACTCGCCACCCCCCTTCCTAGGATAAGAGCGTGCGTCTAACACTTAGTTCACGAGCGTCGACTCAGGCAAAGAAAAGCAGGGAGAGCCCGAGAAGTAGAAATAACGAGACGAACCCACCCACAGCACTAAGGTAGCCTCGACTTTGCCTCAGCAAAGTCGAGCCTCCCTCGGGGGCTAACAGGGGGGGCACCCCCCTCCTAGGTCTCCGAAAAACTCGGAACGTTTTTTCGAAACTCGACTCTCCCTCTCGTTCTTTCCCTCGAGTACGCTTCTGAACTAAGTAAAGACGCCTCGAGTTCCCTAAGGGTCGAGAGTGCCGTCGAGTCAGGGACTCACCTACGCCCCAGGGCTACGGTACCCCTACTCGCCACCCCCCTTCCAAGGATAAGAGCGTGCGTCAAACACTTAGTTCATAGGCGTCGACTCAGGCAAAGAAAAGCAGGGAAAGCTCGAAAGAATAAAATTAACTCTGTACACATCGATCAAAATGCATCATATACAAAAAAGCCCTCGGGGGCTTGGCATTGTATCGATACAGAGGCCTAGCTATTACATGGACCTTTTTGTCCAGATATGGCTCGCAGGCCCGCGACCACCCGTCGACATCTCCCAACGACTACCCATCCGCCGAGGGGATCACGTCGGGCTCGAAGAGTTTCGCCAGCTGGCCTCCGGGCACCTCCGCGTGGTCCATCAGCTCCTGACACCTCGCGTCGTTCTGCTCCTCGGTTAGATCCGGGTCGGTGGCGAACCCGTCGACAACGAGGTTGAGATCCACGTCGTAGAAGGAGTTGACGACCGCGAGGGCCCGCTTCACCCCCACATGCAGGGCGGCTCGGACGTTCTCCGTCACCCCCCGCGTCATGGCGTAGAAGCGGCGCAGCAGGGATTCCCCCCGAGTGTCCCCCTCGAGCTCCGGCTCCGGCTTGACCGAGAGGTCGTCGCAGAAGGTGTTGATGGCGGCCGAGAGCGACGCGTTGAGGTTCACCTCGGTGCTCAGCAGGCCCTGAAGATTGTCCAGGTCCTTTTGGGCGCGGGCGTTCTCCTCCGCAAGCTCTGCCGAAACAAGCACATAACGATCAAAACCCGAAAGCAGAAAAAGGGTCGAGACAGGACAGACCCCGCAAACACCCGAAACACTCACCTTGGGCCTGCACATCCAAGGCGGAGTAGGCCTGCTCGGCCTCCTCGAGCTGATGGCGGACGGCGTCAAAATCAGAGGACTGGTCCCTGACTTGGGCCTCGAGACCCTCGATGGTCTTGTATGCCTCCCCGAGGGCCTCCTTCTGCTTCATCGCCACCATGCCCAAGGAGGTCGCGCGGGTCCGCGCCTTCTCCTCCGAGGCGGCCAGAGCGTCGCGCTCGCGGGAAAGGACGTCAAGGTCTCCCCTCAGCCGGGCGGCCTCCTCCGTGGCCTTGCGCTGGGCCTCGACGGCGGCATCCCGCTCCTGCCCAACGGCGATGGTCGACCGAAGGGCATCATCGAGCTTCGCCTGCGCCGACGACAAGGCCTCTCGGGCTTCCTTCTGGACAGCCTCGTAGCCGGCCTTCGCGTAGGCGACCCTCGACTCGGCATCCTTCTGGATAGTCGCCGCCTCCACCTTCGCACGAGCGGCCTCACCCCTCGCCTTCTCCAGAGAGGCGTGGAGGGTCGAGAGCTGCCCCTGTACCCGGAGAATGTACTGGGACTTCTCGTACGACCTCACCCGCAGCGACTGACAGGGATAAAGACGAAGACGGTCAACAAATGGCAACCATGCAGTGCAAAGTACAATCTAAGGTAGAACGGAACCTACCTCCATTCCCTCGCGTAGGTCCGCGGCGGCGACCTCCGCAGCGCGACGTACCGAGTGTTCGAATAAAGCCCGGTACTCCTCGACGTTCTCCCACCGTCGAAGCTCGGACTGGTCGTCGAGCGTGAGGAAGAGTCGCTCGGGGTCTCGAGGGTCTGCCACCTCGAGAACCTCCTGGCCCCACGCCGCGCTGCGGGCGGCGATCCTCTGCTCCATCGGCCCGGTGACGCCAATGCGCAGGTCCCCCCCTCCTTGGTAATCGGAGAAGGGCGAGGCTTCCTCCTCGGCGCCACCTCGCGAGGACGTCGACGGTCCTGCGCGATGAAGGGCTCCGAAAGGTTAATACCTAGCGAGACAAACCCACCGCGTCTCGAGTGAGAATCAAAGTGCAACTTACCTTGAGATATCGACCCCCCAACCTCGAGGGGAGGTCGAGCCACCTCCGGCTCCGCCCGAGGAGCCGCGATGATGGCCAGTTCCGCCGGGTCCACCAACTCGGCCACCATCTCGTCCACTTGGGCGGGGGTGGATTCCATGAGCATCCCACCCTGAGCCGGCGCGGATGGGCCCTCGACGCGCTCGAGCTGGAGTCGAGCCTCCAACGCCGCCAGACCC
This sequence comes from Microstegium vimineum, assembly GCA_022036555.1. NCBI lineage: Eukaryota > Viridiplantae > Streptophyta > Magnoliopsida > Poales > Poaceae > Microstegium > Microstegium vimineum. The sequence goes on along the minus strand of CM039132.1, from coordinate 56,919,686 downwards.
TCGGGCCAGCGCCCCGGCGTCGGGTGAGCCGGGGCCTCCCGCTCGGTCGCAGGAACCTGGGCCTCGACCACCTCCACCTCCTGGGCCGCGCCCGTCGTCGGTAGGAGCTCCACGCCCCCCGGGGCGCCGGACGCGACCCCTTCGGCGGCCACGCAGGCTCCGCGACCGTCGCTTCGACGGCTACCACCGCCGGCGGGTCCGCCTCCTCCGCCGTTTGGGCAGGCGCCGAGGCCTCCTGTGCCTCCCCCCGCGCCGCCACCTCCGGGGTCGTGGCTGCCGGTGCCGCCTCAGGGGCGACCGTCGAAGGGGGCGGGGCTGCCGGACCAACTTCGACGACGGCTTGCACCACAGCCCCCGTCTTTAGCTTCTTAGCAGGGGAGGGGAGCGCAACCCCCAGCCGGCGCTTCGACCTGAAAAAGGAGCACGTGCGCGATAATAAGCACGAGTCCTCACCGACGAAAAAAGAAAAAACGTACGACAACTACGAGCTCGACTTACCCTCTCGGAGCCCGACGCTTCGGCTCGGCGCTCGCCGGGCTGGTCGAGCTCTGGGATGCCACTGCCTGGGGGGCAGGGGTCGAGGCGGTACTTGCCACCTTCTCCCAAGCAGGGGCCGGCGGCGCCACCGTCGGCTTCTTGCTGGCCCCCACCCGCGCCGACGGGTCCGATGCCCGCGCGCTCGACGGGGCTCGCTCGATCGACTCCTCGACGGCGACGCCACCCTCGCCCTCTCGCCGGTCTCCGCCTGCGCCGGCGGGCCCGGCACCCGGGCGGTCGACGCAGCGGGCGTCGGGGGCTCGCTCGATCGACCCCCCGACGAGGGCCGCGGCGTCTGCGACCGCGTCCGCCGCGGCGCGACTTCTTGCGAGGCCACGGGGCGCTCCGCCCGTGGCCCAACTTCAACAGGAGGGGCCGACTTCGAGGTCGACCCCCCCCTCCCCACCGGTAGCAGCGGCCGCCTGCTCAGGCGCCGTCTCCTCGCCCTCCTCCTCTTCGTCTTCCTCATCCTCCTCCTCGTCCTCCTCCTCCGAGGGCGACATCTCCTCATCGAGGCCCAACCGCCTCTGTTGGGCCCGACGCTGCTTCCTCTGCTCTTCCTCGAGAGCCTTCTTGGTCTTCCTCTCCTTCTTCTTGTCCTTGTCGGCCTTCTGCTTCTCCGCGCGGAGGCGGTTCGCATCCCTCGTGGCCCGGTCCTCCGGCACCGGCGGTAGCGAGCGCTTGTAGGACACATTCCCCTGCGGGACGCAAGGTGGTCAGAGAACGAGCAGAAAGGACGGGAGGGGCGGGTGCGAGGACTTAAAGTAAAAGGAAGGATCTTACCAGCTCGTAGAAGCCCTCGTCCGGCTTCATGGGGACCTTCGCGACATCCTTGAGGGCGAACCCCCCGCGAAAAAGCGGCGGACGCGGCTGGCCACGCGGTCTGGGGTCAACTCCTCCTTGACGAAGCGGCACCCCGACACATCGACCCCCGGACCCATCTCGTCGAGACGGAGGGGCCGAGCCATCAGCGGCAGAACCCCCCGTCGATGGAACGCTGATGCAGCGATCTCCGCGGTAAGGCCCTTCCCCTTCAGACGCCTGAGCGCGTCCAGCAAGCCCTTGAGGTGTTTTTGCTTGTCCGTCGGAACACCGTACCTCCAGCGCTCGGGCTCGGCGTTGAGTGTCCTCCCGGTGTACGCTGGGAGCAGACCGTCGTCGTTCCTCAGGTAGAACCATCCTGAATGCCACCCGGAATGACTCGAGGATGGGTTCGCAGAGAGCCAGAGCTCAGGCCGCCTGGCGTAGATGCTGCAGCCTCCGGCCCTGACCTCCCGACGGACGCCCTTGCTGACCGAGGTGGTGAAGAGGTTGGCCTTGAAGATGTGGAGCCACAGATCCCAATGGGGCTCGATCCCCAGATAGCCCTCGCACACCGCGGCGAAGACCGCCGCCTGGCTGACGCCGTTAGGAGTGAGGTGCTGGAGCTCCACTTCATAATGGTGGAGGAGCGCGCGCAGGAAGCGGCTGGGTGGAACCCCCAGTCCTGCCCGGTGGAAGGCCTCGAGCGACACCACATACCCCTCCGGCGGGTTGGGCTCGGCGTGGTCCGGTGGCGGAGCTATCCACTCCGGCCTCTCCGTCGAGGTGACGGGCCGGAGAAGCCCGCTCTCCACCAACCCCTCCAGATACGACTGGCGGACCGAGGAAGCAGGCCAGGCGCCGGCGCCGAAGAGCTGGAAAGTGGCCATGGGAGCGGTGGTTTGCTCGGATTTGGAGGCGGAGGGTACGTTCCCTGTTTTTTCTCTTTCTCTCTCACTCGCGCAGATTTCCTGCCCGCGGGACGCCTAAGGCAGAGGCAGAGAGAGGAAGGCGAGGAAGACGGAAGGCAAGGAGGCGGGGAAGGCTAATGCGCGTAAAGGGCACCGGGCGCCTCGCCCTCATTATTTATGCGCGGGAGGCCAACGGACGGATCCGGTACAGGCAAGAGAATCTCCGCATTTAATTCGCCTGTACTTCCTTCCTCGTATTCCCTCCAGGATAAGGCGTAACGTCCCATCATTGGGTTCCGCGCCGTACTCCACGCTGTAACCGCACTGTTGCGCCGAACGGACACCGCCTAAAAAAGCGCGCGGCCGGAAACACCGTCTTCGAGGGTAAGGAATCTTGAGGCAGCGAGAGCTGGCCCTCGAGAGAGGGTTCGACAGCTACCCTCGAGTGCCCGAGGCCAGAAATGACCTCGGGTTAGGACCTCGGTCCACCCCCAAAAATCTCGAGGGGACAAAGGCCGGCCTACGAACGGGCTCGATAGCCCCCCTCGAGTGCTCGAGGCCTGATAAGGGCCTCGGGTCGTCAATTGCAAATCATACATGGCCTCGAAGGGATAAAGGCTGGCCCGTCCGGGGGTTCGACAGCCTCCCTCGAGAGTTCCGACACAGGTATGTCCCCAAGTTCAATACAACGACCACCTGCTTTTCCCCTCGGCGGTCCACAAGGTCGGACTCCTCCTCCTGAGGATAGCGTCGGATGACGAACCATCCGTCAAATCTTGAGGGAGCGAAGGCTGGCCCTTACATAGGGTTCGACAGCCGCCCTCGAGTACCTGAGGTCAGGAAGGACCCATGGTTATCGGACTCCGGTCCACCCCCAAATCTTGAGGGAGCGAAGGCTGGCTCCACGAACGGAGTTCGACAGCCGCCCTCGAGTACACGAGTCAGGGATGCCCCCGGAGGCTTGGGAACGAACTCTCGAGACTCCCTGGGACATATCCGAGGCATACCTAGGAACACCTAAGGATCCCTACGCTGGGAGGCATCAAGCCACCAACTCCTATCGAACGGGGTTGGCACCTTGGTGGTCCATATGGTCGTGCTTAGCAAGCCGTACGGCTTGCTTAAAATGAGAACGCCTCCGGGCCACTAGTCGATCCCTATCGAACGGGGTCGAGTTCTCACTCGGATTTTTACCCGTACAGGGCGCCATTTCTAATGGACTCATGCCCGAGAACAGCTCACCGAGGACTTCGGGCTCGTCGTCCTAACGAGGATAGCTCGATGCTCTTCACCCCACGATCCGAGCGAAAGGATCCGTGGGAAGGACGCTACGAGGTAGTGAAGGCCTAGCCATTCGAGGGCTCGAGGGCCCGACTACGCACGGCACCCCTCGACGAAAGAGGGTCGAAAACTCGTAGCCTGGCAGACAGAGTCGACCTCTCGGGCGGGGCGCTCTGACTCCAGCGGTGCTCGAGGGAGCGAAGGCTGGCCCTCGTTAGGGTTCGACAGCCGCCCTCGAACACTTTTCTTTGCAGGAAAAGGAACGGGATCGACCCCTCGACAGGGTGCCGCGTCTCCAGGTATCCTTTAAAAGACCCCACTACATAACGTATTTTAGCCCCAGAGGAGTTCTAAATCACTCCTCTGGGGCCTCGGGGGCTACCCCCGCGGGTGCGCTCGCGCACACCCCCCGGAGAATCGGATTTCTCACTAACCCTGCAGGCCAAGGATAAACCCTCCGGACAATTCTTGCTCCCCCCGAGAAACGCGTATCATAGCCCCAGAGGAGTGCTAAGGGGCTACTGTCGGGTACGAAGGTAAGGGGTACCCTAAACCCTTCAATAAATTAACGCTAAACATAGCAACCATTTTTAAGGCAAGGATCAGCCTATTGTTCGGTGAGACGTGGCCCATCAATCGAGGGCCCCCGCTACACCGACTGCGGAAACCAGCCACTGCCCCTGCTCTACCTCGACGACGGACGAGGGGTTGGACGAACGACCCCCCGGCTTCACCTCGACGACGGACGAGGGGTCGGACGTACGACCCCCCGGCTTCACCTCGACGACGGACGAGGGGTCGGACGTACGACCCCCCGGCTTCACCTCGACGACGGACGAGGGGTTGGACGAACGACCCCCCGGCTTCACCTCGACGACGGACGAGGGGTCGGACGTACGACCCCCGGCTTCACCTCGACGACGGACAAGGGGTTGGACGAACGACCCCCCGGCTTCACCTCGACGACGGACGAGGGGTCGGACGTACGACCCCCCGGCTTCACCTCGACGACGGACGAGGGGTCGGACGAACGACCCCCCGGCCTCTACCTCGACATCGACCCCCTCAACCCGTCGACGCCTCGACCTTCCAGGCACCGTCGGCGGACGAGGGCTCGAGTAACCCAACCACTCCGTCATGGGTAAAAGTAAACCCATCTGACGACATGGGCGCCTGCGTCCGCTGTCAAATCCGCCAACTCCCCGTCCAGTCCCCGACTCCCGTCGACTGTGCCGCCACTGCCGCCACTACGCAAGTACGGACTTCTACAGTACCCCTCGGAAAGTGAATAGTGCGACCCTCGACGACGGCTTCGGGAACGTGACAGAGTCATACGGGGCTCGACCCCCCCCTCGACCGAGGGCTCGACCCCCTCCTCTTCAACAACTCCGGTACGGAAGACGTCCCATCCGCCCCATCCCACTTCGGCCATGGGACTCGTGCCCGCCTGCGAATACTGTACTGCGACGACTTCTACTGATGCCACGACCGGGGACGCCTGAAGGACGGGAAGACCACGCCGCCACAGTGCTCGATGTCTCTTCGCCGACACTGTGCCGTGGATGCGCCGCCCATACTTCTACTATTAGGGCCCTGTACCCTCGAGTCTCCCCTTGGTCTATAAAAGGGGGACGCCGAGGTAGATGAAAAGGGGGGCTCTCGTCAGAGACTTCTTTTTCCAGGTTTCTCTTTGAGGACTCCAATCCGACCTTGGTTCTCAGGGACCCTAGACCACACCACACACACATACGCTCGATCGACCCCTCGGGAGGCCGACTCCGTGTAACACTGCTTGTACCCCCCCTGTACGAGCACGCTTTGGGTGCGAGATAATACAAGTCATCCTCCCCCGCTGGACGTAGGGCCTTCTTCGCCCGAACCAGGATAAATCTTGTGTCCATCTTGCATCACGTCTGAGAGAGGGAGCACGCGATATACAAATTTACTCGTTGGTGGTCTTGACCCCCGGGTCATAACACCGACAGTAGTATTGTGCTATCTAACAATTTTTCTTAGCTCTCCACATAACAAAGCACCATTTGATTAGTATATATTTTATAACTTGTTTACTGCAATAGGATGACCCTCATTTATCAGTTTAGAAATTGTTTGACTAACACTGTAACACATGATTGCTCATCTGATAAACTTGTTGGCTTGTAGCAAAGTTCTTTTGCCCTGCTATATAACTCTTTGAGCTACATCTCAGTGACATAATTCAGTGGCAAAACAATTTGGAGACTTGACCTTGGAATTGCTATTTAGTTTTCTGTAGAAATAGAAACAAGAAGTTTATTATATTGCTTGATGTGATGAACTTTGAGAAAATAAAAACCAATGGATTTTGGTGCTTTGTGACAATAAAGAGACTAAGTTAATGGTAATTTTCCTGTGAGATGAAAATTTCAATCAACAAAATCAGTATGGTGTACAGCTTTGCTCAAATAGCCAAATATCTTTGACCATTCCTGTATGTCTCCAATTGACAATTATACTTCACATGCTATGTTTATATATGTGTTATGAACCTGCCAGGCTAAGTTTACCTTGAGAGCAATGCTCTATGAATTTTTTTTTGGAATGCTAAGTTTTCCTTGAGAGTGATCATGCTCTGTATCTTTTGACACCAGTAGAGAAGATCTGGTTCCATTTGTGCTCTGTTTCTGACCTAGGCTGCTTGTATAAATTTTTTTGCACTTGCCTGTACACAAATGCTCATGTGGAGAGACATATATAGATAGCACAGAATATTGCACTTGTATTGCAAGATCATCATGAACTGCCTGTCATCTTATTCTCCATGATCATAGACAGCTTAGAGTGTTTGACATCTTATTTGCAAAACATATCTTGTGTAGTACATCGATTAATAATATCTCTTACATGATCAGAGACTACGGAAGGCAATGGTTATTTTTTAAATCTGAAGAGTGAGTCATTCAACCCACTGCTTGACCTTGAACTGAATACCAATCCTCAATAGCAACTATCACAGAATGTGGGAGCAGCACCCACTGAGACTAAGAGACCAAATAAAAAAAAAGATCAAAGAATTTCAGCGAGCAGGAAGCTGCACTGTTGGTGTCAGCATGACTCAATGTTACTATGGATCCAGTCAAAGAATCAACCAAACCGGAGCACCTATTGGAATGGAAGTTATGATTACTTCCATTAGAACGAGAATTTCCCCTCAAGCTGCAACCAAAATCCTCTGATGCATCGTTGGGGCACAACGTAAGAGAATGCCAACTAGTTAGTTAGATGTGTGGCACAAATTCATGGTAGAGGGCAAGGTGGTATGACAATACAAGACAGGTACGAATTCCATATGTTCTGAATGCCAACTAGTTAGTTAGATGTGTGGCACAAATTCATGGTAGAGGGCAAGGTGGTATGACAATACAAGACAGGTACGAATTCCATATGTTCTCTGATTCCATTGTGCATTTCTACGCATGCAATTCATGCTGTACTAACTTCAATCTGGGTGTTAATGTCGTGTACAGATTGTGGAAGCATGTGCTGTGTTCAAGTCTGAAGATCAGGAGTCTTTCCAATCCCTTCATTGTTGGAATCTTCTTCCTCATGCACACACAGCCAAGTTGGAAACAGAGCACGAGCGCACACCTGCGTGGGTGGCCGTGCGGTGAGCCACTTCACTACCACCAACGTGCAGGTGGTGTCGACACATCACCGTCTCCCTCCTTGATTCAGCTGTCCATGGATTAGTTCATGTGCCTGATGTGCGACACTGTAATGGATATGGCTCTGAAGCGAGCGTTTTGCTCGCATCCCAAGTTTGAAGTACAGCTGCCGCTTTAACCAAGTTTGAAGTACGCCTGTCTTTCTTTGTGCAGGCGTAGGGACAGAGTGTTCCCCCTACTGAATCTTTGGGCAAAAAAGCCTATGTAAAGCTATGTGTGCTCATGAACAGACAGAGTAGTTAATGTAACGAATGAGAGCATGATGAAGGCATTGCAATTGGCATGTGCATTTTTGGGAGAATGGGGCATTTTTGCAATCGGCAATTAGCAATGTTTTGGTGCCTGATGACGATCGATTGCGCTTGCGGCTGACGGCCTGTACCGTTTCCCTTTCCTAGTAAGTTAACTTTCTTCAGAGATCTGATTCCATGCATACGAACCTTATCCATGTGGAATCTTTATGCTAGACTAGAAACCTAGAAGAAGTTTCCACGTTTTACCACAGTTTATTTATGCAAAATGATGGCCCATTTGTTCTGTTTCAGTTTGACAAGAGCTTTGTTGTTGTTGTTTGTGAGTTTTTGTTTTGGTCGGATGGGCCATAACTAGTGGGATTTTCATGTTTGCTTGGTCCAAATAAATTCGTATGAGGCTACATGCCCAAATTCATAAAATACCCTCCGATAAGAATATGAAATTACAGGCATCCTCGTGCTCTTTAAGGATAATTCCGCATGACGAATCAGATAACTAGACTGGTACTGTGTCACCCACCAGAGTTTTCACAGATTTATATTTCACGATTGATATACAAGATCGAATGGTGCCACATACTGGTTGTACGGATCTAATCCGGCATTAGTCATGGCATTGCATCATCCGGCGTCTGCAGTGGAAAGAATAGAATCAATTAGACATTTTTTTTCATGACGCCCAAAGGCAAAAAAAAAAAAGGAGTATTTTCCACTATATAACCTTGGAGGATGGGAAGGAAGACTCATGCAATATGCTGATCATAACATCCAAGGCATCATTCCGGATCAAGTGGGAAACCTCGAGTCCACACGGCTCGGACAAGCTCAAGGCAACAAGCTTGTTCTCTCTCTTTATCCAATCGCACATCTCTTTGGCCTCATTTACCATACCCTTGAATTGAATACATTCATCATTTTGCAACCAGTGCCAATATGAGTAGGTAATTTACAGAAAAGAAATGGATCGATACTTGTTAAAATTCAGCACACACAGGTAGGCACTAACCATCATTGCAGCGGCAGAAGCAATAGATTGGTGTCCTTTGAGAAAGCCCAAGGCGCATATGCGGATTACGCTGCTCAGCTGGATGATGACATCAAAAGGCTTAGCACCATGCTTCAGCAGCTCACACATCAGTTCAGCCTCCTTGGTAATACACTTGAAACCAACGCTAGGCATTAGTCAAAACAAACTGTAGGAAGAATCAAAGAAATACCCTATATTCTGCCCAAAGAATTGCTTTACTTTAGGTGTATGTGCTGCTGAGTTGGATGGAACTAGTCTAGGCTATCAATGTGGACAAGTGAAACAGTAAACATTTAAGACTTGGGTTCACAAGGCCATACTTAAATATTGTGCAATCAAACCTGTCAATATTTTCTATCCCTCAGCTCCCTCAACATAGGTCAAAGTTCAAGCCTTCTAGGGTAACACTCACGTTGTTTGGCCATCCAATGAGTGAGATAGGCAAGGATTTCAACTACGATAAAACAAGTGTGGAACCAAGATTGGATAATCACGCTATTAATTCTTAGCGCTGGTTATATAGAAATTTGAACCAGGTCATGCAGCTGCCAAATTCAAACACCGTCGAGGCAGTGTTTCAAGATTACATGAAAGATACAAGATGGTTGCCTTTAATTTGCCACAATGAGTAGCACATCACAATGACAACATCACAGTGAGACAAAGGCTTTCATTTCCCTGCCCTCCGAGCATGATTTTCATCCCCCACCCCTCATTTTAGCATTTTTTTTAATAACAGCAGCACAAATTCAGTCACTACGATTCAGAGAACAAAAGCATTCCAGTGGTACAATACCAAACAACATGTTTTATTTGGTTTGTTCAGGCAAGGTAGGCGCACATACCACAAAAGCAATGGCAGAAGGAAGATCCAATTCAGCCCCTGTGCCACAGATTAAAAGTGCATGCTCTTTGATCAGGCTACTCTCAATGATAGCGGTGAGTGATAGGGGGTCATCAAACCTACGCATCACTCGAGTATTCCACACAGACAGGAGTTCCTCCTCCATCTCGAGACACTAATTGGAAAAAATGTGAGATTGAAATATGTTACACAATCAGCTTCAGTAAGATCATCGGTGGTTTAGTAAAGATGCAAGATGGTTACTAACAAATTTGACAACAGCAGGACCCATGTCAGTAACATTTTTAGCAGCAGCAGCAGCAACGAACCCAGAAACATTGCTTTCATAATACTTCTCCAGGTAGCTCCTATAGTCAGACCACTTAACAGAACTGTTTGGTGGCATCACCAGCCTTTCCCAACACCATATTTTACCCCAAACATCTTCTGAAAACAATACCAAAACAACATTATTACATATGAAGTGTAATGCAAGGGAATTAAGAAAGCTCATAAGAATCATAAGTTTTGTGATTAGCTTATTTCTTACCTTCTTTCCGCTTCCTCTTATTACTCTTCTCACCACCAAAATTCTCACCACCTTTCCACTTGTTACTCTTCTCAACACCTTTCTTATACTGAGAACCCCTGGTAACAATGCAGACAAATGGCATATTATCACAATTCTTGTCACCAAGTAGTAACAAACAAAGACCACATAGAGCTGCATCAAGAAGGAAGAAAACAAGTGGACCATCCATACCCTGTGGTGTTTGCTGCCCCATCAGCAGAAATATTATCCCCATCACCACCAGGACCACTTCTAGCAGGTTCTTCCTTAACAGTCATGTGCTCAACAGCAGGTTCTTCCTTAACAGTCTTGTGCTTGGCAGCCGAAGAATTTTTTAGTATGTTGTTGACCATAAAATCCAGGGTAAAGAGCCGGATAAAATTGCAGTCCCACATCTCCATAGGTGTGAAATAAACATAGATATCATTAGGCTTCTTATTTTTATGCATCCACGAACACATCATTTCCGCCTCCTTCGCCATACCCTTAAATTGAAGCCACCCGTTAGTATACCATTAGAGCCGACAAGCGCGCTAGTAGTAAAAAAATCGTGTGAAGTGCAGTCCATTAGGCTCAAGAATGGATGATGGATGGTATTATAAAGTTTGACAGGATGATCCATAAGGTGATGATCATTGGTTTGTCAAATGGATGGATGATAACATTAGGTCGATTTTTTGAAGGCAAACACGTACCAACATAACAGCGGATGCAGAAACAGAATTGTCCCGAGTGCAGCAGTCCATAAGGCTCAAGGCACACAAGCGTATCGTTGTGCTCCGGATCATTAAATCATCATAAATGGGTGCTTCAAGCCTCAGCGACTCACACGTCATGTCAGCCTCCTTAGCAATACACTTGAAGCCCTCGTTTTGCATTAGTACAATGACCATAAAAAATTCGAACAAAATAATAAAAAAACATCCAACTCAATTGTCAAGGCAAATTTAGGTGCTAATTTATCCTTACACAAAAAGGGAGCCGCCAATTTCTTCCGGTTGTCCTACTGCATTTCTATAATGCACCAAGATATTTCAGCTATTTTACCTACGGTGTATATATACACGAAGTTGGACAATGCTAGACTGTCAGGTTGTCCTACATTTCTATAATGTAGCTAAATATTTCAGCTATTTTAATTAAGGTATATCTACAAAGTTGGATAGTGCTAAACTGCCAATTCAAGCTACCCATACGGATGACAAATCAAGGATATATAAATTGAAGAACCAGGACAGATATACTACCTTGCATCTCCTCTGTTACTCCAACAGGGTACGTACTACACACACTAAACAAATAAATGCTTTAGGGGAGTTACTGTAATCTCGTGAATGAGCATAGTAATTATGGTAACTCAATGTTCCCAGCTATACATAGCTAGTCTTTTCGCAAAAAAAGAAGAAGCTATATATAGCTAGTCATGTAACAGTAAGTAGAACTAGTTTTAATTCCAGGAGACGATGACAGTCTGACATTGATAAAAAAATGGTTCAGTTATAGTTGGGACAACAGATTTATTTTTCAGCTAATTGTCCAGGACAGATACAGAGAAACTACTACATAACATATTTTCATGGTCTCAGATAAAAAAAAAACATATTTCATGGTCAAATATACATACAAGAGAAATGCTGGTGTACTGTTATACATCCAGGAGAGGAGAGGAATGAAGATACCAACAAAGCCACACCAGAAACATCAGATGATCTGCAACCTGCAACCTGTAGGGGCCTCGGCCCTCCAGTTCCCTCAAAAGAAAGTTTTGCAACCTGCAGGGTGGATGACTGAACGTACACGCTCCTGGATCAGGCAACTCAGAACGATCGATCTCCGCATCGGCCAATCCGACTTCTGTTCAGGTTCCACTACCCTGGCCATCAACTTAGATACAAGTTGCTCCCCATTCGTGAGACACTGCTTGATTGAAACCGGCCATATATGGATCATTAAACTTTTGCAACGCAGCAGACAGGAGGTTTTTGAATTACTACTTACAGTCCCAGCGAGAGAAGATAGGCTCGTGTCCGTAATAGCTGCATGCACATTGCGACGGTGATACTCTTCAAGGTATGTGGTATAGACAGACAAGTAGTGGCGTAGCTAGAATTTGTGGCTATGGTGGTCCATTGTCTAATTTTTTTTAACCTCTCCGTAATAGTTCAAGAACAAGGTGTCACTACTTCTTCATGTCAAGCCTGCGCCTTCAAATAGCTATAAAAGTGTTGGTGATCTCTTATTCACTCAATTTTAATAAGATATCCCGTTTAATAAAAGTCACTAGACAATCATGCGGTCCATCTTGTTTTTTAATTTGCTCTTCTAGAACTGCTGCTGCCAGCGAAGGAGAAGGTGACGAAGCCTTCTTCTTTGATTCATATTAGGTTGTGCTTTGCTAGCCTTGCCTCTGATCCGACGTTTGGCCGGGCGGCCGGCGGCTGCTCTGTTGCTGCAAATACAGATCGTCGAATACGAGTTTGGACGGTTGGAGTCAGAACTCACAAGACCAAGGTGCAGATTGCGGAGACGCGAACGTCGCATGGACTTCGTTTGTTTGATGAGCAGGCTCAACCGGGATTCGGCAGCAAAAGCACGTAGTAGGCCAGCCAGTAGAGTCCACGCCTGAATACTGAGGAGTGCTACACTTTGGGCCAGATCTACAGGGTGGTCTGGACCACCTTGTCCACCTTGTAGCTCCGCCCCTGCAGACAAGGTACCCCCGAATTGAAGCAGCCTGTCCCATCCCCATAATTTCTCCAAGAGATCTTACAAAACAAGTAAAAAGGCAGAAGAGGAGAGAAGAAATCATCAGAAGAAGAATAGATAGATATGGCGGCAAGCGTGCTCCTCTTATTCATGTTTGTCGAACAAATTAGTCTGTAGAGTAGATAGTAAAGGGAAAACCCCCGATCTTGAACAAATTTTGGATGCTAAACGCCCCATGCATGTATAATCAAGGAAAAACTTGAAATACAAAGTGATTAGTACAAAGGAATATCATACGAATACTGAACTTTACCATGGTACTTAAGGATGGCAACGGGTCGGGTTCGGATCGGGTGGAGTCTCCGTGCACCCAAAACCGAAACCCGAAGTCGAAACCCAAAACCAAAACCGAAACCGATTCGGGTGAAAATTCATCACCAAAACCAAACTTGCGGATACCCGAAACCCGAACGGATACCCAAAACCCGAATGGATACCAGAAACCCGCGGATATATATACACATTTCACATGTACAAACAAGAGACAACAAATAATAAATATTTTCATGAGTTAACTTTGAATAAATTTAATAATCTAAGTAAACAAATTATTATTAGCATATTATAAAACATGAATTTTAATTCCAAATGATTTATTTCGGATATCCATTGGATATCAACGGGTGGAAAACCAAACCCGAAACCGAACCCGATCGGTTTCGGGGCCCCGAACCCGAAAACCGTGGGCGAAAAACTACCACCAAAACCAAACCCGTGGATATCCAAACCAAAAACGACCCGTTGCCATCCTTAGTACTTGACAATGTGTGGAAGAGGCCTCTCCTTTGTAGTTTTACCGGACTCCTCCCCCTCCTCCACCCACTCCTCATCCATCTCCATCTCCATCTCCATCTCTTCCATGAGACCAGTAAAATACTTCCTCTCTGCCTCGTCTTGCTTGCTCATTGCCACTACCACCTTCGTCTCCGCGAGGTTGACGGGACGGGGACGCCCTGCTGAAGGGGAGGCGTGGCCATCCATGGTCATGGCCGCCTGGGTCCAAATTTGGAACGAGGTCGAGGTGACTAGGCGAGAGCGGAGATGCCGACTCAGGGTTGCGTAGTTGCTCTTGCGGCCACTGCTAGGATCCTAGTCTGTTGGGCTTTCCTTGCGTTGGGGTGGTTACTGGGTTGGCTAGCCTTCGAGTTTTGAGGCTTTTACATATGTGCCATTAAAAACGTTAGCAATTACACATAAACCATTAAAAAACTTGAGCTCCCACAAGTGCTACCGTACTAAACTTCTTTTCTCTCCAACCATTCTGTCTACTCTACCATCTAACGTTGTCAAACAAACACGTGAAATGTCCATTTTGCCTTATAGTGGGTGTTAGAATATTAGGCAATTTCCATGTTATTTTAATTCTGTAAATTAATATAATGATGATGACATATAAAAGATTATATATAATTGAGATCATGACATCAAACATATTCATAGTAACATGAAACATGTAGATGTCAAAAGCATGTAAACATGATGTATGTAACATCACATACAAGCATAACATATATATCATGACAACAACTGCTACTGGACTGCATATGAAACGACGAAACAGAGCTACTGAAACGTAAACACAGCCCAGCATATGAAACAACATAACAGTAACACTGAAATAGATATGCAGAGCACGAAACTAGCAGGAACAGAGAGCATACAGATTACGAATCGACACAACAGAGCATGTGAAACATACTCGCTACAACTGATGAAACAATATGGATGAACTATTGAAACATATAAAAACTATATGACGGAAAACAGAGATATGATGAGATGAAAAACCCTCCTATCCGCGCAACATCCGATGAACCAGAACCTTGACCAACCTCGATGGTCATGACGTAGAGGACGAAGGTGTACTGTCCACCGGGAAGAAGACGACGACGACGATCACCGGGAGGAAGACGGCGGCGGCGTCACCTCTGGGAAGAAGACGATCGGCGGCAGCGGCGGCTCCAGGAAGAAGACGACGATGGCGGCAGCAACCTCCACGAAGAAGACGACGACGACAGCAGCGGGAGCGTCTCTTCCGGGAAGAAGACAACGGAGGGCGACGACGACGACGAACGGCGGCGGCGTTGGGCAGTCGCGTAGACGCTCCCCAAAAACCTAATTGCTGATCCCCGTGCAAGGTCTCGAACGGCAAGGGCTCTGGAGGCACCTGCCCTCTCGCTTCAACGTGCGCGCGAGTTCACGAGATGGGAATCCAACTAGCAGCTAAACGGTGTTCTGGAAAATGAGTTCGGAACCGTGCCGAGTTGGAAGAGGGTGAGAATTTATCTCCTGCACCGCATGGGAGACGGAGAGACCGCGCAGCCCTATGCGCATGCGCAGGAGACAGAGAGTTGGGCGTGCAGAGGAGACGGAGAGTTACTGGTGCATGCATGCAATTGATAAGACGAAACTCCCATAATCAATGGAAGAATCAAACTCCTGTAACTCCCGTAACTCCTGTAATTAGTGACGTGGTTATTGGGCATTAACCATTTAACACCCAGCCAGCCACGCACGTCGCCTCGTCTCACCCAACCCCTTGGACTTCCAAACCGGTACAAATAAAATGTACACAATACACGCCATAGAGCTACTGATTTATTGAATAAATAAATGGGTCTAACCCATAATAAATCCAACAATCCCCACCAAGCTCTAGGGTTTGTAACTGTGTAGTTCTAGAATCACAATTTTTTGATATATCAGTTTTTCGATGGAGACTGTTAAGTTGAACATCCACCTAGAACAATAGTTTCACTCAGTCACAACTGAACAATGGACTATGCATTGAATTGACAGTTTTGTGTGAGGTGAGATTCACTCAAGTCCTTTGTTGATACTAGGCTGCAAAAGTATTCCCGCTGTTTTGAAGCATATAAGTCACACTTCAGAGCCTTTCATGAGTATTTAGGAATTACCCAAATGCTATAGACTATGACCAGTAGTCTGACTCATATAGGTGTACTTCTTAATAGATGTTCTGTACGACAACATCTCACATTTGGAATACATTAAGGTAAATATCATCTTGTCTTACAGATAGTAAAGATACGCATCAGAAATGAGTCAAGAAAGGGATCTTTCCTCTCATCTACTCCTAGCTTGTTTCACCACTCTACTTCACGAGATCTCCGATCACATAGAGCAGGTTACCACTATAGTAGATTTCATATGGGTCTCATACCTATTTCTCTCGATGCACCCTCTATCACATTTCGTGATAGTCCCTTGGTGACTTGATCTGCCAGATTATTGACGTATGGACATAGTCCACCGTTATAACTCCGGAGGTTTTCAACTTTCTGACAGATTTTAATCTTCGCTTAACATGCCTTGTAGACTTCATGTTATTCCTGGAACTGTTAACCTTTGTAATCACAGTCTGGTTATCACAGTTCATAAAATATCCGGAATTGGTTTTTCAACCACCGGTAAATCCAATAGGAAATCACGTAGCCACTCGGCCTCTGCCCCAGCAGTGTCTAACGCTACGAGTTCTGATTCTATTGTAGACTTCGTTAAGATAGTCTGCTTGCAAGACTTCCAGGAAACAACACCACCTCCAAGCAAGAACACATATCCGCTCGTGGCATAATCAGCATCAGAGATCCAGTTGACATCACAATATCCTTCCAACACTCTGGGGTTCCCAGTATAATGAATACCATATGTCATAGTACCTTTCAGATAGCGCAATACTCTCTCAAGAGCACGCCAATGATCATCTCCCGGCTTTGACACAAACCGGCTCAGCTTGCTCACATCATATGAGATGTCAGGCCTTGCTGCACTAGCAAGGTACATGAGTGAACCAATAATTTGGGAGTATATCAATTGATCCCTTGCTATTCTTCGATTTTTCCTCGATAGAACACTAAGGTCATAAGGTGTGGGAGCAGGGTCACAGTCACTAAACCCAAAGCGACTTAACACCTTTTTCACATAATGAGACTGTAACAAAGTTACCCCACCATCACCTTCTCTGATAAGCTTGATGTTCAGAATCACATCAGCTTCTCCTAAATCTTTCATTTCGAAATTGCTCGACAAAAGAGCCTTTACTTCCTCAATCACATTGAGATTAGATCCGAAGATCAAGATGTCATCAACATAGAGGCACAGTATAACAACCTCACCCCGACCATACCAATAATACACACACGAGACAAACTCATTTACTGCAAAGCCAGCAGCTGTGAGAGTATTATCAAACTTTTCATGCCATTGCTTAGGTGCTTGTTTTAGGCCATACAATGACTTTAACAGCATGCACACCTTGTTCTCTTGACCATCCGCAATGAACTCATCAGGCTGATCCATATAGATCTCCTCATCTAACTCTCCATTTAGGAAAGCTGTCTTTACATCCATCTGATGAATGATAAGACCATATGAGGCTGCCACAACAATCAAAGTGTGAATTGTAGTCAATCAAGCCACTGGTGAATAGGTGTCAAAGAAATCAGAAATCTTCACCCTCTTTCTGGGTGTATCCTTTGGCCACAAGCCTTGGCTTGTACCTCTCAATAGTACCATCAGGCCTAAGCTTTTTCTTGAATATCCATTTGCAGCCTATGGGTTGACAACCATATGGACGGTCAACGACATCCTATGTTCCATTAGACATAATAGAATCCATTTCACTCCTTACTACTTCCTTCCATAAGTCAGCATCAGGAGAGAAATATGCCTCTCTAATGGTGGTTGGATTATCTTCCACAAGGTACACTATAAAGTCATTACCAAAGGATTTTACAACCCTCGGTCTCTTGCTCTTTCGAGTGACTATAGTGTCATCCTCCTCAGGGATGTGCACATGAGAATCATCAGCATGATCTATAGAAATAGACAGTTCTTGCTCATGGGGAATTATAGTCTCATGACTTATTTTACTATGTGTATGTTTCATTGGAAACTCATTCTCAAAAAATGTAGCGTCTCTTGATTCTATGATAGTATCAACATACATATCAGGTACATCAGATTTATAATTAAGAATCTATATCCAGTGTTGTGAAAGGAATAACTAAGAAAAATACAATCAACAGTTTTGGGCCCGAGGTTACGCTTCTTGTTGATTAGCACATTCACCTTTGCAAAGCATCCCCAAGTGTGCAAATATGTGAGATTTAATCTCCTCTTTTCCCATTCCTCGAATGGTGTGATCTCTTTGTTCTTTGTTGGAACTCTGTTCAGGACATGATACGCTGTCAATATCGCCTCACCCCACCATTCCTTAGATAATCCCGTTGTACTCAACATGGCACTCACCAAGTCTGTTAGTGTGCGGTTTTTCCGTTCGACAATCACATTGGATTGTGGTGAGAACTGCGGTGTCCTCTCATGAACAATACCATGCTCCACGCAAAACTCATCGAACACATTAGAGAAATATTCTCCACCTCGATCGGACCTTAACCGTTTAATTTTCCTTTCAAGTTGGTTCTCAACTTCAGCTTTATAGGCCTTAAACTAATTGAATGTTCATCTTTTGTTTTTAATAGATACACATAGAAAAATCTCGAAGAGTCATCTATAAAAGTGAGAAAGTATCTTTTATCACCTTTAGTCAAAATTTCATTCATCTCACATAGATCAGAATGAACAAGTTCTAGAGGTGCCAAATTTCTCGCCTCAGCAGCCTTGTGGGGCTTGTGGGGCTGTTTTGATTCAACACAAACATGACACTTAGACTTTTTGACCAAGTTAAATTTAAGAATTAAATTCAGATTTGCTAACCGCATGAGACAACCAAAATTTGCATGACAGAAGCGTGAATGCCATAAATACGACTCATCAGAAATATCAACAGAATTTCCTCACGTTCACACTTGGTCCCCTCGTGGAGTGCACAAACGTTTGTCCAAATGTCATGCACGGTTTTGCAATTACGCACATGGTTGAACACATCCTTGTCAATGCCATGGAAAAGAATGTTCTTTGCCTTGGCATTGTTCTTATCAAAGAAGAGGTCCTCGGCAACCAATCCACCCAAGGTGGCGGCTTTGTGAACGCCGACATCCACGGCCTCAAGGTAGGCCTCCATCCGCACCTTCCAATAAGGAAAGTCATCCCCATCGAACATGGGAGGCGGTCCATCCCCATGGGACATCTTGCTCTAGGCGGTGAAGCCTAATTTAGAGCAACCAAGCTCCGATACCAATTGAAAGGATCAAGATGCCCAAGAGGGGGGGGGGGGTGAATTGGGCTTCTTTTAAATTTATAAAGCAAATATGAAAACCTATCAAATACCAATCACCCCCTAGTGCCTACCGGTCGTGTGTCCTAGCTAGAAAGCGGTAGCAGTTCAAGGAAATGAAAAACAACCTAAGCAATTCTAGTAGAAAGCAAAGAACACAACGAAAGTTAAATGCGGAAATGAAAGGAGCTCGGGAAAGGAAATTCTTGACGTAGCGATGTTTTCCCGAGGTATCGAGGAGTCGACACTCCCCCCTAGTCCTCGTTGGAGCACCTCGCAAGGTATATCTTCCCCTCAATCCTGCGCAAGGGATGAGTGCTCTCTACGGGCTGATTCTTCGCCACTTCGGCTCGGTCAATCGCCCATAACCGATCACAGGCACTTGGAGAAGGGCCGCCAACAATCTTCCGGCGATCACCTTCCTCCGATCACCACCAAACCGTCTAGGTGTTGTCGAACACCAATAGTAACAAGCACAAGACCTTCACTTGACCAACTCGAGGCTAGGAAGGTGGATGGATGCACACTTGTCACTCCTAATCACTCTAGGGAGGAAGAACACCAATGGATCTATCAAATCTCTTCCTCTCTAGGCACTTGGCTCTCCAAGAACTCTCTCTAGGTTCCTTCAGCTGAAACAATGGCCAAGAGAGCTCACTTGGACGAAATGGGCAACTATAAATAGTCCCCACCTCCGAAACTAGCTATTTTCTGCTTTTTCTCTTTTCTGCGAAGGCACCGGACTAGTCCGGAGCCTACGCACCGGACCAATTCCTTTGGTCCGGAGCTTACTGCTGAACTCCAACGGCTACTGTGTCAGGTACCTCTGGACTACCTGTAATGGTCCGAAGGCTGGTCCGGAGCCTCTAGTCCGGAGCCCTGGTCCTTACTGGATCCAACATGAGCTCGGCTGGGAACCGTCGGACTAGTCGTTGGTCTACCCGTCGAACTAGTCCGGAGCCCTTCCCTGGGCTCTCTCAATAACTCTGTGGCCACCGGACTACTTCCTTTAGTCCGGTGCCCTCCGGACAGGTGGTCTGGAGCTTCTTCCTCTGCACAGTGCCTAAGGCAGGACCACCGGACCACCTTCAATGGTCCGGAGCCTCCTAGGCAAATTGGTCCGGAGCCTCTTTCACCCCCTTCTTCACCTCTTTTCACTAAGACTCTTGAAGGGGTTTTGCTCCTACCATCTCAAGGGCTATTTGTAGGGTCTCTAGGACAGGTTGTGACAAATGTGCATACACCGACATTCCCAAACTTAGTATATACTTAGTACGGTCAAAGCTACTAACCTCATACCCCCCTTAAAAGTATGGTCAAAGGAAAAACAAAGACATAGTCTATACTTAGTGCCCTTCTCTCACCTTATGGCACTAAGAGCTAGCCTAGTCTTCACCTTGTTGCTCCATCCTTTGAAACCAAAAATGATTTCCATCTTGGGGGCATGAATATCCATTAAGCCCATTCATCTAGCATCACATATGACTTAACTCTAATGATTTTGCCTTTGCAAAACACACGTTAGTCATAGTGACCTAGCATTGTCGTTAATCGCCTAAACACAAGGGACCATGATTCTTCAACTTGTTACTCTTGGTGATCGACAACACCTAGACGGCTTGGTGGTGATCGGAGGCATGGTGACCACCGGGAGATTGTTGGTGGCTCTCCTCCACATGTTGTGATCGGTTGTGGGTGATTCACCAAGCCGGAGCGGCGAAGAATCAGCCCATAAAGAGTACTCGGTCCTTGCGCGGATCGAGGGGGAGCGATACCCTTGCGCGGGTGCTCCAATGAGGACTAGGGGGAGTGTCGACTCCTCGATACGTCGTTGTGTCAACATCCTTCTTCTCCCTACCTCATTTACTTTCCGCACTTTCATTTAAGCATTTCATACTTGTTTTTGCTATACTTGTGATCATGCTTGACTAGAATTGTGTAGGGTGCTTTACTTTCATTGCCTTGTTCTATTGCTTTCTAGCTACGACACACTTTGTTGGGCATGTGGGGGAATTGGCAATTGCTTAGGTTTTAAATTCCGCTTTAGAAATTTAAATAAGCCCAATTCACCCCCTCCCCCTCTTGGGCATCTTGATCTTTTCAACCCGTGATCACCATATAAGAAAAGTCCCCCCTCCTCCAAAGTCGTGACAGATAGCAATAGAGCCTTGTGTTCCCACTTCTACCTCCATTCCATCTCTCAAGTCTTCACACCAAGCCATCTTCCCCATCGCATAGCTGGCTAGCTAGCACCAAGAACCGGAGGTACGTACGCCATCACCACTGTTCAGTTCCTATATATGGGGCCTCAGCAAGACAGGTCGTCGTCCATGGCAAACAGCACGATGGCAGCGAGGAGCACGATGGCAGCGAGGAGCAAGGAGGTGAAGGTGGTGCACTACCGGGAGTGCCAGCGCAACCACGCGGCGTCCATCGGCGGACATGCCGTGGACGGGTGCCGGGAGTTCATGGCGTCGGGCGCGGAGGGCACGGCGGCAGCGTTGGCGTGTGTGGCCTGCGGGTGCCACCACAGCTTCCACAGGCGCGAGGTGCAGGCCGGCGACGATGACCCCGACTGCTCCTCCACCTCCTGTTGATGAGCCGTCAGCAGCAGCTAGCAGATGGGCATTGAAATGGCATTGATGGTGCATTACATTCAGCCGTATATGGACCAATATTTTCCTTTTAATTTCTTCCTTTCTTTTCACAACCCCCGGCCCTCTTGTTCTTGGATGATTCAGTGAAATTTATGTGTGATGTAACATGTGTGTATATGGTGCTTGTAACTGATGTGTGGCTGCACATGGTTTCCCTGTTATTTACTTATAGAAATAGACATCTTATATATTGGAATTTTTGTGTTTGTTCTTGATGGCTTTTTTTTCTCTCCTCGACTCTGGTATCTCGCTTGTATATATGTCATCTGATCTTAATGGAGAATCGATCCAATCTTTTTTTGGCAAAAAGAAGGAAGACTTATATTAAATCTTGACGGTGCATCCTCAAATTACGCATAAAAAATCTATAATAAAAAATCTATAATATTATATCGAAATTCTTCCATCTTCTTTCCCGACGATTTCCTTCGAATGTTGAAGCCAAAGTGCAGTTCTTATATTGAATCCAACAACCAATCCCAGAACATTAGACATTCTGCAAGATTCAACGCTTCGAAACCAATTCAAAACACATCTAAGTCATTGATAAAATATCGGTAGATGCATCATCGGGTACCAGGTACCACATAGGATGTGCATTCATCATCTTGAGACCTTGAACCCAGAAGCACCCCTCCCTTTGCAGATAAATGCCACAAATTGGTTGGCTGCCAATGAAAAATTTATCCATTCAGTTAAACTTGTTTTGTTTTGTTTAGGTGAAAAATAGGATCGATTAATTCGCCATTATATGGTGTCGTCTCATTGACAAGGATGATGCATGGTTCGTCATGTTCATCGTCTTCAATGATGAAAAAATAAATTTGCTATCAAAATGTTTTATTCGAGACTCTTTTGCCCATGGTTTAGCCATTTGTCAACACATTGTGCTATATATGATGAGTAACCTTAAGTCATAAATTTAACGTGTATTCATTCAAAGATCCAGATTCAAGAAATGCATTCCTACAGACGTGGTAAAATCTAAACTATTTTTAAGTGGAAAGTTAAATATATTTTTTGTTTTATTTATCTTTATTAGAAAAAAGTTGTAAATTATTTTTAGGCAAAAAAACAAATTTAGGGATATAGTTCAATTGGTTGATTGTTAGTCTAAGCATGATAAAGTTAGAGGTTTGATTCCTTGGGTCTCTAAAATATTATTTTTCAAAAAAAATCCTTTTGATAAAAACAATAACAAACTAATTTTCCCAGTGCAAAAATATACCACACAGATGAGCATGTAGCTGAATTTACCAACCAGCACAGTTCATGTACAAGCTTTACTACGACAACATCACTCCAAGCCTTCAAAGGACAAGAGAACTACAAAAGTAGGGTCTTGTTTAGATTCAAAAATTTTACGGAATTTTGAACTCTACCGTTTCGTTTGTATTTGGTAATTATGGCCCAACTATGGAGTAACTAGACTCAAAAGATTTATCTCGCAAATTACAGACAATTGTGTAATTAGTTATTTTTTTTACCTATATTTAATGTTATATACATACGTCCAAAGATTCGATGTGACAGAGAATCTTGTAAGTTTTAGAATTTTGAAGGGATCTAAGCACCCCCTCGATCTAGGTGTAGAACTTACGCCGTGCCACAAGGCAGGCTCACTAGTACATTTGCGTGCCACAGCTGTCAAAAGTCTGGTGCTACAAAATTTTTTAGCACAAAAATTCTTTTGCACCCGAAACTTTTTGAGCACATAAATTCTTTTGCACTTCTCATTCTAAATAGCACATACTCAAATAGGTTGTAGTCATCACCATCATACTTCTAACTTCTAAGTACTACTCCTGTAGCATGTTAACAACCTTACATAATGAATCAATCGGTCTCATCGACATCAACATACATGAGATCTTCTTCTACTCCACACATGCGCTCAACAGCGAAGTTGTTCTTGCAGATAAGCATTGAATTGCTCATAGAATGTTCTCCGCAGATTACCTTCTCAAACTCTTCACCTCCACCATGGAATTCCATCGAAGCTGGATGGACAACCCTTGCTCCTGCAGCCTCACAGTATAGGCACCGGACATGCTCTGCTATCATTCAAAGATGATTAGAAATATGAAATGATAAAAATAATATTATGGTAAGTATTATAGATATTCAGTTAAATTTTGCATGTCCCGCTAGCAAAGAGAGGTCACACAAAGGCCAGGTGCTACATGGAAGGGGAAAAAAAGCCCAACTGTTTTCTTAAGCCTTAACTATCTATTCTTAAAACAGTAGGGGCGAGCCCTCCTGTTTTCCTCAACAATAAAAAATGTTGTTTTCTTAAGCCTTAGCTATCTTTTCTAACCAAGGATAATTTGTTGAATAGGAAATGGAAGGGCAATCACAATTGTGTTTTTTGTCAAGAGAACGAGTCAGTAAATCATCTTTTCTTTGGTCGTCCTCTGAGCAAATATATTTGGAACATCATAGCATATGCTTTTGGAGTCACAATGAGACCCAATTCTTTTACTGAGATTTGGGTATGGATTAATTGGTACCTACCAAATGGCAAACAATTTTACATGGTGGGCTTGGCAGCTTTATGTTGGGCTATTTGGAGAACAAGGAACAGTGAAAGCTCCTACAGAAATTATATGTTTGATGATGTATTGTTATTATATTGGGCGGGTCTTCAAAAGGACGTGATATCCTCACTAGAGGACGGAGCTGAAGCTCTTCAGAAGACGGCGATCTTCTTTCATCAGCAAGCTCGGATGGACAAAAGGGATAACGAGCTGGCGATGGTTCAAGCGGGGTGTGAAGTTTATCTTTGGTTACTGATGTGTAAGGGTTGAAGGCGTCCACTAACTCTGAAGATGTCTTGTGACAAGTGTGCTGCCTGGGACACTTCTGGTTATGTAATAAGTGTAGTAGTGGTGTGCACGTTCTAAACGCTTGTGTGAATGGTGTTTTGTTTCCTAGGTTTGGCACTTTTGGTTATTTGGGGTCGTGATTGGCCAATTGTGGTGAACCTTTGGTGTTCACACAAGGTGGCTACAAATAGTTTGATATGATGTTTTTTTTGGACGTTACAAACTCAGTGTAATTTCATCGCTCTTTAGTAATGAAATTCAGCTTTGGCCATTGTGGAAAAACGAATGAAAATGGTTCCCCCCTTGTGTATATGCTGACATATTTTATAGTAGTAGTTCAACAATAAGACTTTGCAAATAATCACATCCTTATATGGCCAGCAAAAAAGAACAAAAGAGATCACTAGTTCTCAGTAATGGATTTGTTGAGTTATTTAGCCCCAATAAGATTTTATAAAGATTATAGTTGAGAAAAAATTTGTTATTATGATGTTAGTAGTTGCCAAAGCGAAAACTGACATGGAAAAGTCATGCGGAAAGAAAATGCGTATACGTACCTACAAAAGGCATTGGCTCATCCACACGACAGCACACAAGAGGTGCTCCATCTTTCTTTTGATTATCAAACTCAGCAAAGAAGAGTATCGGGTAGAAGTCACTGGACAGAGAACCCTTCCGAGTAGCCAAGAAGTTGACATGGGTGTAGAGGTACCGACAGGGGGAAAAAGACAGCCAATCCTTGCCAGCTTCCTCGCTATACTCTGGGCCACCTACATTCTCATTCACGCAGCAGATGATATGAAGATCATATGCAGGTTGCTACAAAACAAAACATACTCAATTAGCAAAAAAAAATTATTGTACACACAACAATAACACAAACAAAATTATCAGTATGTACTCAACTAACCCCATCCTGTAGTAGGTGCTTGCGCAATGCAGTCTTCACCTTTCTGGATACCCTTCTCTGCTGAGCCTCAGAGCGCATCTTTCCAGCTATGACAGGATAACCGGACTTGCATACTCGTTCAGGAGTTGGATCCTCTGCTGGAGAGAGTATCCGAGACCAAGAGTATAAATCTTCAGAGGTGAGTTGATGGTTCATAACTGACGGAACTCCATTCCAAGCAGCAAGAAATGCAGCTTGCTTGTCAGGGTTGGGATGCCACGCCGCCGTGGCTGCAGCCATGTAAGCCTCTTCGACTCCAGCACATGGGCTGTGCTGCTCCATAGATATGAGCTTAGAATCAGCGATGGACAGCTGACCGTAGGCAGCAATCAGACACTGCACGGCCTGGTGCTCAGAAAGAAGATGGTAGCGAGTCTGGATGAAAGAGACAAGCCCGTAGAAAGAGCGGCTTTCTAGGCGGGTGAGGCTGTTTGGACCGATGACATCAAGCACAGGGGTGACTGCTGCTGGGAAGTTGACATGGTACCAGATGGTGTTGTAGATGATGTTTGAGACAGGGTCCATGGGTCCGTAGCAGTGACCGGCCCTCAGCAGGCTGCGGTGGAGGTGGGAGCGTAGCTGGCCACACGGTAGCCTGGCCAGCGCCTGCAGGTAGAATCCATGAATCGTGTCTAGTAGCACCATTCGAAGAGATCGAGTGTGCTGATATGGCATACTGGCAATGGCGTTGCTGTATGAAGGCCGCGAAGCAGCAAGATCCCAGGGTATGTCCAGGTTCGCTATGTCCAGATTTGCAATAGAGGGTTCATCCAGCATCGGTTCATCCAACATCGCTTTCAGGCGCTTGTGGTCACCGAACGAAGAGTCGGAGTCCAGCTCCGAGAGCAAGGAGAAGGCTTGGTGCAGACGGGAGCACAGCAGCATCCAGACACGGACCAGCTGATTGGGTTCCGGGTGCTTGGCGACCTGCGCAGCGAGCGCGAGGGCCGGCTCGACTGCTGGGGCGGACGCAGGGGAGTTGAAGGAGAAGCGCGGCATCATGCCGCGGTCAGCGACGATGGTGCGGGCGGCGCAGAGCAGGTCGGCGTCGGCGAGGAGCAGGTAGCGTAGGGCCTCCCACGCGGCGAGGTAGGGGAAGAAGTAGACTAGGAAGGCGATGAGGCCCTGCATCGAGCTGCGGCTCATCTCGGCCAGCTTCTCGTCGACGCCGACGCCGACTAAGACCTTCTCCCGGAGGAAGGCCAGCGGTCGGAGGTGCAGATGGTGTTAACCATGATGTTGGAGACGGGGTCGAGGAGGCCGATGCAGAGGCCGGCGTCGAGGAAGCGCGAGAGCGTGAGGGGCCTCCCGCGCACGCCGAGACGGAGCTGCGCCTCCGTGTAGTAAGACTCGATCTTGGAGAGGAGGGCAGATTTTGCTTCGCTGTGCTCCTTTGAGGAAGGCGAGTACCGATGCTTCGGAGGCCGAGCCACGCGAAGGGGGTTGCATACCTCGTCATCATCACCCATGGCCGCCGCCGGCGACGGCGATGGCCGATGGGTTTGGGACTTTGGGGTTGGGGGCGGTGGAACGAGCGAGCGAGACAAGAGAGATATGATGACGTCGACGCTTGGAGAGACCATGTCGATAAACTCAACAAAGATAAATAAAGGCCCATAAAATCCGGACTAGCTGCGGGGCGAAGAAGGAAACGTGGGCCGGAATCCGCCTCTGTTTTGGATCGGTAAAAGTCCAATTTTCCTTCCAAAATTTTGGTGTGTCCATTTTTCCTCCGCGAACTATAAACTAGAAATCTTCTTTCCTTCAACATTTAAAGCTATTTATTTCCCACCCTGACCGATTTTGGATGGTCGTTTTGCTACGGTGACAATGATTTTGTCTTTTCTTTTTTACTTGTTTCGACTGAACCTTTGAAAAATCACAAAATAGAAAATTAATTTTTTGTTAAACTCCGCAGGAGTAAATCTATACAGTAAACATATAATATAAATTGCTTTAGTACAAAATTTTTGTTGTAAAACTAAATATATGCTTTGATCATGTATAACTCAGTTATAAATTTATGTATGCTAAACCTAAATACATTTATAACTAAGTTATACATGATCCAATGAATATAAATTTTTTCTACAATTAAATCATATAATATTTAGCCCACCATAAAAATTTGCCATAATTGGACGGTAGAAAGTGCACCTTTAAATTATTCTAACTAATTAAAAAAATATAGATTTAGAGTTACAACAAAAACTTTTTATTGAAGCACACAATATTATATGTTCACTGTATAGTTTTACTTATTGTCGGATACTTGAAAATATGGTACCCTAACAACGGGTTTTGAAAAAACAAAAACCACTTAGGGCAAGCTCACTCTAACCCTTCCCCGGTCAGGCTTTGGGAGGGCTCGGCCCGATAACAAGACAAGCTCTCGGACGCACCTCTCGGAGGCACTCCGCCTCGCCCGACCGGGGGTGACGTCATCGGCGACGTCATCCCCACTCGGAGGCACTCCCCTCGTCCGACCGGGGGTGACACCATCGGCGACGTCATCCCCCCTCGAAGGCACTTTGCCTTGTCCGACCGGGGGTGACTCCATCGGCGACGTCATCCCCCCTCGAAGGCACTCTCACTAGTATAGAATTCGTTTTTGGAGGCGGGCGTTTTTCATTAACCGAGGAGGAAAAACGCGTACTCCTCCAATCAAAGGCCTCGGTAAATACAGGATTTATGGAGGCGGTTTAATTTCCCGCCTCCGTTGTTGACACAAAAAGCGTCAGGATCTGCGAACACCTCGGGCTTATACCTGAAATTCGATGTCCGGAGGCGTGCCAGTCGATTTGACCAGTTAATCGACAAGGACGATAACTAGAGCAAGATCCAATCCAGACAACGGCGATGCGCCCGGATGTTGGGATTGAGGCTTGATCAGGATAACTAGAGCAGAGTTGAACGAGGCAACATCGATGCACCCGGATGCCAAGGCTTAGAGGTACTCCCACGCGGAACTTGCAAGGATTTGACGGAGATCAAGGTGATGCAGCCCGTCGAAGCTTGAAGAACTCGTTAAAAATCTATAACTAATGCAAAAAGGGTAAATTGCGATAAAAAGTAGAATAAGAGTAAAATTGGTTTGTTTGATATTGGATTGATTGTCCTCTCCGTAATCCTCGGGCACATATTTATACTCCCGCATGGAGAGTTGTATAAAGTCACGACTCGTATCCTTCCTAAAACAAACTCCTAACTTTAAGGAAACTGACTCACGCAGGAATCGGATCTAAAACAATAATATTTATTTTCCTAAACAAACACGCCTATTTTAAAGGAAAATAAACGACTCATGCAAGAGTCGGACTCAAACTACTATAATAATAATACTGGTACAAAACACCAGTTTCCTTATACTTCTCCTCGATGGAAACTTTCCATCGGCAGATCCCTCCAATCCGCGACTTCCTTCTTTGGCCACCTGTAGTCCTCTGCTGACATCAAGCACTAAGTCACCTCGTACTCATCGGCACCCTATGCCCATCGGCATCAGCAACACTTCCCGATTGGCAACCTTGTACTGATAACTGTCTTCACCAATCAATCCCTATCAGCAATCGACAACCACTCTTCATCAGCAATCGGCAATGCCTCCTTATCGGCAATCGGCAATGCCTCCTTATCGGCAATCGACAATGCCTCCTTATCGGCAATCGGCAATGCCTCCTCATCGGCAATCGGTAATCTGTCAGCAATTGACATCAGCAACTTCATAGCTTAAGTTATTTGACTTCATCAATTAACCTTTGTCGGCAAGAACCATCCAGCCTCCATCGGCAGCACACTTAGTCTTCCCGCATGTTGACACAAAAAGCGTCAGGATTTGCGAACACCTCGGGCTATTACCCAAAGCTCGGTATTCCGGAGGCGTGCCAGTCGATTTGACCAATCAATCGACAAGGATGATAACTAGAACAAAACTGAACGAGACAACGGCGATGCGCCCGGATGTCAAGGCTCAGATTGATCAAGGATAACTAGAGCAGAGCTGAACGAGGCAACATCGATGTGCCCGGATGCCAAAGCTCAGAGGTACTCCCATGCGGAACTCACAAGGATTTGACGGAGATCAAGGATTTCCATCGGCAGCACACTTAGCCTTCTCACAGTATACTCCCATCGGCAATATTGGCTCAAGATTTCCCGCTGCCGATAGAGAACAGCTGTTGACCAGTCAAGCCTTAGTTCATTTGACACGTGTTGAAAAACGGTGTCAACACCGCAGCATATTCCCATCGGCAATACTAGCTTATTATTTCCCGATGCCGATGGAGAACGGCCGCTGACCAGTCAAACCTTAGCTCATTTGACACGTGCTGAAAAACGGTGTCAACACATGCCCCCCAGTTTCGGAGCGTATAGTACTTTACGTGCCGAAATTCTCTCCACTGTAGCCGTTGCTGTAGCCGTCACCTTCGAGATTAACGCACAGTTTCCTCGATCTCTGCGTGTGGAACCACAATTTAATAATAAAATCCCTCGATTGTAGCACAAACAGTTGCAGATCACCTCGATCACCGCGCGTATCTACCGCGGGTCTCTCCACATTCCTGCACAGTGTGAAACGGAACCCCAAAATGCCCCTGGGTAAGCTTATAAAAGTTACCGGGATCCACACTACTTTTTACCCCGAGTCCATTTTCACTTTCACCTCCCTGCCTTCGTCTTCACCTCCGAGCTATTCCAGTGAACATCTTCGGATCAGGAAAGAATGCCCCTCCATCATTTGAGTTTTATTACCCATCGGTAGCGGCAAGACAGCTGGCGTTTGGTCAACTGCCGATCAAGCTTTGCTATTCCAAGGTAGTGAAGCCTAGGCAGACGTTCTCCAGTGTTCTGGACTGGAACAAAGTTGTCAACCTTCCTCCTCATGCCGATGTGTCAGACCTTGATCTGTCCTCTTGGTCACCAACCTCCTTTATTACAAATGAGTACAAGTCTTGGTGGCAAGAATGGAGGTGTCAACTGTTTGCCAAGTCGTCACACTACTATCGGCACATGATCGATGCCGATCACATCGTCCCCGATGACGCAGTAAGTCTTTTATTCCGATGCATTCCTTATCACTTTACTTCTGTCATCGGCATCTGATCCCTTTACACCTAGCAGGTTGACGATCCGATTCCCCCGACGAGCAGGAGTGGCAAGCCCTTCAAACTCCGAATGATGAGTCGTATCACTCATCGGTAACAAGGCCCCCACGTTAGCTTCCTTCACTCCTCAACAGGTACCTACATCGACACCTGCAAAAGCCAAGCCTACATCGGCCGCTGCTGCTGCCCTGACGCGGGTGTTTGCAGTAAACTCATCTTCACTCATACCGATCATATACTGTTTAATCGGCAACATTCACTTTGTATAACTTGCATTGAATATTTTCAGGCTATGAGATCATCGGCAGCTGCTCCCAGCAAACAAGTACCTTCAAGCCCAGCTGTCGATGCCCCCCAGTCCTCGTTGAAACGGGCTGGATCTCCTGCTGCTGCGCCAAGAAGGAAAAGACGCTTGAGGCTGGCCAGTCCATCCTCACCATCGGCTTCAACTGCGCCGCCAACTACCACTGCGCCATCGGCAGGACTGTCAGCAGCCCCAACTCCCGATCACCCGATGGATGACATCTCCGATCAGGAGATCACTATACCTGCTACAATAGAGGCGGCATCGCCATCGGCACCACCAGCCGATATTCCTGATGAGGCGACTCCACCCACTGTAGCAGCTGAGGCAACATCGGCATCGACACCGTTAGCCGAAGTTGCTGATGAGATGGCTCCGCCCGTCGTAGCGACAAAGGCAACATCGGCATCGGCACCATCAACCGAAGCTCCTGATGAAAGAGCGACATCACCGCCACAACCAGGTATCACACCGGAAGCAACGCCAGCGACAACACTACCATCACCAACGGCGTCGACTGCTCCCCTGGCAGAAGCTCAGTCATCGGCAACTGCTGCCGATGTCCAAGACGAGGCTGGGCCATCCAGTATGCCAAGTCCTGGGCAAGAAATCTGCTTCAAGATGGTAAGTCGGTCATCTAAAAGCGCATAGTAGTGTTATGATCGGCACACTTTAACTTTTTCATTTTCAGGCTCAGGATTCTCCAGACAGTCTCTTCTCTTTTAGTCTTAACCCTCGGGATGAAGATGAACGCCAAGGCTGCATTCAAGCGGACAGCCTATTTTCCTTTGCAGTCGACATCCCCGACGACGATGATGAGGAGAGCTCTGTCCCAACCTTATCAGCAGAGATCAAGTCCAAGCTTGAAGAATTGCTCTCCTTACTGCTACAAGATACGTCCCAGCTCGTTCAGGACTCATCGGCAGCAAGGATCACCTTCAAGGATATCCAAGGCCATCTCCCTGCCGATATGGCAGAAATCCTTCTCCAAGCAACCTTCCTCGACATCAAGCAAGTCCAGTACCAGCGTCTTTCCCGTCGCATTGCCGATAGGGCCGCCCAATCCAAGAGCGAAGAAGAGAAGCTTAAGTTCAAAAATATTGCCGATGAGAAGCACAAGGGCATCGGCCAAGCAGAAGTCTCCATCAACGGCCTCGATCAAGAGATCACTCAACTATTGGCCAAGAAAGAAGAGTTATTAACTGAGTTACAAAGGGCCGAGGAGGCTTTGACTGCTGCCAACCAGCAGAAAACTCAACTGTTCGATACCATCAAGGTCCTGCGGCAAGAAAGGGACCAGAATGCCCGACAAGCCATCTTGTGGAAGAAGAGGATCAAGTTGGTCGAGGGCTCCGCTGATGCCGATGCTAACGAGATGGATGAGATAGAACAAATTTGCCTACATGCGATATCAGCCATCCACTCTTTGTTGTAATCCGTTTATTGTATCGGCAAGATTGCAATTCTGATACTTGATTTTGGGTCTTGTAATATAATGCTCACATGCTTTTACCGATATATTGTAACTTCCTTTTTATCGGCATTCAAACGAGCATGCTGTATGTCAACTCCTTCGAAAGTTTCTGGAACGTACGCATTGCTGGGAGCGGACTGTTTTATCCGATAAGGACCTGATTAGGAAACCATTTTCCAAGCCTAGAACTTAGTCCCAATCGGTAACTCCAACTTCCATACCAGAGTAGCATCGGCAAACTCTCACCTAGTTATCGGCAACCATTACCGACACCGATACTTACCGAGTTGGCTGAAATCCTCTGAGTAATCCAAACTTTTAGCAGACCTTAGTATTCAGCCCGACCGTAGCAACAATCGGCAACGAGGTTTCATACTTCCATCGGAACAAAATTAGGACAATGCCGATAGACCCACCAAAGAAGTTCCGAGTAACTCCCAGAACGCGCGCACCCTACACTTAGTCATCGTACGCAAGCATGGCAGAGTCATTCTTACAACCATCTTCCTCCGGCAGTTAATGAATTCATCGGCAGTACGGGGTTTCATACACAAACCATCGGCAGGCGTCTTCAGGTATCAATAATTGAAATCGCTAGTTTGCCGAGTGCGGCCCCCAAGCCAATAAATCCAGGATCGATTCTGGTTAAACCATCGGCAATATATTGTCGTCTGCCGATGGACCTTCATCCTTGCGCTTTGGCCTCTACTGCTTTTCCCTTGAAGGAATTTCAGTGCCATATAAGTCATTACGGCGCTCTCGCTGAATTCTCCTTTTCTGGGTCTTCGTTAGACCCTTAGGACACCACTGAGGGAGCTTGGTTTTCCAGACGGGTTGGTGCCGTCTCTCATCGTTTGCGTCGGCCCCTTTCCTGATGTTTGAATCTCTGGAGAACACTTCTTCATCGGGCGTTCTTGCCTTGGTCTGCTCCTCGTTCTCCTCTTGATCAACCTGTCCGCCAAGCCTGCCATGGGCACTAAGCTTGCCCCCCAGCCGGTCATATACCGACCTCTTCTCTCTGAGCGGCTTGGCGTACCTGGATGCCCGATCATCAAAATAAGGTCTCTTACCTGACTGATCGGCAGTGTGATACCCGTTGCATTCAGGACAGTCATCGGCAGTAGGTAGCTTAATGCCCTCTTCCCAACAGTGAACGAAGAAGGGACACCCCCAATGATTTTTCCGACGAAGCCACTCCCGATGTTCTTCTTCTTCCTGCCGATATCGCTCATCTCGTGATTGCCGATAGTTCCACCTTGGTAGCTTGTGCGTGATTACCATACCAGGAGCCCTTCTGATACAGCCACCTTGATCGGCAATTCTCTTGCCTTTCCTGTCATCGGCAAACTTTCCGACATCGCGCTCAGCCACTTGATGATCAGGATCTACCGATGCACTTTTTCTAGCAGCATCCGATGTCAGCACCTTAGTATTTCCACTGGTTTCCACCATATTATTTGGAAACGGATGCTGATCAATTTCCGTCGGTTTCTGGACTTCAGGATTTTCAAATCGGATCCGTCCAGAGTCAATTTCTGACTGCAACTGCTGCCTGAACACTTTGCAGTGTTGGTACTATGAGAAGTCGCATTGTGCCACTTGCAGTACCTGGTTTTCTTGAGTTCCTCGGCCGATGGAATTACTTGATTAAGGGCTAGCTTAATTCGCCCTTCCTGAAGCAATAGGTCAAATATCCCATCGGCCTTCGTGATATCGAAGGTGAATTTTCCAATCCTTTTCTGGTCGAGCGCACAAGGTATCGGCCCCTCATCTTTCACCCATTCAACAGTGCCGATATTCACCTCCTCATCTGACTCGGAGTCCCCCTGTCCAACGAAGAGCACTTTTGCGCTCCAAGTCCTCTTGGGTTCGAACGATTTAACATCCTGATCAGCCTCTGTGATATCAAAGGTGAAACTTTCCAACTCGGCATCGCTGATACTTGGTTCTCCGTCCGAGTCTGAAGCTTCCACTTTCTCGATTGAAAACACCTTTGTGTCTGGATCTTGCCGATGCGTAGACTCGCTCACTGGTTGGGCGGATGGATGCACTTCTTCATACTTCCATGATGAGCAAGTCGGGACAATTGATACATCAGCAGCACTAATCTGTTGGACGTTATGCATCGGCTGGCTAACCGATGAGCATTTCTGGACGCCTACTGACTGAGTAGATTGATGTATTTCTTCACATCTTCGTGGTGAACAAGCTGAAGCAACTGACACGTCTACAGTACCAATCTGCTGAATATTATACATCGGCTGATTGACCGATGGGCAACTCTGAACGTTTACTGGTTGAGTAGGTTGACGTACTTCCTCAGGTCTCGACGTCAAAGTACTCGAAGTGTTTGGAGCATACACAGCACCAGCCATTAGAACACCATGCATCGGCTGCGTTGCCGATGGGCCACTTTGCATAATTACTGGTTTGTGTTGTGGCATTACATTTATCGGTTGCTGTGCCGATATCTCATGGTACACTTGCGAGTACTACGGTGTAGTACTTGTCGGTTGATGTTCCGATGCTTCATTCTGAAGACTCGCCGGATGACGGTGTGGAATTCCTTCCACTTGGTGTTCAGGCTGCACATATTGCTGCTGAATAGGCAATTGACCGATCCAACCTACATTAGGTGTCATCGGCAGATGGCTTACCGATGGTTGATAACTAGCTGACTCTTGCAACCCTTGTACACTCGGATGACAGCCTCGACTTGCGGGTACCATAGGCTGAGCGGCCATAGGCGATGCAGGCTAATTGACACTCGACATGCCTCGTTGCATCGGCCAAGAATTTACCGATACAGATTGATCAATCACGGACGCGCCTTGTTGCATCGGCCAGGCATTTACCGACAGCTGATAACCGGCTTATGCTTGCTCTTGCTATACCCTTGGATGACCGCGCTAACCCGCAGGTACCACAATCTAAGCAGTTATTGCCGATACAGGCTGATTGTTAATCGGCCCACCTTGTTGCATCGGCCAAGAATTTGCCAATAGCCGATAATTGGTTGACGCTTGCTCTTGTGGCGTCGGGTAATTCACTGCCACCATGGGTTGACTTGCAATAGCTGGGCCTTGTTGTATCGGCAAGTAATTTGCCGATGGTTGGGCGTACGACACTCTGGGTATTGCCGTTTGCAGATTCCCTGTTGGCAACTGCGCCGTTGGAGAAGATGTAACATAGTGTATCATTGGAACCATCGGCTGTGCAGACATTGCCGATGCTATGGGAACCTTCCATTCTGCATGGTGATCTTGGACCAATCTGGAATCAGAAGATAGACTTGGAGACATACCGTATCCCCACCAATTGGTATAAGTCGGCTGATTCTGGATCACAGGTCCAGACGTTGTCGAAGCCACCAGATTTGTATTCACCTGAGTAGTGCTTGCTGGGCTCGATCTGGGCGGTGCAATCTCATCGGCAGATCGGCTCATAATTGGTGTGGACACCCTTGGAACCGCCGATGAAGTCGCAATAGATGCCGATCTGAGTTGACGATACTCTGGACCAACATAATATGGTGCATGTCCCTTGAAAGCTTGCTTGACAGCATTGCATATGGTGTCGGACAACACATTGGATTGACTAATTAATACATTATTTAATGCATAATTAACCGTATCTTGTACTTTACCAGGATCGGCATAGGAAATAGTCTGTCGTGGCGACGGCGGATCTTGCTTCTGTACTGCTTCGCCGATCCCGTTTAGGCTGAAGGACCTAAGATATGAGCGCTTGTATTCCTCCATTGCCTGCTCCATAGCTTGCTTCTGATGATTTGTCAGATCTGCTGTGGAGACTTCAATGACACTCCTTGGATTAGTCATGATAAATAAATAATTTATATGATCGGGTCCCACCGAGCGTGCCAAAAGAGGTGTTGACACAAAAAGCGTCAGGATTTGCGAACACCTCGGGCTATTACCCAAAGCTCGGTATTCCAGAGGTGTGCCAGTCGATTTGACCAATCAATCGACAAGGATGATAACTAGAACAAAACTGAACGAGACAACGGCGATGCGCCCGGATGTCAAGGCTCAGATTGATCAATGATAACTAGAGCAGAGGTGAACGAGGCAACAGCGATGCGCCCGGATGCCAAAGCTCAGAGGTACTCCCACGCGGAACTCGCAAGGATTTGACGGAGATCAAGGTGATGCAACCCGTCGAAGCTTGAAAGAACTCGTTGATAACTACATCTAATGCAGTAAAAGGTAAATTGCGATAAAAAGTAGAATAAGATAAAATTAGTTTGTTTTTGATTGGATTGATTTATCCATGGCCCTCGGGCACGTATTTATACTCCCGCATGGAGAGTTGTACAAAGACACGACACGTATCCTTCCTAAAACAAACTCCTAATTTTAAGGAAACTGACTCGCGCAGGAGCCGGATAACAATATTTATTTTCCTAAACAAACACACCTATTTTAAAGGAAAATAAACGACTCATGCAAGAGTCAGACTCAAACCACTATAATAATAATACTGGTACAAAACACCAGTTTCCTTATACTTCTCTTCGATGGAAACTTTCCATCGGCAGATCCCTCCAATCCGCAACTTCCTTCTCTGGCCACCTGCAGTCTCCTGGTGACATCAAACGCTAAGTTATGATGTACTCATCGGCATTTCATGCCCATCGGCATCGACAACACTTTCCGATCAGCAACCTTGCACTATCACAATCGGCAACCACTCTTCATCGACAAACAACGATGCCTCCTTATCGGCAATCGGCAATGCCTTCTCATAGGCAATCGGTAATGCCTCTGTCGGCAATCGGCAATGCCTCTGTCGGCAATCGGCATCAGCAACTTCATAGCTTAAGCTATCCGACCTCACCAATCAACCTTTGTCGACGAGGATCATCCAGCTTCCATCGGCAGCACACTTAGCCTTCTCACAGTATACTCCCATCGGCAATATTGGCTCAAGATTTCCCGCTGCCGATAGAGAACAGCTGTTGACCAGTCAAGCCTTAGTTCATTTGACACGTGTTGAAAAACGGTGTCAACACCGCAGCATATTCCCATCGGCAATACTAGCTTATTATTTCCCGATGCCGATGGAGAACGGCCGCTGACCAGTCAAACCTTAGCTCATTTGACACGTGTTGAAAAACGGTGTCAACACATGCCCCCCAGTTTCGGAGCGTATAGTACTTTACGTGCCGAAATTCTCTCCACTGTAGCCGTTGCTGTAGCCGTCACCTTCGAGATTAACGCACAGTTTCCTCGATCTCTGCGTGTGGAACCACAATTTAATAATAAAATCCCTCGATTGTAGCACAAACAGTTGCAGATCACCTCGATCACCACGCGTATCTACCGCGAGTCTCTCCACATTCCTGCACAGTGTGAAACGGAACCCCAAAATGCCCCTGGGTAAGCTTATAAAAGTTACCGGGATCCACACTACTTTTTACCCCGAGTCCATTTTCACTTTCACCTCCCTGCCTTCGTCTTCAACCTCCAGCCACACCCTTGAAGAGTACCTGTCCGAGCCCGAGCAACAGTCATCTCCGCAATCCAAGGACGAACCACAAGCACTTCCTTGACTCCAATGGCGATCCAAGTCGACATCCCCAAGGTGAGACTTATTCTCTTCGTAATCCAACCTCTTGCTGGTTCTTTTCTCGCATAAATCTGGATTTATCCCCGTTTCTTTCCTCCTTTTTTTTAATTCTTCCCTTTCTTTCCTTCGAACCCTAGGAGCTGTACAACAAGGTAGTCATCCCACTTGCCGGTTCCAACTTCAGCTGCTTAGGCCCCATGGGCAATCCAGATCCCACCTTCATAATCAACGCAGAAACCAACCGGGTGCCCTTCAGATCCGAGTGCTTTGGCCTAGGATTATGGAAAGATGCTTTCCGGTCATGGCCCAAACCCACCAAGGGGTGGAAGAACTGGTACCTTAGAGTAGCCAGGGCGCAACAAATATACTGGCAAGAGCGCAACTTGGACCAGTGCATTAGGCTCTCCGTTGCCGATATGGAGAAGAATGAAAACATCCTAATGGCTGCCTCCTACTTCTGGTCGGACACCATGAACGCTTTTCTTTTCCGACACGGACCAGCCACCCCTACCCTTGCCGATGTCCATATGTTGACCGGCTTGTACGTCACCTCTGCCGATACCTTCACCCTTTTCAACAGAAAAGCTGAGTACAAGGTGAACACCCGGAACATCGGCGGTTGGACGGGTTACATCAATGAGTACCAGAAAACTGGATCGGTAAACCAACGAGAGCACGCCACTTTCCTGAACATGTGGTTGGAGAAGTTCATCTTCTGCGGCAAAACCGTCGGACCAACCACCATGCACCTCCCTGCAGCCGAGCTACTTGCCGATGGGACAAGACTTCCCCTGGGCAGATACCTTCTTAGAGCAGTACACCACCTTTTACACTAAGTATCTCAGAAGTTACTGCTAGGTGAACCCATCGGTAATCTTGGGGGTCCCTGGTGGTTCATTAACATGTGGCTAAACGCCCATATGCAGAAGGCCCTTCAGTTTGACTTGTTCGCCCAACAGTTTCCGAGGGAAATATCGGAAGATTATCAGTATAGGAACGATGAATCGGCAACTCGCCCTCCACTCAATTTTGGAGAGGCTATCATAGTGCTGCTAGGGACCGATGCCGATGTAGAGTAGTTCGGCGCATTTTTTCAGAAGTTATATAATGGACTTTCCTCCACGGAACGGCTCTGGTGGCCATATATCGATGAACACAATCAGTTCCCGCTGCTATTCAACCTTACCGATGGGAACGTGCCCGAGAACCGAGCAATCATGAAGGCCAACATCACTCCCCGAGCCATTCCAGTAAACCTCTTTGGATCTGGGAAGAATGCCCCTCCATCTTACGAGTTCTACTACCCATCGGTAGCGGCGAGACAACTGGCATTTGGCCAACTGCCGATCAAACTCTGCTACTCCAAAGTAGTGAAGCCCAGGCAGATAATCTCCAATGCTCTAGACTGGAATAAGGTCATCAATCTCCCTCCCGATGCCGATACGTCAGACATTGACCTGTCCTCCTGGTCACCAACCTCCTTCATCACAAATGAGTACAAGTCTTGGTGGCAAGAATGGAGGTGTCAGCTGTTTGCCAAGTCGTCGCACTACTATCGGCACATGATTGACGCCGATCACATCATCCCGATGACGCAGTAAGTCTTTTATCCCGATGCGTTCCTTATTACTTTGCTTCCGTCATCGGTACTTTAACCCTTTTTGCGCTTGACAGGCCGATGATCTGATCCCCACAACGAGGAACAGTGGCAGGCCCTTCCATCTTCGGATAATGGGTCCCATATCAATCATCGGCAACAAAGCTCCTTTGCTAGCTGCCTTCACGCCTCAACAGGTACCTACGCCGACACCTGTAAAAGCCAAGGCTACATCGGCCGCTGCTGCTGCCCTGACGCGGGTTCATGCAGTAAACCCATCTTTACCCATACCGATTACATACTGTTTTATCGGCAACATTCTATTTTGTATAACTTGCTTTGTATTCTCAGGCACTGTGGTCATCGGCGGCTGCTTCAAGCAGACAAGCACCTTCCAGCCCTGCTGCCGATGCCCCCCAGTCTTCGTCAAAGCGGGTCGGATCCCCTGCTGCTGCGCCAAGGAAAAAGAGGCGCCTGAGGCTGGCTTCCCCTTCGCCATCGGCAGAAACTCCGTCAGCTCCAGTTGCACCAACCGCCGGCGTGTCATCGGCAGAACCTCCATCGGCTCCTGTGCCTGATCAACCGATGGACGACGTCCCAGATCAAGAAGCAACTCCACCCGCTACAATAGCGGAGGCAACATCGCCATCGGCACCGTTGGCCGGATTCCCCGATGAAGAGACAACTCCACCCGCCGTAGCAGCGGAGGCAACATCGGCATTGGCACCGTCGGCCGAAGTTCCCGATGAGAGAGCGGCGTCGCCGCCACAAGAACTGACCACCACATCGGAAGCGACGCCGGCAATAACACCACCAGCACCAGCGGCTGCTTCTCCAGCAGAGGCCCAATCATCGGCATCTGCTGCCGATGTCCAGGATGAAGCTGGACCATCCAGTATGCCAAGTCCTAGGCAAGAGATCCGTTTCAAGACAGTAAGTCAATCACCCTAAAGCTCATAGTACAATCTTACGATCGACATATTTTAACCTCTCTGTTTTCAGGCCCAAAACTCCCCGGACAGTCTCTTCTCCTTCAGTCTCAACCCCCAAGATGAAGATGAACGCCAAGGCCCCATTCAAGTGGACAACCTATTCTCCTTCGCAGTCGACATCCCCGATGACGATGAGGAGGAGGAGAGTTCTGTCCCAGCTCTATCGGCAGAAATCAAGACCAAGCTTGAAGCATTGCTTTCCCTGCTGCTGCAAGACACACCCCAACTCATTCAGGACTCATTGGCAGCAAGGATTGCTTTCAAAGATATCCAAGGCCATCTCCCTGCCGATATGGAAGAAATCCTTTTCCAGGCAACCTTCCTCGACAGCAAGCAAATCCAGTACCAGCGGCTTTCCCGTCGCATTGCCGATAGGGCCGCCCAATCCAAGAGCGAGGAAGAGAAGCTTAAGTTCAAAAACATTGCCGATGAAAAGCACAAGGGCATCAGCCAAGCAGAAGTCTCCATCAACGGCCTTGACCAAGAAATCACTCAGCTATCGGCCAAGAAAGAAGATTTATTAGCTGAGTTACAAAGGGTCGAGGAGGCTCTGACTGCAGCCAACCAGCAGAAAACCCAATTGTCCGATACCATCAGGGTCCTGCAGCAAGAAAGAGACCAGAATGCCCGACAAGCCATCTTATGGAAGAAGAAGATCAAGCCGGTCGAGGGGTCCGCTGATGCCGATGCCAAAGAGATGGATGAGATAGAACAAATTCGCCTGCGTGCGATATCAGCCATCCATTCTTTGCTGTAATCTATTTGTTGTATCGGCAAATGTAACTCTGATACTTGATTTTGATTCTTGTAATATAACGTTTACACACTTTTACCGATGTATCATAATTTTCTCTTTCATCGGCATTCAAACGAGCATGCTATGCGTCTACCCATATGCTAGGGTAATACCTCTTTAAGTATTTGCCGTTGATCGCTCTGGAGAACGCAACTCCTTCGAGAGTTTCCAAAATGTAAGCCTTGCCAGGAGCAGACTGTTTCACCCGATAAGGGCCCTCCCAATTAGGAGACCACTTCCCAAACTTAGAGCTCTTGGTCCCGATCGGTGAAATCAACTTCCATACCAGATCGCCATCGGCAAACTCCTTTGCCTTTACTTTCTTGTCATACCATCTGGCAACCCTCTTCTTATTTTCTTCAATGCTAATCAATGCCTTCAACCGATGACCTGCCAAATCTTCTAACTCATCTTTCATCAGAGTAGCATAATGATCGGTCGTCAGTTGATCCTGAAAAGATAATCGCCTAGAACCAGTTTTAATTTCCCAAGGCAGGACAACATCGTGTCCATAGACCAACTGATATGGCGAGACCTTGGTTGCACCATGACAAGCCATCCGATACGACCATAAGGCTTCGTTTAGCACCACATGCCACCTTCTAGGGTTCTCTTCAATCTTGCGCTTAATAAGCTTAATAACCCCTTTATTAGTAGCTTCAGCCTGACCATTAGCTTGAGCATAATAAGGAGAAGAGTTTAACACTTTGAACCCCATACTAGCAGCAAATTCATCAAACTCTCCTGATGTGAACATAGTTCCTTAATCGGTAGTAATAGTCTAAGGGATGCCGAATTGGTAAATAATGTGTTCTTTAACGAAATCCACCATGTTTGCCGATGTCACTTTCTTCAAAGGGACTGCCTCAACCCACTTAGTGAAATAATCGGTAGCAACAAGTATAAACTTATGCCCCTTACTTGATGGCGGATAAATTTGGCCGATGAGATCGATAGCCCATCCTCTGAACGACCAAGGCTTGATTATAGGATTCATTGCCGATGCAGGTGCCCTTTGCACATTACCAAACTTCTGACAGTCCTGGCATCCCTTGAAGTAGTTGAAGCAATCCTCAAGGATTGTCGGCCAATAATATCCATTCCGCCTAATCATCCACTTCATCTTGAATGCCGATTGATGCGCTCCACAAACACCCTCATGGATTTCACCCATCAACTCCTTTGATTCCTCTTTGCCGAGGCATCTAAGTAAAACTTCGTCAATCGTCCGATAATACAATTCATCGTTGAGGAGCACATATTTAGTAGCTTGGAACCTTAGACGCCTCTCAACCTTTTTAGATGGATTCCTTAAGTAATCGGCAATCTCCTTTTTTGAGTCATCGGCAACGGTTACCGATGTCATGATTTCTTAAATCGGCTGATATCCTGAGGCATTCTGTGCTAGCCGATTGACCTCTTCATTATGCAACCTAGGAATATGCTCAAGGCGATACTCTTTGAATTCTCTTAACAACTACAAACACCGTTCATGGGCTGCAATCAAATCTTCACTTCGGCATTCATATGTCCCGATCAATTGATTAATCACCAACATGGAATCACCGAAGATTTCAACAGCATCGGCACGCACTTCCTTGAGTAATTCTAACCCCTTAAGTAAAGCTTGGTACTCAGCCTGATTGTTTGTTGAAGTAGCAACAATCGGCAACGAGATTTCATACTTCTGTCCTCGGGGTGAAATCAAGAGAATACCGATACCTGCTCCATCCTTGCATGTAGACCCATCAAAGAAGAAAGTCCAAGGAGCAATCTCAACAAAGCTCACCATATTACAATGCTGAGTAACAAAATCGGCCATTACCTGACCCTT
The DNA here is from genome assembly GCA_022036555.1 of Microstegium vimineum. NCBI lineage: Eukaryota > Viridiplantae > Streptophyta > Magnoliopsida > Poales > Poaceae > Microstegium > Microstegium vimineum. Next base: position 56,876,669 of record CM039132.1, on the reverse strand, counting down.
AACAGCCTTAGCCGATTCATACCTTAGGTTAAACTCTGACAGTGCCAAAATCCACTTACCGATCCATCCACTCAAAATCGGCATTGACAACATGTACTTGACCACATCATCTTTGCAGATAACAGTGCATTCAGCCGACAGTAAATAATGCCTTAATTTAATGCAAGAGAAATATAAACATAAGCACAATCTCTCTATGGCCGAATACCTGGTTTCAGCATCCACCAACCTTCTGCTCAGGTAATATATTACACATTCCTTCCCTTCAAACTCTTGAATTAAGGCTGATCCGATAACACCGTCATCGGCAGACAAATATAACCTGAAAGGCTTCCTGTGTTGAGGTGGAACCAAGACTGGAGGATTTACCAAGTATTTCTTAATCTCCTCTAAGGCTGACTGCTGCTCTTCTTTCCATGTAAACTCTTGATCGGCTTTCAACTTTAATAGGGGGCTAAAGGATTTAATCTTACCAGATAGATTAGATATAAACCTTCTGATGAAATTAATCTTGCCAATCAAGGACAGCAACTCAGTCTTGTTCGTAGGAGCAACTACCTTGTTAATTGCATCAATAGACTTTCTACTGATTTCAATGCCTCTTTGATGCACCATGAAACCCAGAAACTGCCCTGCCGATACGCCAAATGCACACTTGTTAGGATTCATCTTTAACCCATGCTCCCTTGTGCACTCCAATATTTTCCGCAAATCGGCAAGATGCTTCTTGAAGCCTCCAGACTTAACCACCACGTCATCAATGTAGATTTCAACTATTGTGCCGATATACTTATGGAAGATAAAATTCATTGCTCTCTGATAAGTAGCACCGGCATTCTTCAAGCCAAAAGTCATGACTACCCATTCAAATAAGCCAACGTGACCTGGACATCGGAAAGCAGTCTTGGATATGTCTTCTTCAGCCATGAATATTTGATTATACCCAGCATTACCATCCATGAAGCTAATAATTTGATGTCCAGCAGCAGCATCGATCAACAGATCGGCAACGGGCATCGGGTAGCCATCCATCGGCGTAGCCTTGTTAAGATTCCTGAAATCAATGCAAACACAAAGTTTTCCATTCTTTTTATACACAGGAACCACATTAGAAATCCAATCGGCATATCGGCATTGCCGAATAAATCCAGCTTCGATTAACTTTGTAATCTCAGCCTTGATGTCGGGTAAAATAGTAGGATTGCATCGGCGCACAGGTTGCCGATGTGGCTAGAAACCAGACTTGATGGGTAACCGATGTTCAACTATTGATCGGTCTAAACCAGGCATCTCTGTATAATCCCAAGCAAAACAATCTTTATTCTCTTTCAATAAATCGGTTAACTGCTGTTTACATTGGGAATCTAACTTAGCACTAATAAAAGTAGGCCTAGGTTTACTACCATCGCCGATGTCAATTTCAAGCAAGTCATCGGCAGACGTAAAGCCCTGCCCCAGCTTTCCATCGTCAGCGAACCGATCCATTAAAACTCTTCTTCAGGACCGACTGCTTGGATCGGCTTGATGCGGTAATCGGCAACTTTAAGGAACTCTTTGTCCCAGGTTTCGCCAGATATGCACCTAGTCTGCTCGTACGTTTCCGATTCTGCCGATGCGACAGTAGATGGGGCTTCACTTCGGACAACTTCAATTCTGTCCCCGATCCACTGTACAAGACTTTGATGCATAGTAGAAGGGATACAACAATTGGCATGGATCCAATCCCTTCCGAGGAGCAACTTGTAAGTGCCTTTGCCACTGATCACAAAGAATGTTGTCGGCAAAGTTTTGCTGCCGATGGTTAAGTCAACACATACAGCTCCCATAGCGGTTGACACATTGCCTTTGAAGTTCTTGAGCTTCATGTCGGTCTTGACTAAATCCTGGTCGCCTTTTCCAAGCTTTCTGAATACGACATATGACATTATATTGATTGACGCGCCGCCATCTACCAGCATCTTCGTCATCGGCTGCCCATCCACTTTGCCCTTAACGAACAGAGCTCTCAGATGCTGCCTCTCATGATCGGCAGGCTTTTCAAAGACAGCCGTCATCGGATCCAGTACCAATTGTGCCATATCGGCAGCCTCTTCATCATCACTGACGGGTGCCATGAACTCCATCGGCAACATGACGACCATATTGATATCTGCCGATGGATCCCTGTCCTTGCGCTTTGGCCTCCACTGCTTCTCCCTTGATGGCCTTCATCATCACACAGGTCATCACGGTACTGGCGCTGAATCCTTCTTTTCTGGGTCTTGGTCAGACCTTTGGGGCACCACTGAGGAAGCTTGGTCTTCCAGACGGGCTGGTGCTGCTTCCCACTGCTTGCATCGGCACTTCTTCCGATGTTGGGATCTCTGGAGAATATATCTTCGTCAGGTATTCTGGCATTGGCCATCTCCTCCAGCTCCCTTTGATCAACACGTCTGCCAAGCCTATTATGGGCACTGAGCTTGCCCCCCAGTCGGTCATGTGTCGATCTGTTCCCTTTGAGCAGCCTGGCGTACCTGGGTGCCTGATCATCAAAACAAGGTCTCTTACCTGACCGATCGGCAGCGTAATACCCATTGCACTCTGGACAGTTATCGGCAGTGGGCAGCTTGATGCCTTCTTCCCAACAGTGAACGAAGAAGGGACACTTCCAGTGGTCTTTATGCCGAAGCCATTCCCGATGCTCCTCTTCTTCTTGCCGATATTTTTCTTCACGTGATTGCCGATGATCTCGCCTTGGCTGCTTGTGTGTGATTACAACTCCAGGAGCCCTGTTGGCACTGTTGCCTTCATCGGCAACCTTCTTACCCTTTCTATCATCGGCAAACCTTCTTGCGTCGCGCTCAGGTACTTGGTAGTTAGGATCTACCGATGAACTCTTCCTGGCAGCTTCCGACGTCAGCACTCTGGTTTTTTCACTGATTTCCACCACATTGTTTGGAAACGGGTGCTGATCAATCTTCATCGGTTTCTGGACCTTAGAATTTTCAAACTTAATACGCCCAGATTCAATCTCTGACTGCAACTGCTGTCTGAATACTTTGCAGTCATTGGTACTGTGTGAGGTTGCATTATGCCACTTGTAGTACCTAATCTTCTTGAGCTCTTCGGCCGATGGAATTACTTGATTGGGCGCCAATTTGATTCGCCCCTCTTGCAGCAATAAGTCAAACATCCTGTCGGCCTTGGTGATGTCGAAAGTGAACCTTTCAGTCTCTTTTTGGCCAAACGGACAAGACACAGGCTTCTTATCCTTCACCCATTCGGCTGCATCGACATTCAGCTCTTCATCCGATCCAGAGTCTTCTTCTTTCCCGATGAAGGTCACCTTCTTGTTCCAAGTCTTCCTGGGTTCAAAGGTTTTGATATCTTGATCGGCAATTCTCTGCACCAGGTGACTTAGACTTTCAAATTCTTGGGACGCATACTTGTCCTTGATGTGCGGCAGTAATCCTTGGAAGGCTAAATCTGCCAGCTGCCGATCATCAAGCACCAGACTATAGCACTTGTTCTTCAAGTCCCGTAGCCTTTGAACAAAGCTTTCCACCGATTCGTCGTTGCGTTGCCTCATTTTAACCAAATCGGTAAGCTTTTTCTCCTGTATGCCAGCGAAGAAGTATTTATGAAATTGCCTCTCTAGATCGGCCCATGTAATTATAGAATTTGGAGGCTACGATATGAACCATGTGAATGCCGATCCAGACAATGACGAAGAGAACAATCTCACCCTTAACTCCTCCCTGCTGGCAGCTTCCCGCACTGGATAATGAAGCGGTTGATGTGCTCCATTGTCGACGTGTCGTCTTGGCCGGAGAACTTGGTAAAATCGGGCACTTTGTACCGATTTGGGAGTGGAATCAATTCATATGCAGGAGGATACGGAGTCCGATAAGAGTACGTATTGACCTTGGGTTTGATGCCGAATTGTTCTTTCATAACTTTGGCAATCTTACCGACCCAATATGCATCCTGCTCTTGCCGACTCATTGGCTGGTTGTTGACCGGTGGAGCCGGCTGATGCGCCTCTTGAAGATGATGCGAAGTAGTCACGGGCGCAGCACCAGTCATCTGAACACTATGCATCAGTTGACTTACCGATGGATAGTTTTGCACACTTGGCGGATTAGGCTGATTCCCTGTATTCATCGGTTGCTGTACCGATGGTCCGCTCTGAGCATGCACTGGGCCTCCATAATGATACATTGACACGCCAGGCTGCTGAGCTGGCGGCTGGTTGACCCATCCAGGATTATAGAGCATCGGCATATGACTTACCGATGGATGATAGCTGACCAGAGCATGTGGCTCTTGTATTCTGGAGCAATCAATCACCAGATTACCTTGGGGAACTGGCACTCCAGCTTGAGAATTTGCCACCAGAGATTGACTGCCGGCGGTTATAATGCGCTGCATCGGCACATAGCTTGCCGATGGTGGCATCAGAGGTATCTTAGGAATTACTTGAAGATCTTCCGATGGCACCTGCACAGTTGGAGCAGACGTAGAGTTGTGCATCATAGGGGCTATCGGCTGCGACTGCATTGCCGATGCCATAGAGTTCCTCCAAGCTGAACTATCTCCCTACACCAGATTAGAACCAGCATATAGATTTGGAGGCATACCGTATCCCCACCAGTTAGCAGGGGCTGGTCCTGAAATTGCCGACGCCGCTGGATCTGCGTTGAGCTTGATGACGCCGCCAGGGTTCGGTTTTGGCGATGTAGCCACATCGGCTGACGGTTCCACAGGAGTGGAAGACGCCATTGGGGTTGCCGATGGGCTTGTAGATGCCAATCCAGGTTGATGGTACGCTGGACCAACATATCGCGGTGCATGCCCTTCTTTGAATGATTGCGTAACAACATTGTAGACAGTATTGGACAACACGTTGGAGTGGCTAATTAATGCTTGACTTACAGCAGCACTAACCATCTCTTGTAGCTTACCAGGATTGGCGTCGTACGTGACCTGCCGTGGCAATGGCGGATCTTGCTTTTGGATTGCTTCGCCGCTCCTGCTGAGGCTGAAGGATTTGAGATATAACTGCTTGTATTCCTCCATAGCCCGCTCCATGGCCTGCTTCTGATCATCTTTCAGATCGGCCTCAGAGACTTCAATGACGTTCCTCTGGTTAACGTCGGCGTGATCACCCATGATAGATGTGTAGATTTGTATAATCGTGTCCCACCGAGCGTGCCAAAAGAGGTGTTGACACAAAAAGTGTCAGGATCTGCGAACACCTCGGGCTTATACCTGAAATTCGATATCCGGAGGCGTGCCAGTCGATTTGACCAGTTAATCGACAAGGACGATAACTAGAGCAAGATCCAATCCAGACAACGGCGATGCGCTCGGATGCTGGGATTGAGGCTTGATCAGGATAACTAGAGCAGAGCTGAACGAGGCAACAATGATGCGCCCGGATGCCAAGGCTCAGAGGTACTCCCACGCGGAACTTGCAAGGATTTGACGGAGATCAAGGTGATGCAGCCCGTTGAAGCTTGAAGAACTCGTTAAAAAGCTATAACTAATGCAAAAAGGGTAAATTGCGATAAAAAGTAGAATAAGAGTAAAATTGGTTTATTTGATATTGGATTGATTGTCCTCTTCATAACCCTCGGGCACATATTTATACTCCCGCATGGAGAGTTGTACAAAGACATGACTCGTATCCTTCCTAAAACAAACTCCTAACTTTAAGGAAACTGACTCACGCAGGAATCGGATCTAAAACAATAATATTTATTTTCCTAAACAAACACGCCTATTTTAAAGGAAAATAAACGACTCATGCAAGAGTTGGACTCAAACTACTATAATAATAATACTGGTACAAAACACCAGTTACCTTATACTTCTCCTCGATGGAAACTTTCCATCGGCAGATCCCTCCAATCCGCGACTTCCTTCTTTGGCCACCTGTAGTCCTCTGCTGACACCAAGCACTAAGTCACCTTGTACTCATCGGCACCCTATGCCCATTGGCATCGGCAACACTTCCCGATCGGCAACCTTGTACTGATAACTGTCTTCACCAATCAATCCCTATCAGCAATCGGCAACCACTCTTTATCGGCAATCGACAATGCCTCCTTATCGGCAATCGGCAATGCCTCCTCATCGGCAATTGGTAATCTGTCAGCAATCGGCATCAGCATCTTCATAGCTTAAGTTATTTGACTTCATCAATTAACCTTTGTCGGCAAGAACCATCCAGCCTCCATCGGCAGCACACTTAGTCTTCCCGCAGCATATTCCCATCGGCAATACTAGCTTATTATTTCCCGATGCCGATGGAGAACGGCCGCTGACCAGTCAAACCTTAGCTCATTTGACACGTGCTGAAAAACGGTGTCAACATCGGTTAATAAAAACAAAAAAAGAAAAAAAAAGAAAACCCATTGATAAGCCCGGCGAGCCCATCCACGGGATCCACCGGATCTGGCCTCCCGCCGCCGAATCTGGCATCCACGACATTGGCCCTCACCACCTGGCCGCCGACGGGGGGAGGGCGGCCGTGCTACTAGGCCACTGCACTGAGCCCGAGGGGGCTCCCCGGTCGCCGCCGGGGAGGGAGGAGAGGGGGCCGAGGGGCGCGGGGCAGCCGCGCCACCGAGCCGCCGTGGAGGGAGGAGAGGAGGGGGCCAAGGGTGTGGAGGGCGGCCACGCCACCGAGCCGACGAGGGGCGGGGCGGCTGCGTCGCCGGGCCACACCACGCTCTCGGGCCACGAGCCGCCGAGGATGAAGGAGAGGAGCGGGCGGACGGGGGAGGGGCGTGCGCGCACCGCCTGGGAGGGAGGAGGAGAGCGTCGTGGGGAGGGGAGGCCAAGCTGTCGGGGAGGGAGAGCGCCGTCGGGATGGGAGGCCGAGCCGGGGAGAGCGTCGTCGGGAGGGGAGGCTGAGCAGTCGGGCTGGGATGTGGGGGAGGGGAGGGTGAAACCCTAAGTTCAGCTTATATAGCTAAGTTGGTTAGCGGGCTGAGTGGGCTTTTTTTGGGCCTCAACACTATTAACCGAGACGGGCCTTATAGGTGGTCCGCCTCCGAAAATGGGGGTATTTTTGGAGGTGGGCCACTTATAAAGCCCACCTCGGTTAATATATTTTAGAAGGCGGGCTTATTATGTTGACCGCCTTGGTTAATATATATTAACCGAGGCGGTCGAACCTTATATGCCCGCCTCCGTTAATCATTAACGGAGGTGGGCATTTCCGACGACCGTCTTCCATAGACGGAGGCGGCCGGGCAACGATTAATGGAGGCGGGCGATATATGTGACCGCCTCCAATCACCTTTCGACAGTGTCTTGTAAAAAAGTTTTGTACTAGTGTCTGACTTGTCCGACCGGGGGTGACGCCATCGGTGACGTCATCCCTCCTCGTAGACACTTCGCCTCGCCTCACTGAGGGTGACATCATTGGTGATGTCATCCCTCCTCGGAGATGCTCTTTCTTTATTTGACCAAGGGCGCTGTGCTCTTGACAAAAGCAACACAACCCCGGCCATTCCCTCCACTGTGGGGACAGGACTGCCCAAGTATGGCCAATCGTGATGGCCCCTGTTGGGCTCAAGGTACAATGCCCATGCTACCTACTCACCGATTGGGACTCGCCATGCCTGCACAGGGCGTGTGCTGGCCATGCAAACAGGGGTCAGTACACTCTAAACGCTGTACGATAGGAGGCGGGGGTGCCTGGCCCTATTTTGCCAACCCTCTCCCATGCCCCAAATCAGGAAACAGGAGGCCCCCTGATCGTGGGGCACGTGGTTACAGTGAACCCAAAGGACGAATAGGTCCCAACAGCGTGCCAATGGCGCAATCTTTCCCGAGAAGGAAGACATACGAGGATTCGCGGCGCCCTCGGAGTCAACACTCCGTACCACGTGCACGCACTCTCCCTCTCCCTCTGTTGTATTCTGTCCTCTCTCCCTATGGTATAAAGGGAGAGAATACGCCTTGAAAGCCCAAGTTTGGTTTTGGTTAATTGATGACACCTATGGACTAACCCTATTTGCTAAGTGTGTGATCTAGCTAGGGTAATCCAAATTGACAAGTGGAGCTAGATGAAGAATCATGATGGATCAAGTGCTCCATGACTAAGGAAAAGAAGAAAGAGAAAAACAAAAATGGGCTCAAGGCAAAGGTATATCATAGGTCCATTTTTGGTTTAGTGATCAAGACACTATAGAGAGTGTGATCACATTTAGGATAGATAGCCGTACTATAAAGAAGGGAAAACTTGTTTCGATTGCGGTTATCATGTGTCACTAGGTTTGCATTGCATTCATATAAAATGAACCTAAGTGACACTAAAATTGTGAAACAAATCCAAGAAAATATCTTTGCAAAGGCTAACATAGGTGAACAAGTGTATGGATCACAAGGTGTTAGCACATGGAAGCTTGGAGAAGAAGAGAAGGCTCGGTTTGGAACTCAGAAGAGCTCCGGACGCAGGTCCGGACGCAAGTGACATGCGGTCCGGACCCTTGGACATGCGACCGGAGGCACACCCTAGCCCTCGGCCTCTCTGGACAGGAAGATCCGGACGCTGATGATCGTCTGGACGCGGACTCCGGACTCGCGTCCGGATGAAATTTGCTCTCTGGGTAGCGTCCGAACGCTGAGCTTGGTCCGGACGCAGGGCACCATACGCGCGACCGGAGCTAAGGAGCTCTCTGGATCGGCTCTACGTAGGGTCCGGACGCAAGGCGCGATGGTCCAGACCCCGACTGTTCACTGCGTTCGGAGAGACACAGTAGACACCAAGAAGGGCGCCAACGGGCGAATTCAAAATAGCAGAGGGTCTAGACGCATGCGCGATGGTCCGGACCCCCTATGCAACTTGCGTCCGGAGTCACGCAGAAAGTTGGGAAGAAGGAGCAAAACAGCTAGCTCGGTGGTAGAGGCTATATAAGTGTTTTGGCCGGCTCCTAGGGCACTCTCTTGCACCTCCCATTCATTTGATACACTTGTGCTTGCTTGAGATAGCCCCCAACTCATCTCTCTTTGCTTCAATTGCATTCTTGTGAGAGTTTGAGTGAACCAAGTGCATTGATCATTGCATTGCATCTTAGTGGCACTTGGTCATCGTCATCGCCGTGAGATTTCTTGTTATTCTTGGTGTTTGCCAACACCTAGACGACTTGACGATTGAGGAGAAGCTTCGGCGTGTGTTGGTGATTGTTCGCGGTCAACTTCATCGACTTGTGAGAGGGCTTGTACCCACCTCGGTGGAGTGCCAAAGGGTAACTCTAGTGAATTGCTCGTGTCATTGAGTTACTCTCATTTGGGTGGTTTCTTGTGGTGCCCGGTGTTGACGCAAAATATGACGCACTGCGCCTAACACACAACAAGCCGGAAAGCGTGGCTTCAATCGGGTGCTCGGGTGTTTCGAAATCCGAGAACATGCCAGTCAGTTTAACCTGAAAACTAACAAGAGATAAAACCGTCAAATACAAACTTGAACATGTCGGGTGAGACCAGACAGTTCCATATGTACGGCCCTAAAGCCACTTACAACGACATATAACTATAGAAGCTATCTGCCAACAAGTTTTATAGATGAATCGGCTAAGACAGGCACAAGGTGCTCAATGTATTGATAGTTGAATATGCATGCATGGAGAAATACGTACGAATGAATTATCATTAATTACGAATTGAGGCATAACCAAGCTCGGCAAACCAACTGAGTTGGGATCCATGATGAAGAAACATGTAAATAAACATGATTAAACTAATCTAAAGTCTGCGTCTGCCGCACGACACCCAACATTATCAAAGCTTAAACATGATTAACATGCATGAACCCGCAACATGTGATAATCTAGATTTAACCAATCCGGCTATTATAAACGTGAGATCCATTTGTATAAACGATATGAATGGCTACTGAAGCATGAACAGATCTATATAAAAAGATAAAGTTGAACCATATCAATCTAGATTGGGCAAAAGAGTGTTACGAATATATATATAAATATAAAAACATGCAACACGTAATAACTTAATGAATCTATTAGATCTTGCCAAGTCTAATAGAGCCGATAACTATCTTGCTTTTGTTAAGCATATTAAGCAAGCACCTGCCGCACGGTGTGTACTCATAAACAAAACATAAGCGAAGACTTCTTGGTTGTCAAGCAAAGATCTGCCGCACGATCATTGAAAACAAACAAGACTACTTGCATCAACATCTAAGTCCACCGCATGATACTAGACATGATAGCAAGGTTGCCGGGACTTACGGAGGTCGACGGATTGATGATTCCTCTCGAAGAACTAGACGACACGACAAAGGACTCGAAGTTGGCACGGGGCCGGTTATATTGTATTGGTTGTGAACAGTTTTTACAATGGCCAAGGGTTTATATTTATACCTGTTGACACCGTTTTTCAGCACGTGTCAAATGAGCTAAGGTTTGACTCGTCAGCGACCGTTCTCCATCGGTATCGGGAAATAATAAGCCAGTATTGCCGATGGGAATATGCTGCGGGAAGACTAAGTGTGCTGCCGATGGAGGCTGGATGGTTCTTGCCGACAAAAGTTAATTGGTGAAGTCGAATAACTTAAGCTATGAAGTTGCTAATGCCGATTGCTGACAGATTACCGATTGCCGATAAGGAGGTATTGCCGATTGCCGATGAAGAGTGGTTGCCGATTGCCGATAGGGACTGATTGGTGAAGACAATTACCAGTGCAAGGTTGCCGATCGTTAAGTATTGCCGATGCCGATGGGCATGAGGTGCCAATGAGTACAGGGTGATTTAGCGCCTGATATCAGCAGAAGGGTGCCGGTGGTCAAAGAAGGAAGTCACGGATTGAAGGGGTCTGCCGATGGAAAGTTTCCATCGAGGAGAGGTATAAGGAAACTGGTGATTTTGTACCAGTATTATTATAGTAGTTTGAGTCCGACTCTTGCATGAGTTGTTTATTTTCCTTTAAAATAGGTGTGTTTGTTTAGGAAAATAAATATTTTTATTTTAGATCCAACTCCTGCGTGAGTCAGTTTCCTTAAAGTTAGAGGTTTGTTTTAGGAAGGATACGAGTCGTGACTTTGTACAACTCTCCATGCGGGAGTATAAATATGTGCCCGAGGGCTACAAAAAAGACAATTAATCCAATATCAAACAAACCAATTTTACTCTTATTCTACTTTTATCGCAATTTACCCTTTACTGCATTAGCTGTAGTTTATCAATGAGTTCTTCAAGCTTCGACGGGCTGCATCACGTTGATCTCCGTCAAATCCTTGCAAGTTCCGCGTGGGAGTACCTCTGAGCTTTGGCATCCGGGCGCATCGCTGTTGCCTCGTTCAGCTCTGCTCTAGTTATCCTGATCAAGCCTCAATCCCAGCATCCGGGCGCATCGCCGTTGTCTAGATTGGATCTTGTTCTAGTTATCGTCCTTGTCGATTAACTGGTCAAATCGACTGGCACGCCTCCGGATATCGAATTTCGGGTATAAGCCCGAGGTGTTCGCAGATCCTGACGCTTTTTGTGTCAACAATACCTTGGTCATGACATGAGTCCTAAAAGGACATGACTACAAAACATTAAAGGAAAAACACGACACCTTTAACCCTAGTCTTTCTTTCGAAGTCTTTATTTCCTTAATCGTCGCGATGTCTGTCACCCGATTCGGCTCTTGCTTGCCGTTTTTGTCGCTTCTTCAACGGAAAACCATCCTTTCTCAGAATAGCCAACCGCACGATCATTTGCCGAATCTTTGGAGATTAACCAACCGCATAAATACTTGCCGAATTGCTCCGAAACTAGCCGATCGCAGGTATACTTGCCGAATGCTCCGAACACCCATCTCCTGCAGATTCACTGCGCGTCGGCCCACTTGTCATCTCCCTAAGCATGCCAAAATCCAGTGTTAACACACGCCCCCTCAATTTTGGGATAAAAATCATTTTATTCTGAAATTGACCACAAGCTCCCCTTTTCTTCTAGGTCAATACTATTCAATACCATAGCCGCCGCTCAGAAAAATTCGAGCTTCAGCGCACTCCTGTGTCCATCTCAGCCCTTCAATGGAGACTCAGGATGAAATCTCAGAGGTAAGTTTCATGCACCTTCACGCATTCGGCAATTCTTGATTGATTCCCCTATTCCTTCTCGGTTCATTCTTTTCTGATCTTCTTGAAGGAATACAAGAACGAGATTTTGATCCCCTATGCAGCGAATCCTGATTCCTATCTTCTTGGCCCGATGGGAAATCCTGACCCAACAGGGATCATCGAGAAAGAGACTCTAAGAATTCCTTTCAAATCTGGAGTCACCCCGCCTAACCGCTGGCAAAACACTTTCAAGACTTGGTCGTCTCCTCCAATCGTCGGATGGCGAAACTGGTACCGGAGAATGTTAGAAAAGAGCAGCAGCCATTGGGATAATCAAGACATCAATCACTGCCTAGAATTGTCTCTGTCAGAAATGCCTAGGAATGAATCACTTCTGATGGCAGCTTCCCACTTTTGGTCCAACACCATCAATGCTTTCGTTTTCGGCCATGGCATGATGATGCCTACTTTGGCCGATGTATTCATGATCACTGGCCTAAATGTGTCACAACCAGTATATCCCTTCAAGTATAAGGGCAAAAGCAACCAGAAAGCTGTCAGATCTGGAGGTGGATGGGCTGGATATATTCAGACCTATATGGAGGCATCTGGTGCTGTTTCTGACAAGGAATATAGAGCCTTCATGAATATGTGGCTGTGCAGATTCATCTTTTGTGGTAAATCTAACGAGCCAACCTTAAATCATATGGTAATGGCTAAAGACCTGGCTGCAGGTTCCTTGATACCTCTGGGCAAATACCTGTTAGGATCTGTCTACCATATGATGCACCAAATCACTGCCCAGATGCATTGAAATGTGGAAATTTCTTGCATAAGTGGCCCTTGGTGGTTTGTCCAGATGTGGCTGCAACTGTACATGCATCAGATAGTCTCTGTCCCTCTCCATGACTTGAGGTTTCCTTCAGTCAACTATGCTGAAGGCAGTGAAACAAAAACTAAGAATTGCCAAACTTACGGGGAAGCAGCATCTTCCATCACCATCGACATGGATATTAGACATCTTTTCAAATCATTTTTCAAGGGTTTTGACAATACACTTTGGCTCCCTTACAGAGAAAATGAGAATCTAACCCTTCCTTGCAAATTCAGCTACGAGACTAGCTGTCCTGATAAGGTAGCCACAGAGATCTTCAACTCTTTTATCAAACCCTGCATTCTGCCAGCCGAATTTCACCATTGGAGGTTAGTGCAACCTACCTATGTCTTGACACAAAAAGTGTCAGGATCTGCGAACACCTCGGGCTTATACCTGAAATTCGATATCCGGAGGCGTGCCAGTCGATTTGACCAGTTAATCGACAAGGACGATAACTAGAGCAAGATCCAATCCAGACAACGGCGATGCGCTCGGATGCTGGGATTGAGGCTTGATCAGGATAACTAGAGCAGAGCTGAACGAGGCAACAGCGATGCGCCCGGATGCCAACGCTCAGAGGTACTCCCACGCGGAACTTGCAAGGATTTGATGGAGATCAAGGTGATGCAGCCCGTCGAAGCTTGAAGAACTTGTTAAAAAGGTATAACTAATGCAAAAAGGGTAAATTGCGATAAAAAGTAGAATAAGAGTAAAATTGGTTTGTTTGATATTGGATTGATTGTTTTACACGTAGCCCTCGGGCACATATTTATACTCCCGCATGGAGAGTTGTACAAAGACACGACTCGTATCCTTCCTAAAACAAACTCCTAACTTTAAGGAAATTGACCCGCGCAGGAGTCGGATCTAAAATAACAATATTTATTTTCCTAAACAGACACACCTATTTTAAAGGAAAATAAATGACTCATGCAAGAGTCGGACTCAAACTACTATAATAATACTGGTATAAAACACCAGTTTCCTTATGTTTCTCTTCGATGGAAACCTTCCATCGGCAGATCCCTTCAATCTGCGACTTCCTTCTTTAACCACTGGCAACCTTCTGCTTACATCGAGCGTTGTCACCCTGTACTCATCGGCACCCCATGCCCATCGGCATCAGCAATACTTCCCGATCGGCAACCTTGTACTGGTAACTATCTTCACCAATAAGTCCCTATCGGCAATCGGCAACCACTCTTCATCGGCAATCGACAATGTTTCCTCATTGGCAATTGGCAATATCTCCTCATTGGCAATCGACAATGTCTCCTCATCGGCAATCGGTAACAACAACTCAGCCCATGCGACCTAACTTCACCAATTAACCTTAAGGACCATCTAGCCTCTATCGGCAACACACTTAGTCTTCCCGCAGCATATTCCCATCGGCAATACTGGCTCATGATTTCCCGATGCCGATGGAGAACGGCCGCTGACCAGTCAAGCCTTAGCTCATTTGACACGTGCTGAAAAACGGTGTCAACACATGCCCCCAGTTTCGGAGCATATAATACTTTACGTGCCGAAATTCTCTCTACTGTAGCCGTTGCTGTAGCCGTTACCTTCGAGATAAATGCACAGTTTCCTCGATCCCACGCGCGGAACCGCAATTTAATAATAAAATCCCTCGACTGTAGCACAAACAGTTGCAAGTCCCCTCGATCATCGCGCGCATCTACCGCGGGCCTCTCCACAGTGTGAACCGAAATCCCAAAATGCCCCTGAGTAAGCTTATAAAAGTTACCGGAATCCAATCTGTTTTTTACCCCAAGTCCATTTTCACTTTTACACCTGCCTTCGTCTTCAACCTCCGGCGACGCCTCCGAAGAACACCTGTTCGCCCGAGCAACAGTCCTCTCCGCAATCCAAAGACGAACCGCAAGCACACCTTGAACTCCAATGGCGATCCAAGTCGACATCCCCAAGGTAAGACCTTTTCTCTTCCTAATCCAACCTCCTGCTGGCTCTTTTCCGCATGAATCTAGAATCATCCCCGTTCCTTTTCTGATTCTTTCCTTTCTTTTCCTCGAACTCTAGGAACTGTACAACAAAGTAGTGATCCCGCTCGCTCAGTCCAACTTCAGCTGTCTAGGTCCAATGGGCAACCCTGACCCCAGTTACATAATCAACACGGAAACCAACCGCATCCCCTTTAGATCTGAATGCTTCAGTTTAGGGTTATGGAAGGATGCCTTCCGTTCATGGCCCAAGCCTACCAAGGGGTGGAAGAACTGGTACCTTCGGGTAACTAGAACACAGCAGGTGTACTGGGCAGAGCGCAACCTGGATCAATGCATTAGGCTATCCATTGCCGATATGCAGAAAAATGGGAATATGATGATAGCAGCCTCTTACTTCTGGTCCGACACTATGAATGCTTTTCTATTCAGACATGGACCAGCTACTCCTACCCTTGCCGATGTGCACATGCTGACCGGCCTGGACGTTTCTTCCGATGATGTCTCAACTTTATTTCATCGGAAAGCTGAACACAGAGTGAATACACAGAACATCGGCGGCTGGACCGGTTACATCCAAGAGCAGCAAAAGACCGGGTCGGTAAGCCAAAGGGAGCACGCCAACTTTCTAAACATGTGGTTAGAGAAATTCGTCTTCTGTGGCAAGACTATCGGACCGACCACCATGTATCTCCCAGCAGCAGAACTCCTTGCCGATGGAACAAGACTCCCTCTCGGCAGATACCTCCTCGGATCAGTATACCACCTCCTGCATCAAGTGTCCAAAAAACTATTGCTAGGTGAGTCCATCGGCAACCTTGGAGGCCCCTGGTGGTTTATCAATATGTGGCTGAATGCACACATGCACAAGGCCCTTCAGTTTGACCTGTTCGCTCAACGATTCCCAAGGGACATATCGGAAGATCACCAGTATAGGGATGATGAACCGGCAACTCGCCCCCTACTCAACTTTGGAGAGGCCATCATAGTATTGCTAGGAACCGATGCCGATACAGAGCAATTCGGCATGTTTTTTCAGAGGTTTTACAATGGAATTCCTGCCACAGAACGACTCTGGTGGCCATATGTCGACGAAGACAACCAATTCCCACTGCTATTCAATCTTACCGATGGGAATGTGCCTGAGAATCAAACAATCATGAAGGCCAGTATTGTCCCCCGTGCTATCCCAGTGAACATCTTTGGATCTGGGAAGAATGCCCCTCCATCGTTTGAATTCTATTACCCATCGGCAGCGGCGAGACAACTAGCCTTTGGTCAACTGCCGATTAAGCTCTGCTACTCCAAGGTGGTGAAGCCTAGGCAGACAATCTCCAGTGCTCTAGACTGGAATAAGGTCGTCAATCTTCCTCCCAGTGCTGATATATCAGACCTTGACCTGTCTTCCTAGTCGCCAACCTCCTTCATTACGAATGAGTACAAGTCCTGGTGGCAAGAATGGAGGCACCAATTATTTGCTAAGTCATCGCACTACTATCGGCACATGATCGACGCCAACCACATCGTCCCCAACAACACAGTAAGTCTCTGTCCCGATGCATTCCTTATCACTTCACTTTAATCATTGGCATCTGACCCCCTTATGCTTGACAGGTCGACGATCCAATTCCCCCGATGAGCAGGAGTGGCAAGCCCTTCAATCTTCGGATGATGAGTCCCATCTCACTCATCGGCAATAAAGCCCCCACGTTAGCTGCCTTCACTCCTCAACAGGTACCTACACCGACACCTGCAAAAGCCAAGGCTACATCGGCCGCTGCTGCTGCCCTGATACGGGTGTTTGTAGTAAACTCATCTTCACCTATACCGATTACATACTATTTTCATCGGCAATATTTACTTCGTATAACCTGTACCGAACATTTTCAGGCTATGAGGTCATCGGCAGCTGCTCCAAGCAGACAAGCACCTCCAAGTTCGGCTGCTGATGCCCCCCCAGTCTTCGTCGAAACGGGCTGGATCTCCTACTGCCGCGCCAAGGAAAAAGAGGCGTCTGAGACTAGCTTCCCCATCTTATCCATCGGCTTCAACTGCACCACCAACTGCCAATGCACCATCGGCAAGACCGTCGACGGCTCCTATTCCTGATCATCCACTGGACGACGTCCCTGACCAGGAGACAACTCCACCTGCTGCAGCGGCGGAGGCGGCATTGGCATCGGCACCGGCCGAAATCCCCGATGAGAGCATGGCGTCGCCACCACAGGAACCAACAACATCGGTATCCGCACCAGTGCCTACATCAGATGAAAGCCCTAACCAGGGGACGACTCCACTTGCCGCAACAGCGGTGGCGACATCGGCATCGGCGCCTTCACCAACTGAGATTCCCGATGAAAGAGCGGTGTTGCCACCAAGGGAGCTAGCTACTACGTCGGAAGCAATGCCGACAACAGCGCCACCAACACCAACGACTTCAGCAACAGCTCATTCATCAGCAACTGCTGCCGATCTCCAGTATGAAGCCGGACCATCTAACATACCAAGTCCTCGGCAAGAGATTAGCTTTAAGATGGTAAGTAGGCTACCGAGAAAACTCATAGCATGACCTTATGATCGGCACATTTTATGATCGGTATATTTTAACTTCTTCTTTTTCAGGCCCAAGACTCCCCAGACAACCTATTTTCCTTCGGCCTCAACCTCCAGGATGAAGATGAACACCAAGTCCCCGCTGGAGCAGATAGCCTGTTCTCTTTTGCTATCAATATTTTCGATGAGGACGAAGAGGAGCAAAGTTCTGCTCCAGCTCTATCGGCAGAAGTGAAATCCAAGCTCGAGGCATTACTCTCTCAGCTACAGACAGATACATCCCAGCTTGTTCAGGACTCGACCGCAGCAAGGGCAATTTTCAAAGATATCCAAGGCCAGCTACCTGCCGATGCAGAAGAGATTCTCCTCCAAGCAGCCTTTCTTGAGAGTCGTCGATTGCAATACCAACGGGCCTCAAGCCGCATTGCCAACAGGAATGCCCAATCCAAACTCACGGAAGAAATGCTTAAGTTCAAGCAAATTGCCGATGAGAAGCACAAGAACATCAGCCAAGTGGAAGCTTCCGGCACTGACCTTGAACAGGCATTTACCCAATTATTGGCAAGAAAGGAAGAGCTGCAGGCCGAACTGAGAAAAGTTGAAGAAGCTTTGAACGCTGTCAGCCAGGAAAGAGCCCAACTTCCTGACACCATCATGGCTCTGCGGCAAGAAAGGGACAGCAATGCCCGACAAGCCATCGCTCTAAAGAAAAAGATCAAGTCGGTTGAAGGATCTGCCGATGAGGATGCTAAGGAGATAGAGGAGATAGAACAAATTCGCCTGCGTGCGATATCAGTCATCCACTCCCTGTTGTAACTTGTTAAATTCTGTCACATCGGCAAATGTAATATTGATACTTGGTCTTGCTCTGCAATATAATGTCAATATGCTTTTACCGATGTATTAAAACTTTCCTTTCATCGGCATTCCAACGAGCATGCTATACGTCGACTCCTTCGAGAGTTTCTAGAATGTAAGCATAGCTGGGAACAAGACTGTCTTATCCGATAAGGACTTCCCCACTTAAGAAATCGTTTTCCAAGCTTAGAATTTAGTCCCAATCGGTAAAATCAAATCACACCAGAGTACTATCGGCAAACTCTTTTACCTAGTTATCGGCAACCATTACCGACACCATGACTTACCGAATCGGCCAAAATCCTCCCTGGGTCATTCCAACCTTTTAGCGGACCCTGGTAATCAACCCGATTGTAGCAATAATCGGCAACGAAGTTTCATACTTCCATCGGAACAAAATTAAGACGATGCCGATAGACCCACCGAAGAAAGTACAAGGAGCAACCTCTAAAATACTTGCGCCATAGATTTAATCATCGCACACAAGCACGGCAACATCATTCTTTCAATTGTTTTCCCCTGGCAGTTAACAAATTCACCGGCAGTGCCGTCTTTAACACACAAACTGTTTACTCAACCGGCCGGTGCCCCCAAATATAACAATTGGAACCGCCAAAGTTCGTCGATTGCCCCTCCCAAGTTAAAACATCCAAGATCATTGACCCCGATTATGCCATCGGCAATATATTGACATCCGCCGATGAATCTCCATCCTTGCGCTTCGGCCTCCACTACTTTTCCCTTAAAGGAATTTTAGTATCATATAAGTCATTATGGCGTTGGCGCTGAATCCTTCTCTTTTGGGCCTTGGTCAGACCCTTAGGGCACCACTGAGGGAGTCTGGTCTTCCAGACAGGCTGGTGCCGCCTCTCATTGTTTGCATCGGCTCTTTTCCCGATGCTTGGACTTCTGGAGAGCACGTCTTCGGGTACTCTCGCATTGGCCATCTCCTCAGGCTCCCCCTGCTCAACACGCCTGCCAAGTCTGCTATGGGCACTAAACTTGCCCCCCAGCCGGTCATGCACCAACCTCCTCCCTCTGAGTGGCTTGGCGTATCTGGATGCCCGATCATCAAAACAAGGTTCCTTACCTGACTGATCGACAGTGTAATACCTGTTGCATTCAGGACAGTTATCGGCAGTAGGCAGCTTAATGCCTTCTTCCCAACAGTGAACGAAGAAGGGACACCTCCAGTGATCCTTCTGCCGAAGCCGTTCCTGTTCCTTCTCTTCCTGCCGATGTCGCTCCTTTTGCGGTTGCTGATACTCTTTCCTTGGCTGTTTGTGAGTGATTATAACGCCAGGGCCTTGTTGGTACTGCTACCTTCATCGGCAATTCTTTTGCCTTCCCTGTCATCGACAAACTTTTCTGCATCACGTTTAGCCACTTGATGATCAGGATCTACCGATGCACTTTTTCTGGCAGCATCCGATGTCAGCACCTTAGTCTTTCCACTGGTCTCCACCATATTATTTGGGAACAGGCGCTGATCAATCTCCATTGGTTTCTGGACTTTAGGATTTTAAAATTTGATTCGTCCAGAGTCAATCTTTGACTGCAGCTGCTGCCTGAACACTTTGCAGTCATTGGTACTATGAGAAGTCGAATTGTGCCATTTGCAGTACCCGATCTCCTTAAGTTCCTCAGCTGATGGAATTACTTGATTAAGGGCTAGTTTAATTCGCCCTTCCTGGAGCAATAAGTCAAATATCCCATCGGCCTTCGCGACATCGAAGGTGAACCTTCCAGTCTTTTTCTGGCCGAGCGCACCAGGTACCAATTCCTCATTTTGCACCCATTCAACAGTGCCGATATTCACCTCCTCATCTGACTCAGAATCCCCTTGTCCAACGAAGAGCACCGTTACGTTCCGAGTCTTCCTGGGCTCGAATGATTCAACGCCCTGATCGGCCTCTATGATATCGAAGGTGAATTTCTCCACCTCAGGGACGCTGATACTCGGCTCTTCGTCCGAATCCGAAGCTTCCATTCTCTCGGTCGAAAACACCTTTGTGTCTGGATCTTGCCGATGCGCAGACTCGCTTGCTGGCCGAGCAGATAGATGCACTTCTTCACATCTTTGTATTAAACAGGCCGGAACAACCGACACATCAGCAACACCAATCTGTTGAATATTATGCATCGGCTTATTAACCGATGAGCAATTCTGGACGCCTACTGGCTGAGCAGGTTGATGTATTTCCTCAGGTCTTGACATCAAAGTACTTGAAATGATTGGTGCGTGCCCAGTACCAATCATCAAAACATTATGCATCGGCTGCGTTGCCGATGGGCCATTTTGTACGGTTTCTGGCTTGTGTTGTGGCATCATACTCATCGGTTTCTGCACCGATGTCTCATTGTATACGTTCACTTGCGAGTATTGCGATGTAGTGTTTATCGGTTGATGTACCGATACTTCATTCTGAAGATTTGCTGGATGATGCTGCGGAGCTCCTGCCACTTGGTACGTAGGCTGCGCATATTGCTGCTGAATTGGTAATTGACCGATCCAACCTGCATTAGGTGTCATCGGCACGTGACTTACCGATGGCTGAGAACCAGCTAACTCTAGCAACCCTTGTACCCTTGGATGATAGCTTTGATTTGCAGGTGCCATAGGTTGAGCAACTATTGCCGATGCAGGCTGATTGACACTCGACATGCCTTGTTGCATCGGCCAAGAATTCGCCGGCGGCTGATATCCAACAGACGCTTGTCGTTCTTGTACCCTTGGATGATCGCTTTGACTCGTGGGTACCACAACTTGAGCAGTCATTGCCGATACAGATTGATTGACAATCAGCATACCTTGTTGCATCGGCCAAGAAGTTGCCGATGGCTGATAGCTAGCTGACGCTTGTCGCTCTTGTGGCGCCAGATAATTAACAGCATGGCTACCTTGGTTAGCAGATGTTCCAGTTTGAAGAGTCATTGCCGCCATAATTTGACTTGCAGCGGCTGGGCCTTGTTGTATCGGCAAGTGATCTGTCGATGGTTGGGCATAAGGCACTCTGGGTACTGCCATTTGAACATTCCTTGCTAGCAACTGCACCGTTGGGGAAGATGTAGTATAATGCATCATTGGAACCATCGGCTGTACAGGTGTTGCCGATGCCATAGTGTTGACACCGTTTTTCGACACGTGTCAAATGGGCCAAGGCTTGACTGGTCAGTGGCCATTCTCCATTGGCATCAGGAGAATTTTTGAGCCGATGTTGCCGATGAGAAAGTGCTGCGGGAAGACCAAGTGCGTTGCCGATGGAAGCTGATGAGCTTTGCCAACAAGTTAATTGATGAAGTCTTGCTGAAACTGATTGCCGATGAAAAGTCATCGCCGATGGCTTGCCGATTGCCGATGGAGGATGGTTGCCGATTGCCGATAAGGGCTGGTTGCCGATTGCCGATGGAAGATGGTTGCCGATTGCCGATAAGGGCTCATTGCCGATTGCCGACAAAGAGATGCTGCCGATTGCCGATCGGGAAAGTATTGCCGATGCCGATGGGCGTGACTTAGCACTTGGCGGCAGCGGAGGATTACAAGTGGCCAAAGAAGGACGGTGCGGATTGAAGGGGTCTGCTGATGGAAAGTTTCCATCGAAAGGAAGTATAAAGAAAACTGACGTCTTGTACCAGTATTATTATAGTAGTTTGAGTCCGACTCTTGCATGGGTCGTTTATTTTCCTTTAAAATAGGTGTGTTTGTTTAGGAAATAAATATTGTTATCCAGCTCCTGCGCGAGTCAGTTTCCTTAGAAGTAGGAGTTTGTTTTAGAAAGGATATGTGTCATGTCTTTGTACAACTCTCTATGCGGGAGTATAAATATGTGCCCGAGGGCCATGAAAATAGACAATCCAATTCAAAAACAAACCAATTTTATCTTATTCTACCTTTTTATCGCAATTTACCCTTTTTATGCATTAGTTATAGCTATCAACGAGTTCTTCAAGCTTTCGACAGGCTACATCACCTTGATCTCCGTCAAATCCTTGCTAGTTCCGCGTGGGAGTACCACTGAGCTTTGGCAATCCGAGCGCATCGCTGTTTGCCTCGTTCAGCTCTGCTCTAGTTATCCTTGATCAATCTGAGCCTTGACGTCCGGGCGCATCGCTGTCATCTCGTTCAGTTTGTTCTAGTTATTAGCCTTGTCGATTGATTGGTCAAATCGACTGGCACGCCTCCGGAATACCGAGCTTTGGGTAATAGCCCAAGGTGTTCACAGATCTGACGCTTTTTGTATCAACACATAGGAATCTTCCACCCTGCATGGTTATCCTGGACCAATCTGGACTCAGCAGATAGACTTGGAAACATACCGTATCCCCACAGGTTGGCAGAAGTTGGCTGATTCTGAGTTGTAGGTCCAGACATTGTTGAGGCCACCAGATTTGTATTTACCTGAGTAATACTTGCCGGGTTCAATCTTGGTGGCGCGATCTCATCGGCAGATCGACTCATAATTGGTGTGTACACCTTTGGAACCGCCGATGGAATCGCAACAAATGCCGATCTGAGTTGACGATGCTCTGGACCAACATAATATGGTACCTGTCCGCCCTTGCGAGCTTGCTTAATGGCATCGTATACAACATCGAACAGTACATTGGATTGGCTAATTAATACATTATTGAATGCAGAATTAACCATCTCTTGTATTTTACCAGGATCGGCGTCGAAAGTGACCTGCCGTGGCGACGGCGGATCTTGCTTCTGTTTAGGCTGAAGGATTTGAGATACAACCGCTTGTACTCCTCCATTGCCTGCTCCATAGCCTACTTCTGATGATCTGTCAGATCTGCTTTGGAGACTTCAATGACACTCCTTGGATCAACCATGATAGATGTGTAGATTTGTATAATCTTGTCCCACCGAGCGTGCCAAAAGAGGTGTTGACACAAAAAGCGTCAGGATCTGCGAACACCTCGGACTTATACCCGAAATTCGATATCCGGAGGCGTGCCAGTCGATTTGACCAGTTAATCGACAAGGACGATAGCTAGAGCAAGATCCAATCCAGACAACGGCGATGCGCCCGGATGCTGGGATTGAGGCTTGATCAGGATAACTAGAGCAGAGCTGAACGAGGCAACAGCGATGCGCCCGGATGCCAAGGCTAAGAGGTACTCCCACGCGGAACTTGCAAGGATTTGACGGAGATCAAGGTGATGCAGCCCCTCGAAGCTTGAAGAACTCGTTAAAAAGCTATAACTAATGCAAAAAGGGTAAATTGCGATAAAAAGTAGAATAAGAGTAAAATTGGTTTGTTTGATATTGGATTGATTGTTTTACACGTAGCCCTCGGGCACATATTTATACTCCCGCATGGAGAGTTGTACAAAGACACGACTCGTATCCTTCCTATAACAAACTCCTAACTTTAAGGAAATTGACCCGCGCAGGAGTCGGATCTAAAATAACAATATTTATTTTCCTAAACAGACACACCTATTTTAAAGGAAAATAAACGACTAATGCAAGAGTCGGACTCAAACTACTATAATAATACTAGTATAAAACACCAGTTTCCTTAGGCTTCTCTTCGATGGAAACTTTCCATCGGCAGATCCCTTCAATCTGCGACTTCCTTCTTTAACCACCGGCAACCTTCTGCTTACATCGAGCGTTGTCACCCTGTACTCATCGGCACCCCATGCCCATCGGCATCAGCAATACTTCCTGATCGGCAACCTTGTACTGGTAACTGTCTTCACCAATCAGTCCCTATCGGCAATCGGCAACCACTCTTCATCGGCAATCGACAATGTTTCCTCATTGGCAATCGGCAATATCTCCTCATTGGCAATCGGCAATGTCTCCTCATCGGCAATCGGTAACAGCAACTCAGCCCATGCGACCTAACTTCACCAATTAACCTTAAGGACCATCTAGCCTCTATCGGCAACACACTTAGTCTTCCCGCAGCATATTCCCATCGGCAATACTGGCTCATGATTTCCCGATGCCGATGGAGAACGACCGCTGACCAGTCAAGCCTTAGCTCATTTGACACGTGCTGAAAAACGGTGTCAACACTATGAATTCTATAATCCCAATATGACCTCTAGGCAACTAGGAGACAGTTGCCCCCAAGACCCTTCTTCTCAACAACTATAAGATACAGAGAACTGATCACAAATGAAATAGAAGCCAAAAAAGGCTTTGAGCTTGGACTAGACCTGCCAACATATGAACCCTCTCCATTTGGGATAGTAGATGTTGCTCACCCTCTTTTTGCTTCCTGGTGGCAAGAGTGGCACAATCATATCTTCAACATACCAGTGCACCCTCTATGTGAAGATCTGTAGCCCCAATTTGCTTCTGATAGTGAGGTAATTTTATCATACTTGTTACTTCCTGCCTTTGAATTCACCTCTTTCTTATTTTAAAATTTGGCTATGCACAGGACTTCGAGCCAACTCTTCCTAACAAAGCAGTTCAGTACTATTCAACTGGACCCAATCCTGCATTGGGTTTCAATGCTCCAACCCTGACAATCTTCATGAAGATCCCTGCAGCTGAGACTACTGCACTTTCAGGAGGAGAAGGCAAAAGAAAGACACTTGAGAATGTTCATGTGTTTAGAAGAGTAAGATCCAAGACAGTCAAGCGGTCTCCTAAGGTATGAATCTCCTATTCGGCAATAAATCTTATCCAGCAATAGCTCTGACTATTTTTAGCTTAATCATTCCTATTGCAGCCACATGTTGACATTCCAGGATCAAGCAATGCCTCAACAACAGTAGAAATCCCTCCTCAAGCTCCTACTGAGGATGCAGAGACTCATGAAACCAAAGATGTAGAAACTCATGAAGTTGAAAACACAGAAGCTTGTGAAGCTACCGAACACATTGGTAACATCATTCGGCTAATCACCTCCTTCTTCTTACATGATATCTATCTCCTATTCCCCATACCTTATCATCTGCACTATTGGAAACAGATAAAATTCTAGAAGATTTGGCAAGAGAAACTTCCTCTGGTCCAGTTTCAGACTCACCACCTTTGAATATTCAGTTAAGCCCTCAAACAGGTCAGGACACCACCCATTCTGAGGATCAACCAAGACAGCAGGTAATATTTTGCCTCAAACTATTCTTTTAGTACGCTCTTCCATTCGGCTAACACCTCTCCCTTTTTTTCTCAAGAAGACTATCAAGCCGACTACCAGCTATTCCTTCACTATTGAGGATTTCATCAATGAAAAAGATGAAGAAGCCACCTCCCAGCAGACCTTGTCAATGGAAAATCAAGCTCGACTGAAGGATATAGCTAATCTACTGAACAAGGATATCAACATATTGGTTCAAGATTCAGATCAGATAAAAGATCTCCTTGAACTCATTAACCAAGATCTTCCACCTATCCTTAAGGCCTCTCTGGAGTCTGCAGCTCATCTTGATGATTACTTTGCTGTGGTGAAAAGGGCAAATAAAAATATAGCCTCCAGGTCTGGCTTACAGAACAACAAGTCTATGAAGAAGCAAGAAGCTAAAGCCTTGCATTCCCAAATTCAATATGCTAAGAAATCACTTGTAACTCTGGAGCCTGAGCTGAAAATTATGGAGGATGAGAAAATCAGGCTAGAGGTTCAGTTAGCCGAACTGAATGTCAAAATTCAATCTCACAAAGCCAAGATAGCAGATTTGCCAAACTTCATAGAGGCAACTTCATCAAAGATATCATCTGTCCTTAAATAAAACCAACAACTCAAGGCAAAGTTGTCTAACATTCAAAGCTCTGAGGATGAAGAGCAGAAGGTGATGAGTAATGTCAACCGAATCAGAGCTGATGCTTTAGATGCCATCTACCAGCTTCTGAGTTAGCGAAAACATGGATTTGTAATAGTTTAATCATGATATATTCTGTTTCGAAACAATCGGATATCTCTAGCTTTACCTCTATACACTTCTGTTTGTATAATGTAATCAACTTTTATCCTCCAGATCAGAACACAACCGACTTTATTTAGCTTTCCGAATCAAAGAAATAGCCGATCGTCACTGCCTTCCTGACTTAAGAAAATAGCCGACCGATTCTCGGCTTACCTGAGCCTGGCCCAGTCCAGTAATGGCCCATCCGAGTGGGAAAACCCTAACTCGTCGCTTGGTATTCCCCCTCGGCTTATAAGTAAAACCGTCCTACTTCCGCCCTCATCAACAGTTTCAGTCCAACAGTCTCGCCTTCGTCTCCCATTTTCTCCACCTGTATCAATTCACAGGAAACTTAGCCTGCACAGTAGCAATGGCGGGAGGCGACAACCGTGGTAAATGCCATGCCGAAGGGGAAGCTGAAGGGAGCCGATCATGGCGCAACCGGCAGCGTGGGTAAGAATTGGTTTCTTGCCCCCTTGCATTTTGTTCTTTGTTCATTTCTCTTAGCCCGATTCCTGTTCTTATTTCACTAGGATCAATGTGATCTCCTCCAGCTGTAGCATTACCTTCCCTTCGGCGACAGTGGACCAACCAGGGACTCCATCATCTGGTTCCTATGGGTCCTCAGGCTCTTGGGATTCGGATTCGGGTGCTATGGACGTCCCCTACACCCACGCGGAGGCGGTCGCTTTCAAGGGCGAAAGGAATGAGGCTCGAGGAGAGTTGGAGAAGATCTCCAAGCAATATGGCATCGATCAACTCGAGTGGGAGAATCAACGGAAACAGTTCTGTGATGCCATCACCGGTTAGTACAGATATGTCTATTCCATTTCCCCCCTCTTTGATTCATTTGTTCACCCGATTAGCGTCTTCTTTTTTTAGCGCTCTCTGCAGAGATCGTGTTGACACCGTTTTTCAGCACATGTCAAATGAGCTAAGGTTTGACTGGTCAGCGGCCGTTCACCATCGGCATCGGTAAAGTATGAGCCAATATTGCCGATGGGAGTATACTGCGGGAAGACTAAGTTTGATGCCGATTGCCGATAAAGAGGTATCGTCGATTGCCGATGAAGAGTCCTTGCCGATTGCCGATGGGGGTCATTGCCGATTGCCGATGAAGGGTGGTTGCCGATTGCCGATCGGAAAAATATTGCCGATGCCGATGGGTGTGACTTAGCACTTGGTGGCAGCAGAAGACTACCGGTGGCCAAAGAAGGAAGTCGCAGGGGTCTGCCGATGGAAAGTTTCTATCGAAGAGAAGCATAAGGAAACTGGTGTTTTACCAGTATTGTTATTATTATGGTAGCTTGAGTCCGGCTCTTGCATGAGTCGTTTATTTTCCTTTAAAATAGGTGTGTTTGTTTAGGGAAATAAATATTATTGTTTTAGATCCGACTCCTGCGTGAGTCAGTTTCCTTAAAGATAGGAGTTTGTTTTAGGAAGGATATGAGTCGTGTCCTTGTACAACTCTCCATGCGGGAGTATAAATACGTGCCCGAGGGCCATGGAAAAGATAATCAATCCAATCAAAAAAAACAAACCAATTTTATCTTATTCTACTTTTTATCGCAATTTACCCTTTTTGTATTAGTTTTAGCTTATCAACGAGTTCTTCAAGCTTCGACGGGCTGCATCATCTTGATCTCTGTCAAATCCTTGCAAGTTCCGCGTGGGAGTACCTCTGAGCTTTGGCATTCCGGGCGCATCGCTGTTTGCCTCGTTCAGCTCTGCTCTAGTTATCCTTGATCAATCTGAGCCTTGACGTCCGGGCGCATCGCTGTCGTCTCGTTCAGTTTGTTCTAGTTATCATCCTTGTCGATTGATTGGTCAAATCGACTGGCACGCCTCCGGAATACCGAGCTTTGGGTAATAGCCCGAGGTGTTCGCAAATACTGACGTTTTTTGTGTCAACACCTCTTTTGGCACACTCGGTGGGACCCGATTATATAAATTATATATTTATCATGAGTAATCCAAGGAGTGTCACTGAAGTCTCCATAGCAGATCTGACAAATTATCAGAAGCAGGCTATGGAGCTGGCAATGGAGGAATACAAGCGCTCATATCTTAGATCCTTCAGCCTAAACGGGATCGGCGAAGCAGTACAGAAGCAAGATCCGCCGTCGCCACGGCAGACTATTTTCTACACCGATCCTGGTAAAGTACAAGATACGGTTAATTATGCATTAAATAATGTATTAATTAGCCAATCCGATGTGCTGTCCAATACTGTGTGCAATGCTGTTAAGCAAGCTTTCAAGGGACAGGCACCATATTATGTTGGTCCAGAGTATCGTCAGCTCGGATCGGCATCTGCTGCAACTCCATCGGCGGTTCCAAGGGTGTTTACACCAATTATGAGCCAATCTGCCGATGAGATCGCACCACCAAGATTAAGCCCAACAAGCACTGCTCAGGTGAACGCAAATCTGGTGGCTTCGACAATGTCTGGACCTGTGATTCAGAATTAGCCAACTTCTGCCAGCTGGTGGGGATACGGTATGTCTCCAAGACTATCTTCTAATTCCAGATTGGTCCAAGATCACCATGCAGGATGGAAGGTTCCCATGGCATCGGCAACGTCTGCACAGCCGATGATTCCAATGATACACTATGTTACATCTTCTCCAACGGCGCAGGTGCCAACAGGGAATCTACAAACGGCAATACCCGGGGGGTCGTACGCCCAACCGTCGGCAAGTCATTTGCCGATACAACAAGGCCCAGCAATCGCAAATCAACCCATGGCAGCAATGGTTCTTCAAACTGGAACACTTGCTAATCAAGGTAGCTATGCTGTTAGTTATCCGGTGCCACAAGGACAACAGGCACCAGCTGGATATCAGCCATCGGTAACTTCTTGGCCGATGCAACAAGGTATGCCGATTGACAATCAATCTGTATCGGCAATGACTACTCAAGTTGTGGTGCCCGCAGGTCAAGGCGATCATTCAAGGGTGCAACAGGAACAAGCTTCAGTCGGTTATCAGCCATCGGCAAATGCTTGGTCAACGCAACAAGACGCACCAATAGTTGATCAGCCTATATCGGCACATTTGTGGTCGATGCAGCAAGGCATGTCGAGTGTCAATCAGCCTGCATCGGCCATGGCCGCTCAGCCTGCGGTACCTGCAAATCAAAGCGATCATTCAAGGGTACAAGAAAGACAGATGTCGGTTGGCTATCAACCGATGGTAAATTCTTGGCCGATGCAACAAAGCGTGTCAGATGCCGGTCAGCCTGCATCGGCAATGGTTGGCTAGCCTATGGTACTTGCAGATCAACGCTATCATCCGGGGGTACGAGGGTTGCAGGAGTTAGCTGGTTGCCAGCCATCGGTAAGTCACGTGCCGATGTCACCTAATGTAGGTTGGATCAGTCGATTACCGGTTCAGCAACAAGTTGTACAGCCTGAACACCAAGTGGCAGGAGTTCTGCGGCACCCAACGAGTCTTCCGAATGAAGTATCGGTACATCAATCGATAAGTACTACACTGCAATACTCGCAGGAAAAAGCGTACAATGAGATATTGGTACAGCAACCGATGAATGCAATAAATATAACGCCACAGCGCAAGTTAGCAACGGTGCAAAATTACTCATCGGCAATACAGCCGATGCATGGTGTTATCATGACTAGTGCTGTGCACGCACCAATCATCCCAGGTGCTTTGACGTCAAGACCTGGAGGGATAGATCAGCATACTCAGCCGGCAGGCATCTAGAGTTGTTCATCGGTTAATCAGCCGATGCACAATATTCGACAGATTGGTGTTACTGATGTATCGGTTGCTCCGGCTTATTCATCACATAGATATGAAGAGGTGCATCGACCTGCTCCACTGGTTAGTGAGTGTTGACACCGTTTTTTGGCACGTGTCAATATAATCTAAGGATTGTGCCGATCGGCAAGAAGCTGGTTGTTGTTCCTTATCGGCATCGGGATATTATCGGTCAGACTGCCGATAGAAGCAAAAATGTTGCTGATGAGGACAAACTTGTTGCCGGTAGAGGCAGGACTTGATAAAGACGAGTCATCAGTGCAAGATTGCCGATGAAAAGATGTTACCGATTGCCGATCGGGGAAGCATTGCCGATGCCGATTGCCGATAAGGTTGATTGGTGAAGTCAAGTCGCCTGGGCTGTAAAGTTGCTGTTGCCGATTGCCGATGAGGAGATGTTGCCGATTGCCGATCGGGAAGTATTGCCGATGCCGATGCCGATGAGTACAGGTTGACTTAGCGCTTGGTGTCAGCAGAAGATTACCAGTGGCCAAAGAAGGGAGTCGCGGATTGGAGGGATCTGCCGATGGAAAGTTTCCATCGAAGAGAAGAATAAGGAAACTGGTGTTTTGTACCAGTATTATTATAGTAGTTTGAGTCCGACTCTTGCGTGAGTCATTTATTTTCCTTTAAAATAAACGTGTTTATTTAGGAAAATAAATATTATTGTTTTAGATCCGACTCCCGCGTGAGTCAGTTTCCTTAAAGTTAGGAGTTTTGTTTTAGGGAGGATACGTGTCGTATCTTTGTACAACTCTCCATGCAGGAGTATAAATATGTCCCCGAGGGCTACGTGTAAAATCAATCCAATCAAAAACAAACCAATTTTATCTTATTCTACTTTTTATCGCAATTTACCCTTTTTGCATTAGTTTTAGCTTATCAACGAGTTCTTCAAGCTTCGACGGGCTGCATCATCTTGATCTCCGTCAATCCCTTGCAAGTTCCGCGTGGGAGTACCTCTGAGCTTTGGCATTCCGGGCGCATCGCTGTTTGCCTCGTTCAGCTCTGCTCTAGTTATCCTTGATCAATCTGAGCCTTGACGTCCGGGTGCATCGCTGTCATCTCGTTCAGTTTGTTCTAGTTATCATCCTTGTCGATTGATTGGTCAAATCGACTGGCACGCCTCCGGAATACCGAGCTTTGGGTAATAGCCCGAGGTGTTCGCAAATCCTGACGCTTTTTGTGTCAACACCTCTTTTGGCACGCCCAGTGGGACCCGAATATACAAATCATACTGTTGACAGTGTTTTTCAACACGTGTCAAATGGGCTGGGGCTTGACTGGTCAGTGGCTATTCTCCATCGGTATCAGGAAAAGTTTGAGCCGATATTGCCGATGGAAGAGTGCTGCGGGAAGACCAAGTGCGTTGCCGATGAAGACTGGATGATCTTTGGCGACAAAGGTCAATTGGTGAAGTCTTGCTGAAGCTGATTGCCAAGGAAGTCATTGCCGATGGCCGATGAAGAGTCATTGCCGATTGCCGATGAGGGGTCATTACCGAGTGCTGATGAAGGGTGGTTGCCGATTGCCGATAGGGGATGATTGGTGAAGTTACCAGCGCAAGGTCGCTAATCGGAAATGTTGCCGATTGCCGATCAGGAAAGTGTTGCCGATGCCGATGGGCGTAACTTAGCACTTGGTGGCAGCAGAAGACTACAGGTGGCCAAAGAAGGAAGTTGCAGGGATCTGCCGATGGAAAGCTTCCATCGAGGAAAAGTATTAAGGAAACTGGTGTTTTACCAGTATTGTTATTATGGTAGTTTGAGTCCGGCTCTTGCATGAGTCATTTATCTTCCTTTAAAATAGGTGTGTTCGTTTAGGAAATAGATATTGTTATCCGGCTCCTGCGCGAGTCAGTTTCCTTTAAAGTAGGAGTTTGTTTTAGGAAGGATACGTGTCGTGTCTTTGTACAACTCTCCATGCGGGAGTATAAATATGTGTCCGAGGGCTATGAAAAGAACAACCAATCTAATTCAAAACAAATCAATTTTATGTTATTCTACCTTTTATCGCAATTTACCTTTTACTGCATTAGTTATAGCTATCAACGAGTTCTTTCAAGCTTCGACGGGCTGCATCACCTTGATCTCCGTCAAAACTTCATAAGTTCCGCGTGGGAGTACCTCTGAGCTTTGGCAATCCGGGCGCATCGTTGTTTGCCTCGTTCAACTCTGCTCTAGTTATCCTTGACCAATCTGAGCCTTGACGTCCGGGCGCATCGTTGTTGTCTCGTTCAGTTTTGTTCTAGTTATCATCCTTGTCGATTGATTGGTCAAATCGACTGGCACGCCTCCGGAATACCGAGCTTTGGGTAATAGCCCGAGGTGTTCACAGATCCTGACGCTTTTTGTGTCAACACATACATCTATCATGGATGATCATACTGGCATCAATCCGAAGAACATCATCGGAGTCTCCGAAGCCAATCTGAGAGATGATCAGAAGCAGGCTATGGAGCAAGCTATGGAGGAGTACAAGCGGGTATATCTCAAATCCTTCAGCCTAAACAGAATTGGCGAAGCAGTCCAGAAGCAAGATCCGCCGTCGCCGCGGCAGATCACTTTCGACGCCGATCCTGGTAAAATACAGGAGATGGTTAATTCTGCATTTGATAATGTATTAATTAGCCAATCCAATGTGTTGTCCGATGCTGTATGCAATGTTGTCAAGCAGACTTTCAAGGGACAGGCACCATATTATGTTGGTCCAGAGTATCGTCAACTCGGATTGACATTTGTTACAATCCCATCGGCGGTTCCAAGGGTGTCTTCACCGATTATGAACCGATCTGCCGATGAGATCATGCCACCAAGATCAAGCCCAGCAAGCTTTACTCAGGTGAATACAAATCTGGTGGCCTCAGCAATGTCTGGACCTGTCATCCAGAATCAGTCAACTTCTGCCAACTGGTGGGGATATGGTATGTCTCCGAGTCCATCTACTGATTCCAGATTGGTTCGAGATAACCATGCAGGCTGGGAGATCCCTGTGACATCGGCAATACGTGTACAGCCGATGGTTCCAGTGATGCATTATGCTACATATTCTCCGACGGTACAATTGCCAACAGGGAATCTTCAAATGGCAATACCCAGAGTGCCTTACGCTCAACCACCATTTGCCGATGCAACAAGGCCCATCAGTTGCAAGTCAACCCATGGTGGCAATGAATTACCTGGCGCCACAAGGACGACAGGCATCAGCTGGTTATCAGCCATCGACAAATTCTTGGCCGATGCAACAAGGCATGCCGATTGTCAATCAGCCTGTATCGGCAATGGCTGCTCAACCTATAGTACCCACAAATCAAGGCTATCATCCAAGGTACAAGGGCTACAAGAGTCAGGTGGTTATCAGCCATCGGTAAGTCATATGCCGATGACATCTAATGTAAGTTGGATCGGTCAATTACCGATTCAGTAGCAAGTTGTGCAGCCTGGACACCAAGTGGCGAAAGCTCTGTAGTGTCATCCGGCGAGTCTTCAGAATGAAATATCGGTGCATCAACCGATAGGTACTACACCAAAATACTCGCAAGTGAATACGCACAATGGGACATCGGTACAAAAACCGATGAATATAATGCCACAGCACAAGCCAGTGAGTGTGCAAAATTGCCCATCGGCAACTCAGCCGATGCATAGTACTCAGATGACTGATACTGCGCGTGAGCCAATTCCTTCAAGCACTTTGGCGTCAGGACCTGAAGAAGTATATCAACCTACTCAACCGGTGGATGTTCAAAGTTGCCCATCGGCCAATCAGCCGATGCATAATATTCAACAGACTGGTGCCACAAATGTGCCAATTGCCCCGACATGTTTACTGCAAAGATACGAAGAGGTGCATCGATCTGCTCAACCAGTGCATGTGCAGGATCAAGATGCATACTTAGCCGATAAGATTGCCGAAGTAGCGAAGGAGCAATTCGGTATCAAGCCTAAAGTTGATACATGTTCTTATCGGGCTCCATACCCTCCAGCTTATGATTTAATCCCTTTCCCGAATCGGTACAAAGTGCCAGATTTCACCAAGTTTTCTGGTCAAGATGACATGTCTACAATGGAGCACATTAACCGATTCGTTATCTAATGTGGGGAAGCAGCCAGCAGGGATGAATTGAGGGTAAGATTGTTCTCGTCGTCATTGTCTGGATCGGCATTCACATGGTTTATTTTATTGCCTCCAAACTCTATAATCACATGGGCCGATCTGGAGGAACAATTTCATAAGTACTTCTTTGCCGGTACACATGAAAAGAAGCTTACCAATTTAATCAAGCTAAAGCAGCGCAATGATGAATCGGTGGAAAGCTTTGTGCAAAGACTGCGAGATGTGAAGAACAAGTGTTATAGCTTGGTACTTGATGATTGGCAATTGGCAGATTTGGCTCTCCAGGGATTACTGCCGCACCTCAGGGACAAATATGCATCTCAAGAGTTCGAAAGCTTGAGCCATCTTGTGCAAAGGGTTGCCGATCAAGACACCGAAGTGTTTGAGCCCGGAGAAGATTGGGATGAAGAGGTGTCTTCAACTAAGAAGGATTCGGATGAAGAAGCAAGTATCGGTTTAATTGAATCGGTAGAGAACAAAAAGCCGATATCTCGTCTGTTCGATCAGAAAGAAGCTAAGAGATGCACTTTCGACATCACCAAGGCCGATGGGGTGTTTGACCTATTGCTCCAAGAAGGGAAAATCAAGCTGGCACCTAACTAGGTAATTCCATCGGCCAAAGAGCTCAAGAAGATCAGGTATTGTAAGTGGCACAATGCAACTTCGCACAATACCAATGACTGCAAAGTCTTTAGGCAGCAGTTGCAGTCAGGAATTGAATCTGGGTGGATTAAGTTTGAAAATTCCAAAGCCCAGAAGCCGATGAAGATCAATCAGCGCCCGTTTCCCAATAATATGGTGGAAACTAGTGGAAAAATTAAAGTGCTGACATCGGAAGCTGCCAGGAAGAATGCATCGGTGGATCTTGACCATCAAATAGCTGAACATGATGTGAAGAAGTTTGCCGATGACGGAAAGGGCAGGAGGGTTGTCGATGAAAGTAGTAGCAAGAAACTTCATCGGCACGCACCATATGGCGTTGTAATCACGCATAGGCGACCAAGGCAAGAGTATCGGCAGTCACGAGAGGAGCAATATCGGTTGCAAGAGGATGAAAGGCGCCAAGAGTGGCATCGACATCAAGATCATTGGAGGTGCCCCTTCTTTATTCACTGCTGGGAAGAAGGCATCAAGTTACCCACTGCCGATGACTGCCCTGAATGCAATGGGTATTACTCTGCCGATCGGTTAGAAAAGAAGCCTCGTTTTGGCGATCGGGTATCAGGCTGCCGCGCGCCGATCAAAGGGAAGAAGTCAGCGCATGATCGGCTGGGGGCAAGCTCCGTGCACACGACAGGCTTGGTAAACGTATTTGTCAAGAAGAGCTTGAGGAGACAGCAGATGCCAAGGTACCCAAAGAAGAAAATTTTTTTCTAGGGGTCCAGACATAAGAGGTGGTGCAGATACAAACAGTGAGAAGCAGTACCAGCCTGTCTGAAGACTAGCCTACCCCGATGGTGTCCCAAGGGTCTGACGAAGACTCAGAAGAGGAGGATTCAGCGCGAATGCCGAGAAGATTTGTATCACGATGATAATCCTTCAGGAGGGAAATCTTCAAGCAAACGATGAAGGCCAAAGCGTGAAGGTGGGAATCCATCGGTAAATATGTTGCCGATGACATGACCAGAATCGATGACTTTGGGCGTTTTGGCTTGAGGGTAGTATTTGATAAACCCTGGTATATCAACTGTTACGCTTGGGGGGCATCAGCGGACATCTTGAAAGAAGAGATAGCAGCAGAAGGAATTTCGGCGCATAAGGCATCTTATACTCCGAAACTGGGGGGCATGTGTTGACACCGTTTTTTGGCACATGTCAATATAATCTAAGGATTGTGCCGATCGGCAAGAAGCTGGTTGTTGTTCCTTATCGGCATCGGGATATTATCGGTCAGACTGCCGATAGAAGCAAAAATGTTGCTGATGAGGACAAACTTGTTGCCGGTAGAGGCAGGACTTGATAAAGACGAGTCATCAGTGCAAGATTGCCGATGAAAAGATGTTACCGATTGCCGATCGGGGAAGCATTGCCGATGCCGATTGCCGATAAGGTTGATTGGTGAAGTCAAGTCGCCTGGGCTGTAAAGTTGCTGTTGCCGATTGCCGATGAGGAGATGTTGCCGATTGCCGATCGGGAAGTATTGCCGATGCCGATGCCGATGAGTACAGGTTGACTTAGCGCTTGGTGTCAGCAGAAGATTACCAGTGGCCAAAGAAGGGAGTCGCGGATTGGAGGGATCTGCCGATGGAAAGTTTCCATCGAAGAGAAGAATAAGGAAACTGGTGTTTTGTACCAGTATTATTATAGTAGTTTGAGTCCGACTCTTGCGTGAGTCATTTATTTTCCTTTAAAATAAACGTGTTTATTTAGGAAAATAAATATTATTGTTTTAGATCCGACTCCCGCGTGAGTCCGTCAAACCCTTGCAAGTTCCGCGTGGGAGTACCTCTGAGCTTTGGCATTCCGGGCGCATCGCTGTTTGCCTCGTTCAGCTCTGCTCTAGTTATCCTTGATCAATCTAAGCCTTGACGTCTGGGCACATCGCTGTTGTCTCATTCAGTTTGTTCTAGTTATCATCCTTGTCGATTGATTGGTCAAATCGACTGGCACGCCTTCGGAATACGGAGCTTTGGGTAATAGCCCGAGGTGTTCGCAAATCCTGACACTTTTTGTGTCAACAGTGAGTCTGTACATCGGCAAGATCAAGACACGGAGGTGCCTTTGACCAAGAGAATAGAAGACTCAGACTTGGACAGAGAACCAAGTATCGGCGATGCTGAATTGGAAAGCTTCACCTTTGGTATCACAGAGTTCGGTCAGGATGTTGAATTGTCCGAGCCAAGAGGACTTGGAGCGCAAAAGTGCTTTTCATTGGACAAAGGGACTCTGAGTCAGACGAGGCGGCGAACATCGGCACTGTTTAGTGGGTGAACGATGAGGAGCCGATACCTTGTGCGCTCGGCCAGAGGACTGGAAAGTTCATCTTCGATGTCACGAAGGCCGATGGGATATTTGACTTATTGCTTCAGGGAGGGCGAATTAAGCTAGCCCTTAATCAGGTAATTCCATCGGCCGAGGGACTCAAGAAGACCAGGTACTGCAAGTGGTACAATGCAACTTCTCATAGTACCAATGACTACAAAATATTCAGGCAACAGTTACAGTCAGAAATTGACTCTGGACGAATCCAATTTGAAAATCCTAAAGTACAGAAATCGGTGGAAATTGATCAGCACCCGTTTCCTAATAATATGGTGGAAGCCGCTGGAAAGACTAAGGTGCTGACATCGGATGCTGCTAGAAAAAGTGCCTCCGTGGATCCTGATCGTCAAGTGGCTAAATGCGACGTCGGAAAGTTTGCCGATGATAGGGGAGGCAAGAGAATTGCCGATAAAGGTGGCTGTGTCGGCAGGGCTCCTGGTCTGGTAATCACGCACAAGCTACCAAGGCAAAACTATCGGCAATCATGAGATAAACGATATTGGCAGGAAGAAGAGCATCGGGAGTGGCTTCGGCAGAAGGATCACTGGAGGTGTCCCTTCTTCGTTCACTGTTGGGAAGAAGGCATTAAGCTACCTACTGCCGATGACTGTCCTGAATGCAACGGGTATAACACTGCCGATCGGTCATGTAAAAAACCTTGTTTTGATGATCGGACATCCAGGTACGCTAAGCCACTCAGAGAGAAGAGATCAGTACATGACCGGCTGGGGGGCAAGCTTAGTGCCCATAGCAGGCATGGCGGGCAGGTCGATCAAGAGGAGAACAAGGAGCAGACCAAGACAAGAACACCCAATGAGGGAGTGTTCTCCCAAGAGTCAAGCATCGGGCAAAAAGCCGATGCAAATAATGAGGGACGACACCAACCCGTCTGGAAAGCCAAACTCCCTCAGTGGTGCCATAAGGGTCTAACAAAGACCCAGAAAAGAAGAATTCAGCGTGAGCGCCGTACTAACTTTGTGATGCTGAAGTTCCTTCAAGGGAATAGCAGTGGGGGTCAAAGCGCGAAGGTGGAGATCCATCGGCAGACAACAATATTTTGCCGATGGTCTAATCGGGGTTAATCTTGGACCTGTTGGTTTGGGGGCCGCATTCGGCAAACTGGTGAGTTCAATTATTATACTTGGGGGCGCTGCCGATGGTTTGTGTATGAGACGCCGTAATGCCGATGGATTCATTAACCGCCAGAGGAAGATGATAGTAAGAATGATTCTGCCGCGCAGTCTGGGAGTGTGGTTTGTGTGCGTTGACTAAGTGTGGTGCACGCAGTCTGGGAGTTGCTCCTTGTGCTCTTTGGTGGGTCTATCGGCATTGTCCTAATTTTGGTCCGATGAAGCTTCGTTGCCGATTATTGTTACAATCGGGCCAAGTACCAGGGTCTGTTAAAAGGTTGGGATTACTCAGGATTTTAGCCGATTCAATAAGTCATGGTGTCGGTAATGGTTGCCGATAACTAGGTGAAAGAGTTTGCCGGTGGTACTCTGGTATGGAAGTTGATTTTACCGATTGGGACCAAGTTTTAAGCTTGGAAGATGGTTTCCTAATCAAGCGGGTTCTTATCGGATAAGACAGTTTGCTCCCAGCAATGCCTACGTTTTAGGAACTCTCGAAGGAGTCGATATACAGCGTGCTCGTTTGAATGCCGATGAAAGGAAAATTATGATGCGTCGGTAAAAACATGTAAGCATTATATTAAAAGACTAAAAATCATGTATCAGAATTGCGTTCTTGCCGATACAACAAATGGATTACAACAGGGAGTGAATGGCTGATATCGCACACGGGCGAATCTGTTCTATCTCGTCCATCTCCTTGGCGTCGGCATCGGCAGAGCCCTCGATCGGCTTGATTTTCTTCTTCCACAAGATGGCTTGTCGGGCATTCTGGTCCCTCTCTTGCCGCAGAACCCTGATGGTATCGGATAATTGGGTTTTCTGTTGGTTGGCTGCAGTCAGGTCCTCCTCAACCTTTTGTAACTCGGCCAACAGCTCTTCTTTCTTGGGCGATAGCCGGGTGATTTCTTGATCGAGGCCGTTGACGGAGACTTCTGCTTGGCCGATGCCCTGGTGCTTTTCATCGGCAATGTTTTTGAATTTTAGCTTCTCTTCCTCGCTCTTAGATTGGGCAGCCCTATCGGCAATACGACGGGAGAGCCTCCGGTACTGGATTTGTTTGATGTCAAGGAAGGTTGCCTGGAGGAGAGTTTCTGCCATATCGGCAGGGAGATGACCTTGGATATCCTTGAAAGCAACCCTTGCTGCTGATGAGTCTTGAATGAGCTGGGATGTGTCTTGTAGCAGCAAGGAAAGCAATGCCTCGAGCTTGGCCTTGATCTCTGTCGATAGAGCTGGGACAGAGCTCTCTTCCTCCCCATCGTCATCGGGTATGTCGACTGAGAAGGAAAACAGGTTGTCTGCTTGGAGGAGGTCTTGGCGTCCGTCTTCATCCTGCGGGTTGAGGCTAAAGGAGAAAAGACTATCTGGAGAATCTTGGGCCTGAAAACAGAGGGGTTAAAATATGCCGATCGAAAAAAATTATACTAGAATTTTTAAGTGATTAACTTACCATCTTGAAGTGAATCTCTTGCCTGGGGCTCGGCATGGTAGATGGTCCAGCTTCATCCTGAAGAGGGGCGGCAGTTGATGATAAAGGAACTCCCATCGGGGAGGCACTTGGCGCTGTCGGTGGCGCTGATGTTGTTGCTGGTGTTGCTTCCGATGTAGTGCCTGGTTCCTGTGGCGACGACGTCGCTCTCTCGTCAGGAGCTTCGGCTGATGGTGCCGATGCCGATGCCACCTCCGCTGCCATTATATGTGTTTCTTCATCGGGGATTTCGGCTGACCGTGCCGATGCCGATGCCGCCTCCGTTGCTGCAGCGGATGGAATTGTCCCCTGATCAGGGACGTCGTCCATCGGCTGATCTGGGATAGGAGCCGATGGAGTTTCTGCCGACGACGCGCCGACAGTTGGTGGTGCGACTTGTGCCGATGACGAAGATGGGCTAGCCAGCCTCAAGCGCCTCTTCTTCCTCGGCGCAACAGAAGGAGATCCAGCCCGTTTCGACGAGGACTGGGGGCATCGGCAGCCGAACTTGGAGGTGCTTGTCTACTTGGAGCAGTTGCCGATGACCTCATAGCCTGAAAGTATTCAATACAAGTTATATAAAAATAAAATATTGCTGATGAGATTTTATGTAATCGGCGAGTGAAGATGAGTTTACTGCAAACACCCGCGTCAGGGCAGTAGCAGCGGCCGATGTAGACTTGGCGTTTACAGGTGTCGATGAAGGTACCTGTTGAGGAGTGAAGGCAGCTAACGTGGGGGCCTTGTTACCGATGAGTGATATGGGACTCATCATTCAGAGTTTGAAGGGCTTGCCACTCCTGCTCGTCGGGGGAATCGGATCGTCAACCTGCTAGGTGTAAAGGGATCAGATACCGATGACAGAAGTAAAGTGATAAGAAATGCATCGGAATAAAAGACTTACTGCGTCATCGGGGACGATGTGATCGGCATCGATCATGTGCCGATAGTAATGCGACGACTTGGCAAACAGTTTACACCTCCATTCTTGCCACCAAGACTTGTACTCATTTGTAATAAAGGAGGTTGGTGACCAGGAGGACAGGTCAAGGTCTGATACGTCGGCATCGGTGGAAGGTTGACAACCTTGTTCCAGTCCAGAGCACTGGAGAATGTCTGCCTAGGCTTCACTACCTTGGAGTAGCAAAGCTTGATCGGCAGTTGACCAAACGCCAGCTGTCTTGCCGCTACCGATGGGCAGTAGAACTCAAATGATGGAGGGGCGTTCTTTCCCGATCCAAAGATGTTCACTGGAATAGCTCGGGGAGTGATGCTGGCCTTCATGATTATCTGGTTCTCAGACACTTTCCCATCAGTAAGGTTGAATAGCAGTGGGAACTGGTTGTCTTCATCGGCGTATGGCCACCAGAGCCGTTCTATGGCAGGAATCCCGTTATAGAACTTCTGAAAAAACATGCCGAATTGTTCCGCATCGGCATCGGTCCCTGGCAGCACTATAGTGGCCTCTCCAAAATTGAGAGGAGGGCGAGTTGCCGATTCATCATCCCCACA
The DNA here is from genome assembly GCA_022036555.1 of Microstegium vimineum. Lineage (NCBI taxonomy): Eukaryota > Viridiplantae > Streptophyta > Magnoliopsida > Poales > Poaceae > Microstegium > Microstegium vimineum. The sequence continues at coordinate 56,835,490 of CM039132.1, read as the reverse complement.
CTGATGGTTTTCTGATATGTCTCTTGGGAAACGTTGAGCAAATAAGTCGGACTGAAGCGCTTTCTGCATTTGTGCGTTCAGCCACATATTGAGAAACCACCAGGGGCCCCCAAGGTTGCCGATGTGCTCACCTAGATGGAGAAGACGATATACCGATCCTAGAAGATATCTGCCCAGGGGAAGTCTTGTCCCATCAGCAAGCAGTTCAGCTGCTGGGAGATACATGGTAGTGGGTCCGACTGCCCTACCGCAGAAGATGAATTTGTCCAGCCACATGTTCAGGAAGGTGGCATGCTCCCTTTGGTTTACCGATCCTGTTTTCTGGTATTCCTGAACGTAACCCGTCCAACCGCCGATGTTCCGAGTGTTTACTCTGTGCTCAGCTTTCCTATTGAATAAGGAGAAGGTATCGGCAGAAGAGACGTCTAGGCCGGTCAGCATGTGGACATCGGCAAGAGTGGGGGTGGCTGGTCCATGTCGGAATAAGAAAGCATTCATAGTGTCCGACCAGAAGTAGGAGGCAGCTATTAACATGTTCTCGTTCTTCTCCATATCGGCAATGGAGAGCCTGATACATTGGTCCAAGCTGCGCTCTTGCCAGTAAACTTGCTGCGCCCTAGCAACCCTAAGATACCAGTTCTTCCACCCTTTGGTGGGCTTGGGCCATGAGCGGAAGGCATCCTTCCACAGTCCTAAACTGAAGCATTCAGATCTGAATGAGATCCAATTGGTTTCCGCATTGATTAAGAAACTGGGATCAGGATTGCCCATGGGGCCTAGGCAGCTGAAGGTGGAACCAGTGAGCGGGATCACTACCTTGTTATACAGTTCCTAGGGTTCGAAAGAAAGAAGGGGAAAATCAGAAAAGGAACGAGGGCAAATCTGGATTCGTGCGGAAAAGGACCAGAAGGAGGCTGGATTAGAAAGAGAATAGGTCTCACCTTGGTAATGTCGACTTGGATCGCCATTGGAGTGGAAGGAGTGCTTGCGGTTCGTCCTTGGGTTGCGAAGAAGTACTGTTGCTCGAGCTTGTGTTCTTCGAGGGCGGCTGAAGGTTGAAGACGAAGGCAGAAAGGTGAAAGTGGAAATAAGCTCGGGGTAAAAAGGTAGTGTGGATCCCAGTAACTTTTATAAGCTTTCTCAGGGGCATTTTGGGGTTGTGGTCCACACTGTGCAGGAATGAGGAGAGGCCCGCGGTAGATACGCGCGGTGATCGAGGTGGTCTGCAACTGTTTGTGCTACAATCGAGGGATTTTATTATTAAATTGCAGTTCCACACGCGGGGATCAAGGAAACCGTGCATCCATCTCGGGGTAAACGGTTACAGCAATGGCTATAGTGGAGAGAATTTCGGCACGTAAAGTATTATACATCCCGAAACTGGGGGGCATGTGTTGACACCGTTTTTCAGCACGTGTCAAATGAGCTAAGGTTTGACTGGTCAGCGGTCGTTCACCATCGGCATCGGTAAAGTATGAGCCAATATTGCCGATGGGAGTATACTGCGGGAAGACTAAGTTTGATGCCGATTGCCGATAAAGAGGTATCGTCGATTGCCGATGAAGAGTCCTTGCCGATTGCCGATGGGGGTCATTGCCGATTGCCGATGAAGGGTGGTTGCCGATTGCCGATCGGAAAAATATTGCCGATGCCGATGGGCGTGACTTAGCACTTGGTGGCAGCAGAAGACTACCGGTGGCCAAAGAAGGAAGTCACAGGGGTCTGCCGATGGAAAGTTTCTATCGAAGAGAAGCATAAGGAAACTGGTGTTTTACCAGTATTGTTATTATTATGGTAGCTTGAGTCCGGCTCTTGCATGAGTCGTTTATTTTCCTTTAAAATAGGTGTGTTTGTTTAGGGAAATAAATATTATTGTTTTAGATCCGACTCCTGCATGAGTCAGTTTCCTTAAAGATAGGAGTTTGTTTTAGGTAGGATATGAGTCGTGTCCTTGTACAACTCTCCATGCGGGAGTATAAATACGTGCCCGAGGGCCATGGAAAAGATAATCAATCCAATCAAAAAAACAAACCAATTTTATCTTATTCTACTTTTTATCGCAATTTACCCTTTTTGTATTAGTTTTAGCTTATTAACGAGTTCTTCAAGCTTCGACGGGCTGCATCATCTTGATCTCCGTCAAATCCTTGCAAGTTCCGCGTGGGAGTACCTCTGAGTTTTGGCATTCCGGGCGCATCGCTGTTTGCCTCGTTCAGCTCTGCTCTAGTTATCCTTGATCAATCTGAGCCTTGACGTCCGGGCGCATCGTTGTCGTCTCGTTTAGTTTGTTCTAGTTATCATCCTTGTCGATTGATTGGTCAAATCGAATGGCACGCCTCCGGAATACCGAGCTTTGGGTAATAGCCCGAGGTGTTCGCAAATACTGACGCTTTTTGTGTCAACAGATCGAGCACCTGAAGATTGCAGCTAACAAGATTGCCGACAAGGTGAATGCCCACGGAGAAACTGCCGAGGCACACCTTGATGATGCGGACGGTCATATAGATCAGGCCGTCATCCAAGGCGTACACCACAGCGTAGCTCTAGGGTTAGCGGCGATGACCACCCAGCGTCGTGAGGATCTCTCCTTCATGCCAGTCGGCTTCCGCGGTGGTGTGCCTCTAGAAGACGTCGAAGACATTGAGGATCTTCTAGATAGTTATGAGGACCATGCAACCGTCCTCGCTCAAGCCACAGACGCTCAGTCTGTCCTCAATAAGTTGTTTGAGGAGTAGTTTGTATTTAGGAACCCGATGTAAAAACCTGGTTCTGTGAAATATAATCTGTGTTTTCCATTTGTCTCTCATGTTATGGATCCTTCTGAGAATGACAAATCTAACGACTGTTGCTTGAATCCGTATGATATCGCCTCAATTGTGTTTAAATTTTTTGCTCTAAAGGCGACACATCCCGTATCGGCTATTCTCTGAACCCTCAGAGTATTTTTTTGGCTAAAGGCGATATCTCCGTATCGGCTATTTGTGCATAAGTTTCCTTAAGTCCATTTATGCACCAACCTCAACACTAGGATAAAATTTCTTAAGAAATCTTCCATTAATAGCTCTAGTAAACTCTTCTCCCAGTAGAGTCTTCAAGATATACGCATTGCTAGGTGCACATCTCACTATCCGAAAAGGTCCTTCCTAGTTTGGAGACCATTTGTCGAACGCCTTATCCTTTGTCCCAACCGGCAGTATAGTTTTCCAAACTAAATCTCCCTCTTCAAATCGCTTCTCTTTGACCTTTCTGTTATAATATTTGGCAACACGCAATTTGTTTTCTCAATATTCTCCAATGTCTTAAGACGAATCAAATGTAAACCCTCCAATTCATCCATCATCAGATCTTTATAATCTTCTTTCTTCAAGTCATTTTGCAATGTAACCCGCCTAGAACCTGATTGCAACTCCCACGGTAGCACAACATGATGTCCATAAACCAACTCATAGGGAGATGTCTGAGTAGACCCATGACAAGCCATTCGGTAAGCCCACAAGGCTTCATTAAGAACCAAATGCCACTTCTTTGGCTTTTCATCAATCCTTTTCTGGATAATTTTAATCATAATCTTATTAGATGCATCGACTTGGCCATTAGCTTGTACATAATAAGGAGAAGAATTGTATAATTTGATTCCCATTTCTTCAGCAAAATCACAAAATTCAGATGAAGTAAACTGAGTCCCTTGATCTGTTGTTTTTGTATGGGGAATTCCAAATCTGTGAATTATGTGCTCCTTAACAAAATTGACCATGTTCTCTGATGTAACCTTCTTCAAAGGAATAGCCTCAACCCACTTTGTAAAATAATCTGTGGCTAACAGCACAAACTTATGTCCTTTGCTAGAAGGAGGATAAATTTGACCAATCAAATCTATGCCCCATCCTCTAAACGGCCAAGGTTTGATAATTGGGTTCATAGCCGATGCTGGAACTCTCTGAATATTACCAAATCTCTAACAATCCTGACATCCTTTGTAATACTCAAAACAATCTTCAAGCATGGTTGGCCAAAAATAACCAGTTCTTCTAATCACCCACTTCATTCGGTAAGCCGACTGATGTGCACCACACACTCCTTCATGCACTTCGTATATCAGCTTCCTGGCCTCTTCTTGACTCAAGCATTTGAGGAGTACTCCATCAATGGATTTGTAGTACAACCGGTCATCAAGGAGCACGAACTTGATAGCTTTGTACCTGACCTTTCAGGAAACCCTTTGTGATGGATTCTTCAAGTAATCGGCAATTTCTTTTCTCCAGTCATCAACTACCCGATTTTCATCCACAGTATGAATTTCTTGGCTCTCTCGGTATCCTGAAGTAGTTTGAGCCAATTCATTTGCTTCTTCATTATGCCCCCTAGGGATATGATGCAAGGTTTCTACCTGAAAACTTTTCAAAAGCTCTCGAATTCTTCATAATATTCTCTCAACGTATCACTCTTGCATTCATACTGGCCGAGCAATTGGTTAATTACTAACTCAGAATCCCCAAAGACCTCAATAGCAACAGCCTTTATTTCAACAAGAAACCTGAGTCCTCTAAGTAGTGCTTCATATTCTGCTTGATTGTTAGTAACATGGAACTCAATTGGGATGGCATACTTAAAAGTCACCCCTCATGGAGAGATCAAGAAAATGCCAGCACCACCACCTCTGCTGCAAGACGAACCAAACAAAGTCCATGGTGCAATACTTATCATGCTAGCAAAAGGATCATGGTGTTGGGTAACAAAATCAGCAATAATTTGACCCTTTACTGCCTTTGCCAATTCGTATTTTAATTCAAATTCTGATAAAGCCAAAATCCGCTTGCCAATTCTTCCATTCAAAATTGGCATTGACAACATATGTTTTATGTTGACACCGTTTTTCGTACGTGTCAAAATGAGCCAAGTGTGCCGATCGGCATGGAGATCGTTGTTGTATCCTATCGGCATCAAGGTATTACTGGTTAGCTTACCGATAGAAGCGAACGAGGTCGCCGATGGTAAATTTAATTGAAGAGACATCAAGGGAGAAGGTTGTTTACCGATTGGGAATGTTGCCGATAGAAGAAAAAGGATATTGCCGATTGGGAGTGTTGCCGATAGGTGCAGGGGGACAGGGTGACGTCAGCAGAAAGCTGCCGATGGTAATAGAAGGAAGGTGAGGATTGAAGGAGTCTGCCGATGGAAGGTTTCATCGCAAATGAGATGAATATGGAATCTGGTGATTTTATGCCGGTATTTTTATTGCAGTTTGAGTCTGACTTTTGCACGAGTCATTTATTTCCTTAGAAATAGGCATTATTGTTATGAATCTGACTCTTGCACGAGTCGTTTTATTTCTTTTAAAAAAGGATTTTTGTTTAGGAAGGTGTGAGTCGTGTTACAACTCCCCTTGATGGGGTATAAATATGTACCGAGGGGTGGTGTAGAAAAAGAATCAATCAATAAAAACAAATCTACTATTTTTCGTCTACTTTTCATCAGCTACTTTTTCGCATTAGTTCTAGTTCATCTACGAGTTCTTACAAGTTTCAATGGGCTGCATCTACAAGAACTCTGTCAACCTTGCGAGTTCCGCGTTTTGAGCAATCTGAGCCTTGACGTCCGGGCGTATCGCTGTCGTCTCGTTCATCGTTGTTCTAGCTATCATCCTTGTCGATTAACTGGTCAAATCGAGTGGCACACCTTGGATATCGAATTCGGGTATAAGCCCGAGGTATTCGCAGATCTGACGCTTTTTGTGTCAACACCTCTTTTGGCACACCCGGTGGGACCAGATAATACGTCTGTTGATCACGGTTCAACCCATCACAAGCTGATCATGGGTGATAATACTGACGTCAGTCCAAGCAATGTCATCGAGGTCTCTGAGGCGAATTTGAAGGATGATCAGAAGCAGGCCATGGAGCATGCTATGGAGGAGTACAAACAGTTGTATCTAAAATCCTTCAGCTTAAATAGGAGCAGTGAAGCTATCCAGAAGCAAGATCTACCGTTGCCACGGCAGGTCACCTTCGATGCCAATCCTGGTAAATTACAAGAGATGGTTAATTCCGTGTTAAATCAAGCATTAATTAGCCACTCTACTGTGTTGTCCAATACTGTATACAATGCTGTTATGCAATCTTTTAAAGAAGGACAAACACCCCATTATGTTGGTTCGGTTTATCATCAACCTAGATCAGCCTCTATTCCGAATCCATCGGTGAATCCAATGGCTTCTTCTCAGCCTGTGGATCTATCTGCTGATGCAGTTACGCCGCCAAGATCGAGCCCCGTAAGCGTCACTCGATTGAACACAGATCTGGTGGCATCGGCAATGTCAGGGCCTGCAATTAAGAGCCACCCAACCCCCCCCCCAACTGGTGGGGATACGGTATGCCTCCAAATCCATCTGCTGGTTCTAGTCTGGTCTAAGGAGATAGTTCAGCATAGAAAGGCTCCGTGGCATCGGTAATTCAATCACAGCCGGTGATCCCTATGATGCATTATTCTATGTCTTCTCCAACTGTGCAAATGCCAACAGAAGATCTCCAAGTGGTGATTCCTAAAGTGCCTCTTATGCCACCATCGGTCAGTTCTATGTCGATGCATCAAGGTGCAGCAACTGGGAGTCAACCTATGGTGGTAAATCCTCAAGCTGGAACACTAGTGCCTCAAGGTGTTCAATTTGTTGATTACTCTAGAATACAGAAGCGACAGGCTCCAGTTAGTCATCAGCCATCGGTGAGTTATATGCTGATGACTTACAATCCTGGCTGGACTACTCCGTCATCAATTCAGCAACAGGAGGTACAACCCGGATATCAATACCTGGGAAGCACTCAGAGTGGAGCATCAATGCATCAACCAATGAATATGATGCCACAATTCAACACTGGGGGCTTTCAAAGTGGTCCATCGGTAGGTCAGCCGATGTATAACATTCAGCAAGCTGGAGTTGCACTTGCGCCATCTATTCCGAATCATCTGTCACAGCCAATCATCCCACCCGCGCATCGACAAGATCAGAGTGCATTCTGGGCCGATAAGATTGCCGAAGTGATGAAAGAGCAGTTCGACATTAAACCTCAGATTAATACTTACTCTTATCAGACGCCGTACCCTCCGGCGTATGATTTGATTCCTCTTCCAAATCAGTACAAGGTGCCGGATTTCACAAAGTTTTCTGGCCAAGATGATACGTCAACAATGGAGCACATTAACCGCTTCATTATCCAGTGCGAAGAGGTGGCCAGCAGAGACGAGCTGAGGGTAAGATTGTTCTCATCATCATTGTTTGGATCGGCATTCACATGGTTTATTTCACTGCCTCCAAACTCTGTGATTACTTGGGCCGATCTAGAGAAGCAGTTTCACAAGTACTTCTTCGCTGGTGTACATGAAAAGAAGCTTATTGATTTGGTCAAGTTGAGACAACGTAATGATGAATTGGTAGAAAGCTTTGTTCAGAGGCTGCGAGATGTGAAGAACAGGTGTTACAGCTTGGTGCTTGATGATCGGCAATTAGCAGATTTGGCTTTCCAAGGATTACTGCCGCACATCAAGGACAAGTATGCATCTCAAGAGTTCGAGAGTCTGAGCCATCTCGTGCAGAGGATTGCCGATCAAGACGTTAAAGCCTTCGAGCCCAGGAAGACTTGGAATAAAAAGGTGTCCTTCATTGGGCAACAAGAAGATTCTGAGTCAGATGAGGAGCTAAGCATCAGCGCTGCTGAATGGGTGAAGGATAAGAAGTCGATATCTTGTCCGTTTGGCCAAAAGGAAGCTGAGAGGTTTGCCTTTGATATCACCAAGGCCGATAGGATGTTTGATCTGTTGCTTCAAGAAGGGCGGATTAAGCTAGCACCTAATAATTCCATCGGCCGAAGAGCTTAGAAGAATCAGGTATTGCAAGTGGCACAATGCGACTTCGCACAATACCAATGACTGCAAAGTATTTAGGTAGAAGTTGCAGTCAGAAATTGAGTCTGGGCGAATCAAGTTTGAAAATGCCAAAGCCCAGAAGCCGATGAAGATTGATCAGCATCCGTTTCTGACTAACATGGTGGAGGCTAGTGGAAAAACTAAAGTTCTGACATCGGAAGTTGCCAGGAAAAGTGCGTCGGTAGATCCTGAACATCAGATAGCTGCGGATGAAGTCAGAGGAAGGGATGTGCCGATGACAGAAAGGGCAAGAGGGTTGCCGATGAAAGCAGCAGTGCCAAGCGGGCTCATGGCGTTGTGATCATGCATAGGCGGCCACGATAAGATTATCGGCGATCGCAGGAGGAACGATATCGATGGTAGGAAGAGGAAAGGCGTCAAGAGTGGCTTCGGCATAAGGACCATTGGAAGTGTCCCTTCTTTGTTCATTGCTGGGAAGAAGGCATCAAGTTACCTATTGCTGATAATTGCCCTGAATGCAACGGGTACTACCCTGCCGATCGGATAGAAAAGAAGTCTCGTTTTGATCGGGCATCCAGCTATGATAGGCCAATCAGGGAAAATGGATCAGTGCATCATCGGCTAGGGGGCAAGCTCAGTGCACGTGACAGTCTTGGCAAGCGTGTTTGTCAAGAAGATATTGAGGAGATGGCTAATGCAAGGGTGCCTGATGAAGAGGTATTCTCCAGAGATCCAAACATAAGGGGTAGTGCAGATACAAGCAGTGAGAAGCAGTACCAGCCTGTTTGGAAGACTAAGCTTCCTCAATGGTGCCCTAAGGGTCTGACGAAGACTTAGAAAAGAAGGATCCAGCGTGAACGTCAAGAAGACTTGTATAAGGTGAGGATCCTTCAAGGGAGAGATCTCCAGTTAGGCAATGGAGGCCAAAGCGCAAGAATAGAGATCCATCGGTAGATATCAATATGGTTGTGATATTGACGATGGAGTTCATGGAACCCGTTGATGCTAAGGAAGAGGCTGCTGAGATGGCGCAATTGGTGCTGGACCCAATGGCAGTTGTCTTTGAAAAGTCTGCCGATGATGAGAGGCAGCACCTAAGAGCCTTGTTTGTCAAAGGAAAGGTCGACGGGCAACCTGTGTCAAGAATGCTGGTAGATGGTGGAGCGTCAATTAATATAATGCCATATGTCATGTTCAGGAAGCTTGGAAAAGGTGACCAAGACTTGGTAAAAATAGACATGAAGCTCAAAGATTTTGAAGGCAATGTGTCACCAGCTATGGGAGCCGTATGTGTTGAATTAACCATCAGTAGCAAAACTTTGCCAACAATGTTTTTCGTGATCAGCGGCAAAGGAACTTACAACTTGCTCCTAGGAAGGGATTGGATTCATGCCAATTGCTGCGTCCCTTCCACGATGCATCAAAGCCTTGTGCAATGGGTTGAAGACAAGATTGAAGTCGTCCGAAGTGAAACCCCGTCAATTGTTGCATCAGCAAAATCGGAAACCTATGAGCAAACCAGGTGCATATCAGGTGAAGCTTGAGATACAGAATTCCTCAAGGTTGCCGATTATCGAATCACACCGATCCAAGCAGTCGGTTCTGAGGGAGAGTTTTAATGGATCAGTTCGCCGATGACGGAAAGCTCGGGCAGGGGTTTACATCGGCAGATGACTTCTTAGAAATAGATATTGGTGATGGTAGTAAGCATAGGCCTACTTTTATTAGTGCTAAGTTAGATTCCCAATGTAAACAACAGTTGAATGATTTGTTAAAGGAATATAGAGATTGTTTTGCTTGGGATTATACAGAGATGCCTGGTTTAGACCGATCAATAGTTGAACATTGGTTACCTATAAAATCTGGTTTCCAGCCACATCGACAGCCTGCGCGCCGATGCAATCCTATGGTGTTGCCTGATATTAAAGCTAAGATTACAAAATTAATTGAAGCTGGATATATTCGGCAATGTCGGTACGCCGAATGGATTTCCAGTGTGGTTCCTGTGTATAAGAAAAATGGGAAACTTTGTGTTTGTATTGATTTCAGGAATCTCAACAAGGCTACATCGATGGATGGTTACCCGATGCCTGTTGCCGATCTGTTGATTGATGCTGCCGCTGGACATCAGATCATTAGTTTTATGGATGGTAATGTTGGATATAATCAAATATTCATAGCCGAAGAGGATATATCCAAGACTGCTTTCAGGTGTCCAGGTCATGTTGGTTTATTTGAGTGGGTCGTGATGACTTTTGGCTTGAAGAATGCCGGTGCTACTTATCAGAGAGCAATGAATTTCATTTTCATAAATACATCGGCACGATGGTTGAAATCTATATTGACGATGTGGTGGTCAAGTCCGGAAATTTTTAAAAGCATCTTGCCGATTTGCAGGAAATTCTAGAGTGCACGAGGGAGCATGGGTTAAAGATGAATACTAATAAGTGTGCGTTTGGTGTATCGGCAGGTCAGTTCCTAGGTTTCATGGTGCATCAGATGGGCAACGAAATCGGCAGAAAATCCATTGATGCAATTAATAAGGTGGTTGCTCCTACAAACAAGACTGAGTTGCACTCATTGATCGACAAGATTAATTTTATTAGAAGATTTATATCTAACTTGCCTGGGAAGATTAGGTATTTTAGTCCGTTGCTAAAGCTGAAAGCCGGTCAAGAGTTTACATGGAAAGAAGAGCAGCAATCAGCCTCAGAAGAAATTAAGAGATATTTGGTGAATCCTCCAGTCTTGGTTCCGCCTCAACATGGGAAGCCTTTCAGGTTGTATTTGTCTACCGATGACAGTGTTATCGGGTCAGCATTAATCCAAGAGTTTGAGGGGAAGGAACGCGTAATTTATAATTTGAGTAGAAGACTGGTGGATGCTGAAACCAGGTATTCAGCCGTCGAGAAGTTATGTTTGTGTTTGTACTTCTCTTGCACTAAGTTGAGGCATTATTTGTTATCGGCTGAATGTACCGTCATATGCAAAGATGATGTGGTATACCTCAGACTTTGTAAGAGAACATATTGTTTACCGATTTGGTATACCTCAGACTATTACAACCGATCAAGGGACGATGTTCACATCGGGAGAGTTTGATGAGTTTGCTGCTGGTATGGGGTTCAAGTTATTGAACTCTTCTCCTTATTATGCTCAGGCTAATGGTCAGGCAAAGGCAACGAATAAAGGAGTTATTAAGCTTATCAAGCGCAAGATTGAAGAAAACCCTAGAAGGTGGCATATAGTGTTGAATGAAGCTCTATGGTCATATCGGATGGTGTGTCATGGTGCAACCAAAGTTTCGCCATATTAGTTGGTCTATGGACATGATGTTGTCCTGCCTTGGGAAATTAAAACTGGTTCTAGGCAGTTGTTTTCTCAGGATCAATTGATGGCCGATGAGTATGATACGCTTATGAAGGATGAATTAGAAGATCTAGCGGGTCATCGGTTGAGAGCTTTGATCAGCATTGAAGAAAATAAGAAGAGGGTTGCCAGGTGGTATGACAAGAAGGTGAAGGTGAAAGAGTTTACCAATGGTGATCTGGTATGGAAATTGATTTTACCGATTGAGACTAAGAGTTCGAAGTTTGGTAAGTGGTCCCCTAATTGGGAGGGTCCATTTCGGATAAATCAGTCAGTTCCTGGTAATGCCTATATTTTGGAAACCCTCGAAGGTGTTGCATTTCCCAGAGCAATCAACGGCAAATATTTAAATAAATATTATCCCAGTATTTGGGTAGATGCGTAAGGCAATATAAGGTTAAAAGCCGATGGAAAGATCATGCAAAACATCGGCAGAAAACGTATTAACGTTATATTACATGCAAAAACAGTGGTCAGGCTAACAGTTGCCGACACCGCAAAGTACAAATTACAGCAGGGATTGAATGGATGATATCGCACGCAGACGAATTTGGTTTGCTTCTTCTATCTCCCTAGCATCTTCATCGGCAGAGCCTTCACTTGGCTTGGTCTTCTTCCTCAGCGTCAGGGCCTCGCGGGCAGCAGTATCCCTCTCTTGTTGCAGGGTTTTGACGACGTTGGGAAGTTGAAGTTTTTTCTGGTTGGCCGAATGTAAAGCTTCATCGACTTCTTTCAGCTCGGCTAGCAGCTTTTCCTTTTGTGCTGATAAGCGAACGATCTCTTGTTCAAGCTCGACGCCGGAAGCTTCTAGGCGGCCGATGTCCTTGTGCTTCTCATCCGCGACTTGTTTGAACTTAAGTATCTTCTCTTTGAGTTCCGCTTGAGCAGCTCTATCGGCAATGCGGCGAGAATTCTTTCGGTATTGAAGCTGCCGACTCTCGAGGAATGCCGCTTGGAAAAGTGGTTCTTCAATATCGACAGACAATTGATCTTGGATTTCCTTGGAGGCTGCCCTTACTGCGCTGGAATCTTGGACCAGTTGGGATGTATCTGGTTGCAGTAGAGAAAGCAGCACTTCAAGTTTGGCCTTCACTTCTGCCGACATAGCGTTGGTTGGCTGGGCAGAGCTTTCCTCTTCATCATCATCTTCTGGAAGATTGATGGCGAAAGCAAATAGGCTGTTTGGGGAGTCTTGGGCCTGAAAGAGAAGAGATTAGGGCTTGCTGATCATAAGTTTGTGTTGCAAGTTTTGTGATAATTGACTTACCATCTTGAAGCGGATCTCTTGACTGGGACTTGGGAAATCAGCTGGCATAGCATGATCTTGAGGATCCGCAATGGTTGCCGATGAGCTTGCCTCTGTTGGAGGAATAGTTGGTGCTAGTGGTGCTGTTGCCGGCGCCGTTGGGACTGACCTCTGTGGTGATGGTACCGTCCTCTGGCTGGGAATTTCATCTGGTGCTGGTGCCGATGCCGATGCTATTTCTATTGTTGCACCCAATTCTTGTGGCGATGGTGCCGTTCCCTGGTCAGGGATTTCATCCGGTTGCTCAGGGATGGACGTCGATGCTGGCTCTGGTATTGGTACATTGACAGGAGTTGGTGATGTGACTGGAGTTGGTGGCATAGATGGAGTAGCTAGCCTCAATCGCTTCTTCTTCCTTGGAGCAGCGGTTGGTGAACCGACGCGTTTCGGCTGTGGAGCTTGGGGGGCATCGGCAACATGAGTTGGAGAAGCTTGTATATCTGGAACAGCTGCTAATGAGCTCATTGCCTACAAAGGGTGATTGGTGCAAGTTAAATAAAGTGAACATTATCGATGAAATGAGTAATCGGCATAAATAAAGTAAAGATTATTACTGCGAAAGCTTGTGCCAAGATAGCGGCAGCGGCCAATGGAGTGACGTTGGTCCCAGTCGGTGTCGGCTTAGGTTAAAGAGTAACCTTCGGTACCTTTTGAGGTGTGAAGCCGGCCAACGAAGGGGCCTTGCTACCGATGAGTGATATAGGATTCATCAGTCGTATGTTAAAGTGTTTGCCGCTCTTACTCTTTCGAGGGATTGGATCATCAACCTGTTAATAAAAGAAGGGCAGATGCTGATAATAGAAGTAAATTATAAAAAAATGAATCAGAATGAAGAGTGAACTTACTGCATCATCGGGAATAATGTGATCGGCGTCGATCAAATGCCGATAGTAATGCGATGACTTGGCGAACAATTGACTTTTCCATTCTTGCCACCAGGATTTGTATGACTCCGTGATGAAGGATGTTGGTGCCCAAGAGGATAAGTCAATGTTTGATGTATCGGCATGAGGAGAAAGATTGACGATCCTATTCCAGTCCATGGCACTAGAAATAACTTCTCTTGGCTTTATCACATTGGCATAGCTGAATTTGATCGGCAATTGACCGAACGCTAGTTGTCTTGCTGCTGCCGATAGATAATAGAACTCATCGGATGGCAAAACATTCTTCGCAGTCCCAAAGATATTAACTGGAATGGCCCGGGGGATGATGGTAGCTTTCATGATCATCTCATTTTCTGGTATATTCCCATCGGTGAGGTTGAAGGATAGTGGAAATCGGTTATCTTCATCAATATAAGGCCACCAAACCCGTTCTGCAGCTGGGATTCCGCAGTAGAATTTCTAAAAGAACATACCAAATTGACCTTCATTGGCATCGGTTCCTGGCAGCACTATCATGGCCTCCCCAAAATTGAGTGGGGGACGGGTTGCCGATTCGTCATCATCAAACTCATATTCCTCCGATATATCCCTTGGGAATTGTTGGTTGAATAGGTCAAATCGGAGGACTTTATGCATATGGGCGGTCAACCACATGTTCACAAACCACCAAGGACCCCCCGAGGTTGCCGATGGGTTCACCTAGTAGTAGTTTCCTGGACACTTGGTGCAGGAGGTGGTACACTGACCCAAGGAGGTATCGGCCAAGGGGAAGTCTTGATCCATCGGCCAAGAGCTCTGCTAAGGGAAGATATGTAGTGGTAGGTCCAACTGTTCTTCCACAAAAGATAAACTTTTCCAGCCACATATTTAGGAATATGGCGTGTTCTCTCTGGCCTACCGATCCAGTCTTTTGGTTTTCTTGAATATATCCAGTCCAACCGCCGATTTTACGGGTGGTTACCCGATGATCAGGCTTCCTGCGGAAGAGGTTGGAAGGATCGGCAGAAAAAACATCGAGGCCGGTAAGCATGTGCACATCGGCGAGTGTGGGAGTGGCTGGTCCGTGTTTGAATAAGAACACGTTCATTGTATCGGACCAGAAATGAGAAGCAGCCATCATCATATTTTCATTCTTTGCCATATCAGCAATAGAGAGCCTAATGCATTGTTCTAGATTGTGCTCTGCCCAGAAAAGTTGCTGTGTTCTGATCATTCTAAGGTACCAGTTCTTCCACCCCTTGGTGGGTTTGGGCCATGAGCGGAAGGTGTCTGCCCATAACCCCAGATTGAAGCATTCAGATCTAAAGGGGATGTGGTTGGTTTCTGCGTTGATGATATTGGTAGGATTGGCATTCCCCATTGGACCCAGACAATGGAAGTGTGATTGCTCGAGAGGGATCACTATTCTATTGCACATTTCCTAGGTTTAGAAAATCAAACAAGGGAGGGAAAGAAGGTCATAAAACGATGCAGGAAGGAAAAATCGCAGAAAATGAAGCGAAAGGAAGAGGTTTACCGTAGGAACATCGAAATTGATCGCCATTAGATCTAGGGTCCTTGCGGCTTGTGCTCTACTAGTGGGGAAGCCGCCGGTTGTCGCCGGAGTGTTCTTCAGAACGCCGCGGAGTTTGGAGGTGAGGATGTTGGTTGTCGCCGGAGTGTTCTTCGAAGCACCGCCGAGTTCGCAGGTGAGGATGAGTAAGGGAATGAGCTCAGGGTGGAGAAGAATTCGGATGGTGGTAAATTTTATAAGCCCAGCCAGGGGCATTATGGGTTTTATTTTCACTGAACAGGGATATGGAAAGATATGGTAGTGTATTCGCATGATAATCGAGGAATTATAGGAGTGGATTGTGACTATTTGCGCTACAGTTGCGGAGTTCTATTGGTAACTCACAGTTTTTGCGCGCGGGAATTGATGAAATCGTGCAAGTATTTTTGGAGGGAAGATTGCAATAGAGGAAATTTCGGCGCATAAAATATCTTATACTCATTGAAATCGGCATAAAATCCATTGATGCAATTAATAAGGTGGTTGCTCCTACAAACAAGACTGAGTTGCAGTCATTGATCGGCAAGATTAATTTTATTAGAGGATTAAATCTAACTTGTCTGGGAAGATTAGGTGTTTTAGTTCGTTGCTAAAGCTGAAAGCCGGTCAAGAGTTTACATGGAAAGAAGAGCAGCAATCAGCCTTAGAAGAAATTAAGAGATATTTGGTGAATCCTCCAGTCTTGGTTCCGCCTCAACATGGGAAGCCTTTCAGGTTGTATTTGTCTGCCGATGACAGTGTTATCGGGTCAGCATTAATCCAAGAGTTTGAGGGGAAGGAACGCGTAATTTATTATTTGAGTAGAAGACTGGTGGATGCTGAAACCAGGTATTCGGCCGTCGAGAAGTTATGTTTGTGTTTGTACTTCTCTTGCACTAAGTTGAGGCATTATTTGTTATCGGCTGAATGTACCGTCATATGCAAAGATGATGTGGTTAAGTACATGCTGTCGATGCCGATATTGAGTGGAAGAATCGGCAAGTGGATTTTGGCACTGACAGAATTTGACTTGAGATATGAATCGGCTAAGGCAGTTAAGGGTCAGGTGATGGCCGATTTTGTTACTCAGCATTACGGTGCAGTGAATTCCGTAGAGATCGCTCCTTGGACTTTGTTCTTTGATGGATCCACGTGTAAGGAAGGAGCAGGTGTCGGCATTGTCTTAATTTCACCCCGAGGGTAAAAGTATGAAATCTCGTTGCCGATTGTTGCCACTTCGACAAACAATCAGGCTGAGTACCAGGCACTGCTAAAAGGGTTGGAATTACTTAGGGAAGTATGTGCCAATGTCGTTGAGGTCTTTGGCGATTCTATGTTAGTAATCAATCAGTTGATGGGAACATATGAATGCCGAAGTGAAGTTTTGATTGCACACCATGAGAAGTGTTTGCAATTATTAAAAGAATTTAAAGAGTACCGCCTTGAACATATTCCCAGGATGCATAATGAAGAGGCTAATCGGTTGGCACAACATGCTTCGGGGTATCAGCCGATTCAAGAAGTAATGACATCGGTGATGGTTGCCGATGACTGGAGAAAAGAGATTGCCGATTACTTAAGGGATCCGTCTAGGAAGGTTGAGAGGCGTTTAAGGTTTGAAGCTACCAAGTACGTACTCCTTGATGATGAATTGTATTATCGGACGATTGATGGAGTTTTGCTCAGATGTCTTAGTAAAGAAGAATCAAGAGAATTGATGGGCGAAATCCATAAAGGTGTGTGTGGGGCGCATCAATCGGCATTCAAGATGAAGTGGATGATCAGGCGGAATGGGTATTATTGGCCGACAATCCTTGAAGATTGTTTTGAATACTTCAAAGGGTGCCAAGATTGTCAGAAGTTTGGTAATGTTCAGAGAGCACCTGCATCGGCAATGAATCCTATAATTAAGCCTTGGCCGTTTCGAGGATGGGCCATTGATCTCATCAGCCAGATTTATCCACCATCGAGTAAGGGCATAAATTTATACTTGTTTCCACCGATTACTTTACAAAGTGGGTTGAGGCGATTCCTTTAAAGAAGGTGACATCGGCAAACATGATAGATTTTGTAAGAGAACATATTGTTTACCGATTTGGTATACCTCAGACTATTACAACCGATCAAGGGACGATGTTCACATCGGGAGAGTTTGATGAGTTTGCTGCTGGTATGGGGTTCAAGTTATTGAACTCTTTTCCTTATTACGCTCAGGCTAATGGTCAGGCAGAGGCAACGAATAAAGGAGTTATTAAGCTTATCAAGCGCAAGATTGAAGAAAACCCTAGAAGGTGGCATATAGTGTTGAATGAAGCTCTATGGTCATATCAGATGGTGTGTCATGGTGCAACCAAAGTTTCGCCATATTAGTTGGTCTATGGACACGATGTTGTCCTGCCTTGGGAAATTAAAACTGGTTCTAGGCAGTTGTTTTCTCAGGATCAATTGATGGCCGATGAGTATGATACGCTTATGAAGGATGAATTAGAAGATCTAGCGGGTCATCGGTTGAGAGCTTTGATCAACATTGAAGAAAATAAGAAGAGGGTTGCCAGGTGGTATGACAAGAAGGTGAAGGTGAAAGAGTTTACCAATGGTGATCTGGTATGGAAATTGATTTTACCGATTGGGACTAAGAGTTCGAAGTTTGGTAAGTGGTCCTCTAATTGGGAGGGTCCATTTCGGATAAATCAGTCAGTTCCTGGTAATGCCTATATTTTGGAAACCCTCGAAGGTGTTGCATTTCCCAGAGCAATCAACGGCAAATATTTAAAGAAATATTATCCTAGTATTTGGGTAGATGCGTAAGGCAATATAAGGTTAAAAGCCGATGGAAAGATCATGCGAAACATCGACAGAAAACGTATTAACGTTATATTACATGCAAAAACAGTGGTCAGGCTAACAGTTGCCGACACCGCAAAGTACAAATTACAGCAGGGATTCAATGGATGATATCGCACGCAGGCGAATTTGGTTTGCTTCTTCTATCTCCCTAGCATCTTCATCGGCAGAGCCTTTAGTTGGCTTGGTCTTCTTCCTCAGCGTTGTTGACACAAAAAGCGTCAGATCTGTGAACACCTCGGGCTATTACCCAAAGCTCGGTATTCCGGAGGCGTGCCAGTCGATTTGACCAATCAATCGACAAGGATGATAACTAGAACAAACTAAACGAGTCGACAGCGATGCGCCCGGACATCAAGGCTCAGATTGATCAAGGATAACTAGAGCAGAGCTGAACGAGGCAAATAGCGATACGCCCGGATTGCCAAAGCTCAGAGGTACTCCCACGCGGAACTAGCAAGGATTTGACGAAGATCAAGGTGATGCAGCCCGTCGAAAGCTTGAAGTAATCGTTGATAGCTATAACTAATGCATAAAAAAGGATAAATTGCGATAAAAAGTAGAATAAGATAAAATTGGTTTGTTTTTTGAATTGGATTGTATTTTATTCCATAGCCCTCGGGCACATATTTATACTCCCGCATGGAGAGTTGTACAAAGACACGACACATATCCTTCCTAAAGCAAACTCCTATTTTAAAGGAAACTGACTCACGCAGGAGTCGGATAACAATATTTATTTCCTAAACAAACACACCTATTTTAAAGGAAAATAAACGACTCATGCAAGAGTCGGACTCAAACTACTATAATAATACTGGTACAAAACACCAGTTTCCTTATACTTTTCCTCGATGGAAGCTTTCCATCGGCAGACCCCTGCAACTTCCTTCTTTGGCCACCTGTAATCTTCTGCCGCCACCAAGTGCTAAGTCACGCCCATCGGCATCGGCAATACTTTCCCGATCGGCAATCGGCAACATCTCCCAATTAGCGACCTTGTGCTGGTAACCGTCTTCACCGATCATTCCTAATCGGCAACCACCCTTTATCGGCAATCAACAATGACCCCTTATCGGCAATCAACTGACATAGATGATTCACAATCTCAATCAGGTTTTGTGTTCACAATTAATGGTGGTGCTGTAAGTTGGAAAAGTTCCAAGCAGGAGACGGTAACTGATTCTACAACAGAAGCCGAGTACATTGCAGCTTCTGCCGCTGCAAAGGAAGGTGTTTGGATGAGGAGGTTCCTCATTGAACTTGGTGTGTTTCCAAATGCGTCCGGCCCATTGAATATACATTGTGACAACAATGGGGCGATAGCGCAGGCTAGGGAGCCAAGGAATCACCAAAAGAACAAACATGTACTGCGGAAGTTTCATCTTATCCGAGAGTTCGTCGGTCGAGATGAGATCAAAATGTGCAAGATACATACGGATTTGAATGTTGCAGATCCTTTGACAAAGGCTCTTCCACAGCCTAAGCATGAGGCACACTTGAGGTCTATGGGGATTAGACATCTAAGAGATTAACTCTAGTGCAAGTGGGAGACTGTTGGGAATATGCCCTAGAGCTAATCATGTAGATGATTATATTCCGATTGTATCCATGATTAATAAAGTGTTCTTTGAATATCCATTATAGACAACTAGTATTGATTGACAATTATGTGAATTGTTTGTGGAACTCAATTACCTGAATGGTTATTCTAATAGTAGTCCCTGGTCGGCATTCTTGTAAGAGCACACTTGAATATTAGACCAGCACATGTATTAGTTGATGGCTATGTTTCACAAGTCATAGACATAGAGATGTCAAACTAATAATGTGGGCACATGTGAGACATGTAGGCTGGACTGACCCAACAAGAGAAAGTCTCTATTCATGTCATGTACGTTATGTCCTTAGACCTGAGATTGTGGTATGTACTCAAGATGTGAAACGATCTACTTAGAGACTATCAAACGCTACTCCGTTATTGGGTAGTTATAAAGGTGGTCCTTGGGTGGTTGGGAAACATGCTATGAGACATAGACAATCAAGATGGAATTTGCCCCTCTCTTCGTGAGAGAGATATCACTGGATCACTCATGTGATTGGATCAACAAATGCATGGCCATGCTTGGGTTAAGTGTTAACCCACGAGTTGAACCATATATCGAGTGGCGAAGGGAATAACTTGTACATGGTCATAGTGGTTCGTCTGATATGATCATAGCGTATACATAGGAGTTGACACGTCTTGCTAGAGGCCGCTATCAACTATTGGTCGAGTAAGAGTACTTGGGCCATGTCTATGTATGCGTGAGCCCATAGGGTCGCACGCTTAAGGGGTTGGAAGCCTAATTCGGGTTGGACCCAAATTAGACTAGGTTTAGGGTTTCTAATGGGCCTCCACCGTGGGAGCTCGTTAGGACGCCTATATAAGCAAGGGGTGGGCGCGGGGCGAATTCATCCACGCCTTTTGGCAGCCGCCGTCGTCTCCCCACGCTCGCGCCTTTTGCTCCTCGCGGACCTAGCAGTCCGGAGGCGCAACGCTTCCTCCCTGCACGTGTGGGATTCCTCGGAGGTGCTGCATCTGGAGCACAAGGACGAACCACGCGAAGGGGACGTTGAGACGGACGACCACGCAACTGCACTGCCTGCTGCGACGCGCACGACTACATCAAGTCGTCTTCCGCTGCACCTGCGCGTCTAGTGGTAATCCCGTAACCTGTAACTAGCAGTAGATCCTGGTTTATGAGGTCGAAAAGTTTTGTTTTCCGGCTAGCGTAGCAACCTCGTATTCCTTCATTCAACCTCCAGCCGCTCCGAAGAACACGAACTCGAGCAACAGTACTCTTCGCAATCCAAGGACGAGCTACAAGCACTCCTTTGACTCCAATGGCAATCCAAGTTGACATCCCCAAGGTGCGACCTATTTCCTTCCCAATCAAACCTTCTGCTGGTACTCTTTCTCGCACAAATCTGGATTTATCCCCGTTCTTTTTCTGATTTTTTTTTCTTTCCTTCGAACTCTAGGAGCTATACAACAAGGTAGTGATCCCACTTACTGGTTCCACCTTTAGCTGTTTAGGCCCCATGGGCAATCCGGATCCCAGCTACATAATCAACGTAGAAACCAACCGAATCCCCTTCAGATCTGAATGTTTCGGTTTAGGACTGTGGAAGGATGTTTTCCGATCATGGCCCAAGCCCACTAAGGGGTGGAAGAACTGGTATCTCAGGGTTGCCAGGGCGCAACAAGTTTATTGGCAAGAGCGCAGCTTGGACCAATGTATCAGGCTTTCCATTGCCAATATAGAGAAGAACGAGAACATGTTAATAGCTGCTTCTTACTTCTGGTCAGACACCTTGAATGCTTTCTTATTCCGACATGGACCAGCCACCCCCACTCTTGCCGATGTCCACATGCTGACCGGCCTAGACATCTCCTCTGCCGACACTTTCTCCTTATTCAATAGGAAAGCTAAGCAAGAGTAAACACCCGGAACATCGGCGGTTGGACGGGTTACATTCAGGAATACCAGAAAACAAGATCGGTAAACCAGAGAGAGCATGCTACCTTCCTGAACATGTGGCTGGATAAATTCATCTTTTGTGGTAGGGCAGTTGGACCTACGACCATGTATCTTCCAGCAGCTGAGCTGCTTGCCGATGGGACAAGACTTCCCCTGGGCAGATATCTTCTAGGATCGGTATATCGTCTTCTCCATCAAGTATCCTAGAAGTTACTGCTAGGTGAGCACATCGGCAACCTTGGAGGCCCCTAGTGGTTCGTCAACATGTGGCTGAACGCACATATGCAGAAAGCACTTCAACTTGACTTGTTCGCCCAACGTTTCCCGAGAGACATACCAGAAGACCACCAGTGTGGGGAGGATGAATCGGCAACTCGCCCTCCACTCAACTTTGGAGAGGCCACTATAGTGCTGCCAGGGACCGATGCCGATGCGGAGCAATTCGGTCTATTTTTTCAGAAGTTTTACAATGGAATTCCTGCCACAGAACGACTCTGGTGGCCATATGCCGATGAAGACAGCCAGTTCCCACTATTGTTTAACCTTACCGATGGGAATGTACCCGAAAACCAGATGATCATGAAGGCCAGCATCACTCCTCGAGCTATCCCAGTGAACATCTTTGGATCGGGAAAGAATGCCCCTCCATCATTTGAGTTTTACTACCCATCGGTAGCGGCAAGACAACTGGCGTTCGGCCAATTGCCGATCAAGCTTTGTTACTCCAAGGTAGTGAAGCCCAGGCAGACATTCTCCAGTGCCCTGGACTGGAACAAGGTTGTCAACCTTCCTACCGATGCCGATGTATAAGATCTTGACTTGTCCTCCTGGTCACCAACCTCCTTTATTACAAATGAGTACAAGTCTTGGTGGCAAGAATGGAGGTGTCAACTGTTCGCCAAATTGTCGCACTACTATCGGCACATGATCGATGCTGATTATATCATCCCCGACGACGCAGTAAGTCCTCATTCCGATGCATTCCTTACTTTTACCTTCGCCATCGGTATTTAACCTTCTTGCGTTTGACAGGTTGATGACCCGATTCCTCCGACGAGTAAGAGCGGCAAGCCCTTCAAGCTTTGAATGATGAGTCTCGTATCACTCATCGGCAATAAAGCTCCCTCGTTAGCTGCCTTCATTCCTCGACAGGTACCCACACCGACACCTGCAAAAGCCAAGGCTACATCGGCCGCTGCTGCTGCCCTGACGCGGGTGTTTGCAGTAAACTCATCTTCACTCATACTGATTATATACTATTTAATCGGCAATATTTACCTTGTATAACTTGTATTGAATATTTCCAGGCTATGAGGTCATCGGCAACTGCTCCAAGCAAACAAGCACCTCCAAGTTCGGCTGCCGATGCCCCCCAGTCCTCACCTAAGCGGGCTGGATCTCTTGCTGCTGCGCCAAGGAAGAAGAGGCGCTTGAGGCTGGCTAGCCCATCTTCGTCATCGGCACGAGTTGAACCGCCAACTGTCGGCGCGTCGTCGGCGGAAACTCCATCGGCTCCTATCCCAGATCAACCGATGGACGACGTCCTCATTCAGGAGACAGTCCCATCTGCTGCAGCGGCAGAGGCGGCATCGGCATCGGCACCGTCAGCCGAAGCTCCCAACGAAGAAACCCCCATAATGGCAGCGGAGGTGGCATCGGCATCGGTACCATCAGCTGATGTCCCTGATGAGGCGACTGTACCTACAGCAGCCGAAGCAACAGTATTGGCGCCGTCAGCCGAAGTCGCTGATAAGACAACTCCACCCATCGTAGCAGCAAAGGCAATATTGGCATCGGTACCAACCGAAGACCCCGATGAAAGAGCGGCATCACTGCCACAACCAAGTATCACACCGGAAGCAACGCCAGCGACAACACCACCATCACCGACGGCATCGACTGCTCCTCTGGCAGAAGCTCAGTCATCGGCAACTGCTGCCGATGTTCAAGACGAGGCTGGGCCCTCTAATATGCCATGTCCTGGGCAAGAAATCCGCTTCAAGATGCTAAGTTAATCACTTGAGAATTCTAGTATAATCTTTCGATCGGCATATTTTAACTCCTCTGTGTTCAGGCCCAAGATTCTCCAGATAGTCTTTTCTCCTTCAGCCTCAACCCGCAGGATGAAGATAGACGCCAAGGCCCCCTCCAAGCAGACAGCCTATTTTCCTTCTCGGTTGACATACCCGATGACGAGGAGGAAGAGAGCTCTGTCCCAGCTCTATCGGCAGAGATCAAGACCAAGCTTGAGGCACTGCTCTCCTTGCTGCTACAAGACACATCCCAGCTCATTCAAGACTCATCGGCAGCAAGGATTGCTTTCAAAGACATCCAAAGTCATCTCCCTGCCGATATGGCAGAAACCCTTCTCCAGGCAACCTTCCTCGACATCAAGCAAATTCAATACCAGCGGCTTTCCCGTCGCATTGCCGATAGGGCCGCTCAATCCAAGAGCGAGGAAGAGAAGCTTAAGTTCAAGAATATTGCCGATGAAAAGCACAAGGGCATCGGCCAAGCAGAAGCCTCCATCAACGACCTCGATCAAGAAATCACTCGGCTATCAGCCAAAAAAGAAGAGCTCTTGGCCGAGTTACAAAAGGTTGAAGAGGACCTGACCGCGGCCGACCAGCAGAGAACCCAATTATCCGATGCCATCAGGGTTCTGCGGCAAGAGAGGGACTAGAACGCCCGACAAGCCATCTTATGGAAGAAGAAAATCAAGCCGGTTGAGGGCTCTGCCGATGCTGACGCCAAGGAGATGGACGAGATAGAACAGATTCGCCTGCGTGCGATATCAGTCATTCACTCCTTGCTGTAATTTATGTATCGGCAACAATGTACCTCTGATACTTGACTCTGGGCCCTGTAATATAATGTTTACACGTTTTTACCGATGTATTATAATTTCTTTTCATCGGCATCCAAACGAGCACGCCATACGTCGATTCCTTCGAGAGCTTCTAGAATGTATGCTTTGTTGGGAGCAGACTGTCTCATCCGATAAGGACTTGATTAGGAGACTACTTCCAGACCTAGAATTCAACCCTGATCGGTAGAATCAATCTCCACAACAGAGTACTGTCGGCAAACTCATTTGTCCAGTCATCGGCAATCACCACCGACACCATGACTTATCGAATCGGCTAAAATCTTGAGCAATCCCAACTCACTAATGGACCCTGGTATTTAGCCCGATTGTAACAACAATCGGCAACGAGACTTCATACTTCCATCGGATCAGAACTAGGACAATGCCGATAGGCCCACCAAAAGTACGAGTAACTCCCAGAACGCACACTTAGTTATCATGCGCAAGTGCAGGAGAATCATTCTTACAACCATCTCCTGACCGTTAACGAATTTATCGGCAGTACGGCGTTCCATACAAAAACCATCGGTAGGTGCCCCAAAGTATAATAATTGGAATCGCTGGTTTGCCGAGTACGGCCTTCAAGCCAACAGGTCCAAGATTGACCTCGATTAGACCATCGGCAAAATATTGCTGTCTGCCGATGGATCTCCATCCTTGCGCTTTGGCTTCCACTGCTTCTCCTTTGAGAGTCCTGCATCATCGTACAGGTCGTTGCAGCGTTGGCGCTGAATTCTCCATTTCTGGGTTTTTGTTAAACCCTTAGGGCACCACTGAGGGAGTTTGGTTTTCCGGACAGGCTGGTGCTGCCTTTCATTACTTACATCGGTATTTCTTCCGATGTTTGAATTTCTGGAGAGCACTTCTTCATTGAGTGTTTTTGTCTTGGTCGGCTCCTTGCTCTCCCCTTGATCAACCTGCCCGCCAAACCTGCTATGGGCATTAAGCTTGCCCCCCAGTTGGTCATGTACCGATCTCCTCTCTCTGAGCGGCTTGGCGCACCTAGATGCCTGATCATCCAAACAAGGCTTACCTGACTGATCGGCAGTGTGATACCCATTGCCTTCAGGACAGTCATCGGCAGTGGGTAGCTTAATACCTTCTTCCCAACAATGAATGAAGAAGGGTACCTCCAATGATTTTTCCGACGAAACCACTCCCGACGTTCTTTTTCTTGCTGCCGATATTGTCCATCTCGTGATTGCCGATAGTTCCGCCTTGGTAGCTTGTGCGTGATTACTATACCAGGAGCCCTGCTCACACAAGCACCTTTATCGGCAATTCTCTTGCCTCTCCTGTCATCGGCAAACTTTCCAACGTCACGCTCAGCCACTTGATGATCAGGATCTACCGATGCACTCTTTCTAGCAGCGTCCGATGTCAGCACCTTAGTCTTTCCACCGGCTTCCACCATATTATTTGGAAAC
Organism: Microstegium vimineum; assembly: GCA_022036555.1. Classification (NCBI taxonomy): domain Eukaryota; kingdom Viridiplantae; phylum Streptophyta; class Magnoliopsida; order Poales; family Poaceae; genus Microstegium; species Microstegium vimineum. The sequence continues at coordinate 56,809,855 of CM039132.1, read as the reverse complement.
GGGCGCTGATCAATTTCCATCGTTTTTTGGATTTTAGGATTTTCAAATTGGATCCGTCCAGAGTTAATTTCCGACTGCAACTGCTGCCTGAACACTCTGCAGTCGTCGGTACTGTGAAAAGTTGTATTGTGCCACTTGCAGTACCTGATCTTCTTGAGTTCCTCGGCCGATGGAATTACTTGATTCGGGGCTAGCTTAATTCGCCCTTCCTGGAGCAATAAGTCAAATATCCCATCGGCCTTCGTGACGTCGAAGGTGAACTTCCGAACCCTATTCCGGCCGAGCGCACAAGGTACCGGCTCCTCATCTTTCACCCATTCAACAGTGCCGATGTTCTCCTCCTCATCTGACTCGGAGTTCCCTTGTCCAACAAAAAGCACTCTTGCGCTCCAAGTCCTCTTGGGCTCAAATGACTTGACATTCTGATCGGCTTCGGTGATATCAAAGGTGAAACTTTCCAATTTAGCATCGCCGATACTTGGCTCTCCGTCCGAGTCCGAAACCTCCATTTCTCCGGCCGATAGCACCTCCGCGTCTTGGTCTTGCCGACGCGTAGATTCGCTCTCTAGCTGGGCAGATGGATGCATCCCTTTGTGTTTCCGTAGTGAGCAAGCCGGAGCAATTGATACATTAGCAGCACCAATCTGTCGGACATCATGCATCGGCTATCTAACCGATGAGCAATCCTGGATGCTTACTGATTGAGTAGATTGATGCACCTCTTCACATCTTTGCATTAAGTAGGCCGGAGCGATCGGCTCATTGACAGCACCAACCTGTTGAATATTGTGTATCGGTTGATTGACTGATGGGCCACCCTGGATGTCTACTAGTTGATGTACTTCATATCCCTGTGGCGAGCAAATCGGGGCAACCGATACATCAGTAACACCAATTTGCTGAATATTGTGCATCGGCTGATTAACCGATGAACAATTCTGGATGCCTGTCGGCTGAGTATGCTGATCTGTCTCTCCAGATCTTGAAGTCAAAGCACTTGGGGTGATTGGCGCGTGCACAACACCAGTCATGATAACACCATGCATCGGCTGTAGTGCCGATGAGTCATTTTGCACCGTTGCTAGCTTGTACCGTGGCGTTATATTTATTGCATTCATCGGTTGCTGTGTCGATGTCTCATTGTACGCTCTTTCTTGCGAGTATTGTAGTGTAGTATTTATCGGTTGATGTGCCGATACTTCGCTCGGAAGATTTGCTGGGCGATGCTGTGGAACTTCTGCCACTTGGTGTTCAGGCTGCACATATTGCCTCTGAATTGGCAATTGACCGATCCAACCTGCATTAGGCATCATCGGCTCATGACTTACCGATAGCTGATAACTAGCTGACTCCCGCAGCCCTTGTACGTTCGGATGATAGCCTCGACTTGCGGGTGCCATAGGCTGAGCAGCTATTGCCGATGCAGACTGATTGACACTCGGCATGTTTTGTTGCATCGACCAAAGATTCGCCGATGGCTGACAGCCAACTGACTCTTGCAACCCTTGTACTCTTGGATGATAGCTTTGATTCGTAGGTACCAAGGGTTGAGCAGCTACGACCGATGCAGGCTGACTAACACTCAACATACCTTATTGCATCGGCCAAGAATTTGCCGATATAGGCTGATTAACTGTTGGCACATCTTGTCGCCTCGGCCAAGCATTTGCCGATAGCTGATAACCGGCTGACGCTTGTTCTTGTTGTACCCTTGGATGATTGCTTGGACTCACAGGTACCACAAATTGAGCAGTGATTCCCGATACAGGTTGATTGGCAATCGGCACACCTTGCTGCACTGGCCAAGCAGCTGCCGGTGACTGATAGCCTGCTGAGGCTTGTTCTTGTGGCGCCGGATAATTCATTGCCACCATGGGCTGACTGGCAGCAGTTGGGCTTTGTTGTGCCGGCAAGTGACTTGCCGATGGTTGGGCGTACGGTACTTTGGGTATTGCCGCTTGCAGATTCTCTGTCGGCAACTGCACCGTTGGAGAAGACGTAGTGTAATGCATCACTGGAACCATCGGCTGTACGGATGTTGCCGATGCCATAGGAACCTCCCACCCTGCATGGTTAACTTGGACCAATCTGGAATCAGCAGATAGACTTGGATACATACCGTATCCCCAGCAGTTGGCTGAAATTAGCTGATTCAGGATCACGGGTCCAGACATTGTTGGAGCCACCAGATTCGTGTTTATTTGAGTAGTGCTTGCTGGGCTTAAACTTGGCGGCGTGATCTCATCGGCAGATCGGCTCATAATTGGTGAAAACACCTTTGGAACCGTCGATGAAGTCGTAACAGATGCCGATCCGAGCTGACGATACTCTGGACCAACATAATACGGTGTCTGTCCCTTGAAAGCTTGCTTGACAGCATTGCATACGGTATCGGACAACACATTGGATTGGCTAACTAATACATTATTCAATGCATAATTAACCGTTTCTTGTACTTTACCGGGATCGGCGTAGAAAATGGCCTGCCGCGGCGACGGCGGATCTTGCCTCTGCACTGCTTCGCCGATCCCGCTTAGGCTGAAGGATCTAAGATATGAGCGCTTGTATTCCTCCATTGCCTGCTCCAGAGCCTGTTTCTGATGACCTGTCAAATCTGCTGTGGAGACTTCAATGACACTCCTTGGATTAGTCATGATAAATATATTTATATAATCGAGTCCCACCGAGCGTGCCAAAAGAGGTGTTGACACAAAAAGCGTCAGATCTGTGAACACCTCGGGCTATTACCCAAAGCTCGGTATTCCGGAGGCGTGCCAGCCGATTTGACGAATCAATCGACAAGGATGATAACTAGAACAAACTAAACGAGACGACAGCGATGCGCCCGGACGTCAAGGCTCAGATTGATCAAGGATAACTAGAGCAGAGCTGAACGAGGCAAACAGCGATACGCCCGGATTGCCAAAGCTCAGAGGTACTCCCACGCGGAACTAGCAAGGATTTGACGGAGATCAAGGTGATGCAGCCCGTCGAAAGCTTGAAGAACTCGTTGATAGCTATAACTAATGCATAAAAAAGGGTAAATTGCGATAAAAAGTAGAATTAGATAAAATTGGTTTGTTTTTTGAATTGGATTGTATTTTATTCCATAGCCCTCGGACACATATTTATACTCCTGCATGGAGAGTTGTACAAAGACACGACACATATCCTTCCTAAAACAAACTCCTATTTTAAAGGAAACTGACTCGCGCAGGAGCCGGATAACAATATTTATTTCCTAAACAAACACACCTATTTTAAAGGAAAAAAACGACTTATGCAAGAGTCGGACTCAAACTACTATAATAATACTGGTACAAAACACCAGTTTCCTTATACTTTTCCTCGATGGAAGCTTTCCATCGGCAGACCCCTGCAACTTCCTTCTTTGGCCACCTGTAATCTTCTGCCGCCACCAAGTGCTAAGTCACGCCCATCGGCATCGGCAATACTTTCCCGATCGGCAATCGGCAACATCTCCCAATTAGCGACCTTGTGCTGGTAACCGTCTTCACCGATCATTCCTAATCGGCAACCACCCTTTATCGGCAATCAACAATGACCCCTTATCGGCAATCCGCAAGGGCTCTTTACCACCAATCGGCAAGGACTCTTCATTGTCAATCGATAATAGCAGCTCATCGGCAATCGACAATGACTCTTCATCGGCCATCGGCAATGACTCTTCATCGGCAATCAGCTTCAGCAAGACTTCACCAATTGACCTTTGTCGGCAAAGATCATCCAGCCTCCATTGACAAAACACTTAGTCTTCCCGCAGCACTCTTCCATCGGCACTATCGACTCCTGATGCCGATGGAGAACGGCCGCTGATCAGTCAAGCCTCAGCCCATTTGACACGTGTCAAAAAACGGTGTCAACAAGCGTATTCACTGAACAGGGGCATTATGGGTTTTATTTTCACCGAACAGGGATATGGAAAGATATGGTAGTGTTTTCACACGATAATCGAGGAATTATAGGAGTGGATTGTGACTATTTGCGCTACAGTTGCAGAGTTCTATTGGTAACTCGCAGTTTTTGCGCGCAGGAATCGATGAAATCATGCAAGTATTTTTAGAGGGAAGATTGCAATAGAGGAAATTTCGGCGCATAAAATATCTTATACTCTGAAATTGGGGGGCATGTGTTGACACCATTTTTCGTACGTGTCAAAATGAGCCAAGTGTGCCGATCGGCAAGGAGATCATTGTTGTTTCCTATCGGCATCAAGGTATTACTGATTAGGTTACCGATAGAAGCGAAGGAGGTCGCCGATGGTAAATTTAATTGAAGAGACATCAAGGGAGAAGGTTGTTTACCGATTGGGAATATTGCCGATAGAAGCAGAAGGATATTGCCGATTGGGAGTGTTGTCAATAGATGCAGGGGGATAGGGTGACGTTAGCAGAAAGCTGCTGATGGCAATAGAAGGAAGGTGAGGATTGAAGGAGTCTGCCGATGGAAGGTTTCATCGCAAAGGAGATGAATATGGAAGCTGGTGATTTTATGCCGGTATTTTTATTGCAGTTTGGGTCTGACTCTTGCACGAGTCATTTATTTCCTTAGAAATAGGCATTATTGTTATGAATCTGACTCTTGCATGAGTCATTTTATTTCCTTAAAAATAGGATTTTTGTTTAGGAAGGTGTGAGTCGTGTTACAACTCCCCTTGATGGTGTATAAATATGTACCGAGGGGTGGTGTAGAAAAAGAATCAATCAATAAAAACAAATCTACTATTTTTCGTCTACTTTTCATCAGCTACTTTTTTGCATTAGTTCTAGTTCATCTATGAGTTCTTACAAGTTTTGACGGGTTGCATCTACAAGATCTCCGTCAACCTTACGAGTTCCGTGTTTTGAGCAATCTGAGCCTTGACGTCTGGGCATATCGCTGTCGTCTCGTTCATCGTTGTTCTAGCTATCATCATTGTCGATTAACTGGTCAAATCGACTGGCACACCTTGGATATCGAATTCGGATATAAGCCCGAGGTGTTCGCAGATCTGACGCTTTTTGTGTCAACATTTTATTATATCAAATTCAGAAACTACCACGCATTCGGCATTTAACAAGTAGTGCCGAAATTTGGTACACGAGTAATACACGCACAGGCAAAGTTTCTCCATAGCCGAATACCTTGTTTCTGGATCCAGCAACTTTCGGCTAAGGTAAACTATCACTCTCTCCTTTCCCTCAAACTCTTGCATGACGGCCGATCCTATCGTCAGATTATCGACTGCCACGTACAACTTAAAAAGCTTGTCAAGCTGTGGAGGTATCAACACAGGTGGCGCCTTCATGTATTCTTTGATCTCATCAAAAGCCCTTTGCTGTACGTCACCCCATACAAATTCTTGATCTTTTTAAGCTTCAATAGAGGAGAGAAAGGCAAAACTCTTTCTGACAGATTAGATATGAATCTTCTGACAAAATTAATCTTGCCGAGCAATGACTGCAATTCTGTGAGATTGGTTGGCGGTACAACTTTGTCTATCGCTTCCATGCTCTTTTTACCGACTTTGATCCCTCCTTTATGGACTAAAAATCCCAAAAACTCACCAGCCGAGACTCCAAAGGCACACTTGTTCGGGTTCATCTTCAAACCATGCTTCCTAGTGCACTCCAAAGTCTTCTTTAAATCGGCTAAGTGTCCATCATGATTTCTAGATTTAACCACCACATCATCAATATAGATTTCTACAATCTTACCGATTAACTTATGGAAAATAAAGTTCATGGCTCTCTGATAAGTTGCACCGGCATTCTTCAAACCAAAGGTCATGACAACCCATTCAAATAATCCAATATGACCAGGACATCTGAAAGCTATTTTTGAAATATCCTCTATTGCCATAAAGATTTGGTTATAGCCAGCATTACCATCCATAAAGCTGATGACTTCGTAACCAGCCGATGCATCAACAAGCAAATCGGCAATTGGCATTGGATAACCATCCATCGGGGTGACTTTATTGAGGTTTCTAAAGTCAATGCAGACTCTCATCTTCCCATTCTTCATGTACACTGGGACTATGCTTGAAATCCACTCCGCATATCTGCATGGCCAAATGAAATTTGCTTCCAATAATCTCTCAACTTCTTTTTTCACATCGGCCAGTACCTCTTCTTTGAAAATCTTTCGAGGAGGTTGTTTGTAAGGATGATATCCAGGCTTGATCAGCAATCGATGCTCAACAATAGAACGATCCAGTCCAGGCATCTCTGTGTAATCCCAAGCAAAACAATCTTTGAATTCTTTTAGAAGGTCTATCAGCTTTAATCTATACTCTGGATCTAAATTTGTACTGACATACATCGGCCTTGGCTTAACATCATCACCAACATTTATCTCTTCTAGTTTATCGGCCGACATAAAGCCACGTCCCAACTTTCCTTTGTTGCCATCGATCGGGTTCCCCATTAAAAATTGCTATGAGAGCCGACTGCTTGGATCGGCTGTTGGTCCTTGTTAGAAACATTCACAGGACCTTCTCCCAAAACTTTTCCAGAGAAACAATCAAAACCATCATACTCCCAGTAAGTAAGCTCTGCAGCAGCGACACTTACCGAATCATCAGCATGAACAATTTCAACATCATCTCCAATCCACTAAATGAGAACTTGATGCATGGTTGAAGGTATGCAGCGGTTAGCATGGATCCAATCTCTCCCCAAGAACAGACTATATGCCCCCTTGCCATTAATGACAAAGAAGGTAGTAATCAAAGTCTTTGATCCAATCATCAACTCAACGTGTATGGCTCCTCGGGTGTCAGAAGGATTACCGACAAAGTCCCTGAGTACCAAGTCAGTTTCCACCAAATCTTCATTAGTCATCCTGAGCTTCCTAAAAGTGGTGTAAGGCATAACATTGATGGCAGCCCCTCCATCAACAAGCATTTTGGTCAGAGGCTTGCCATTGATATACCCTTTCACATAAAGCGCCTTTAAATGTCGATGTCTGGCCGGTTTATTGAAAATTGCTTGCTGAGTCAAAACAAGTTGGGCCATTAAACCTTGACACTCGCTCTCATCGAAATCCGAGTACACCTCTTCTTGAATGTCTTGGCTCTCGGGAGCTAGGAACTCTGATGGAATGAAGAAAGCCATGCACGCATCAGCCAACTGACCCTGCTTGTTGGCCTTTTCTTTAGGACGCCATGCCTGTCTCTTCTCGGCAACTGTCTGTGCCAGCTCTCTGTTTCTCAGACGTTGCACTCTCCTTTTCTGGCTCTTCCTCAGCCCTGGTGGACACCATTGCCCTTTTTGCCAGAACTACTCACAACGTTCTTCTTCCTCAGCACCTCTCTCATAATGATTCCATTCCTGATCGGCAAACCTCTTACCTTGCCGATCGTCAGAACCACTTATTTTTAAACGTTGATCGTCCCTAGGAGCATGTGCTCCAAGTCTTTCATGGACCGGACGGCGGTTGACCCGAGACTGCCTGTACTCTGAATATTGATCACTGCATTCAGGGCAATTTTTCTTAGCAGGCAACTTTAGGCCTTCATTCCAGCAATGCTTGAAAAACGGGCATTCCCAATGAGACTGTTCCTGATCTCTCATATACTCCTGCTCTTTCCGGTACATCTCTTCCTCGTACCTGCGATGCTCCTCCAGGAACTCTTGTTCTTCGTAATACCTCTACCTCCGATACTGCTCTCGCTCCCATCGCCACTTGTTTAACAGAATCCGAGTTGTAACTCTGGGCTTGGAAGCTTCTCCTTTCTCGGTTCGGCTATCTTGGAACTGAGCGCGTTGCCGAAACTCTTTATCTGTAATCTGCCGATCAGGATCAACAGCACCAGTTTTCCTTGCTTTGTCAGAGGTTAACACTTTCATCTTGCCTTTGCCTTTGGAGTCATCTATGGCAACCATGTTCATGGAGAAAGACACTGTGTTCTGCGCAAAAGGATTAACATCAATTTTCATCTTACCATCAAACCTCAAATGCCCTTCCTGTATGGCCTTCTGGATTCGCATTCTAAACACTCGACAATCATTGATAGAATGGGAATTAGTGTTGTGGTAGCCGCAAAATTTCTTGTCTTTCACCCCCCCCCCAGGGTGCAGCATAGGATGTCCTTTCGGCAACTTGATGCGTTCCTCTTTGAGTAACACCTCAAACAGCTTATCTGACTTGGAGACATCAAAGTCGTACGTGCCCTTTTGCTCTCTCAACTAGCGTTGACTAACCTGAGTCGGCTCTTTCGCCCAGATTAGTTCGGTTGCGGCTATTTCATCTTCATCATCATACTCTGCTGCTTCTTCTACGACACGCCAAATGTGAGTTGACCATAAGTCATGGGCGATTGTTGTTTCTGTTGAGGGGCCATTCAACCTTGGTCTATACCAGGCGCTCCACTACTCTCAGCAGTCTTCTCCTGGTGTTTGGGCACATGGAATAATGTTGGTCCTTGCATCGGACCAGAGAACTCTTCAAAGTGTTTATCAACAGATGGACCGAAAGCACTGACCATGATCATACGAAAAGTGTTCAAGAAAGCTGTATGATGATTTCTTGTGGTTTCACTCATGGCCTTGTAAACCATTTCAGTCATCTTACGAGCATCTTCCTCCTCGGTATAATCAGTCTGATGTGGAAGGAGAGTTCTGGGGAGTGCCTGCTTCTGAAAAACTTTGTTGCTTTTATTCTTTGAAAAGGATAGCAAGCAGTTCTGTTGAAACTCCTCACACGCTTGCTGAACCACGTTCCTCAGATCTTCTGGCAACTCATCCATAGTCACGTCCAGAACCTGGCTATTGTCAATTTCAACCATCTTGAGATGTAGGGTCCCACCGAGCGTGCCAAAAAGTGTGTTGACGCAAAATATGATGCACTGCGCCTAACACACAGAAGCCGGAAAGCGTGGCTTCAATCGGGTCCCCGGGTGTTTCGAAATCCGAGAACGTGCCAGTCAGTTTAACCTAAAAACTAACAAAGGATAAAACCGTCAAATACAAACTGGAACATGTCGGGTGAGACCAGACAGTTCCATATGTACGACCATGAAGCCACTTACAATGACATATAGCTATAGAAGCTATCTGCCAACAAGTTTTATAGATGAATCGGCTAAGACAGGCACAAGGTGCTCAATGTATTGATAGCCGAATTTGCATGCATGGAGAAATACGTACGAATGAATTATCATTAATTATGAATTGAGACATAACCAAGCTCGGCAAACCAACCGAGTTGGGATCCATGATGAAGGAACATGTAAATAAACATGATTAAACTAATCTAAAGTCTACGTTTGCCGCACGACACCCAACATTATCAAAGCTTAAACATGATTAACATGCATGAACCCGCAACATGTGACAATCTAGATTTAACCAATCTGGCTATTATAAATGTGAGATCCAAGCCACGGAGCAGGGCATTAGGAGGCTCGACGCGTGGGGTGACTCCCAGCTTTTGGTTGAATAGGTCATGAAAGAATCTAGCTACCATGACCCTAAGATGGCGGCGTATTGCCAAGCAGTCCACCATTTGGAAGAAAATTTCGATGGCTTGGAGCTCAACCATGTCACCAGGAAATATAACGAGGTAGCGGATGAGCTCACGAAACTGGCTTCCAGACAGGAGGCAGTTCCGCCCGGAGTTTTCGCTAACGATATGCACAAGCCCTCTGTTACCTGGCAAACGGGGTACGCGACCGAGGCCCCGAAAGCGCCCGCGGCGGAAGTCATGGATATCGAGGAAGTGACGGGCGACACGGACGACGCGCCGCCTGACAACGATGACCCACTCCCAGACTGGAGACTCCCGTACCTGGACTGGTTGGTCCAGGAACACCTCCCGGCGAACAGGAATCAAGCGCGCCGCATTGAACGGTGCGCTAAGTCCTTCATCATCATCGATCGGGAGCTCTACAGGGGAAGCCCTACGGGGTGCTGCAGCGCTGCATCCCTACCAAGCAGGGCCTCAGCCTATTAAACAATTGTTTACGCAAAAATCTATCAAATCTGCGAACACGTCAGGCTTATACCCAAATCCGATATCCGAGGTGTGCCAGTCGATTTGACCAGTTAATCGACAAGGACGATAACTAGAACAAAGTCGAACGAGACGACGGCGATGCGCCCGGGCATCAAGGCTCTGATTTCTCAAAACGCGGAACTTGCAAAGTTGACAGAGATCTTGTAGATGCAACCCGTCGAAACTTCGTAAGAACTCATGAATAAACTAGAACTAATGCGACAAAAGTAGATTTTCTAGAAAAGTAGATAAAAGTAATTGACTTGTTTGATTGATTGCGTTCTCTCTTTTTTACACCACCCCTCGGTACATATTTATACCCCGGCAGGAGGAGTTCTAAAGAGACACGACTCATATCTTTCTAAACAAAACTCCTATTTTTAAGGAAATAAACGACTCGTGCAAGAGTCAGACTCAAACTATAATAATAATACTAGCATAAAATCACCAGTTTCCATATCCATCTTCCTTACGATGAAACCTTCCATCGGCAGACTTCTTCCAATCTGCAACCCTCTTCTATTGCCATTGGCAGCTTTCTGCTGACGTCAGCCACGTCATCCTGCATCCATCGGCAATACCTTCCTATCGGCAACACCTTCCTATTGGCAAGTAGCCTTCTTTTTTCCTTGACGTTTCTTTAATCAAACTCACCACTTCCATCGGTAATCTATCCGATAGTATCTTGATGCCAATAGGGAACAATGACCATCTCCTTGCCGATCAACACACTCGGTTCATATTGACACGTACCAAAAATGGTGTCAACACATGCCCCCCAATTTCGGAGTATATAAAATATCTTATGCACCGAAATTTTCTCTACCATAATCTTCTCCTCCAAGATGCCTGTGCCATTACCTTGATTATTGTGCACAATCATTCCAGGTTACCAATAGCTCCCGAAACTGTAGCGCCAACGGTTACAATCTCTCGATCTCCGCGTAAATTCATCACCACATCCTTCCATATCTCTGCTCAGTCAAAACGAAAACTCGAAAACGCCCTTGACGCCTCAGGTTTATAAAGACCACTGCCCGATCTTCTTTCCACCCTGAGTTCATATCTTCATTCCCCCATTTCACCGGCGCTCCCGAAGAACACTCCGGCAACATTCAATCGGCGGCTTCTTCTTTCATCAGCAAGGCGCAAACTGCAAGAACTCTTTTCTCCCTTTCCTCTTTGCTTTCTAAATCTAGGAGATGCGCAATAGAATAGTAATCCCTTTCGATCAACCACATCTTTGTTGTTTGGGTCCGATGGGGGATACTGATCCAACTGAAATCATTAATGCGGAAATCAACCGAGTTCCTTTCAAAGCTACACATTTTGACCTAGGGTTATGGACAGACATTTTCCGTTCTTGGCCCAAACCCACCAAAGGGTGGAAAATTGGTACCTTAGGATAGCCAGGTCACAACAAGTCTACTGGGCAGAACGCAACTTAGATCAATGTATCAAGCTATCCCTTGCTAATATGGCCAAGAATGAGAACATGATGATTGCCGCCTCTTATTTTTGGTCCGACACAATGAACATGTTTCTATTCAGACACGGACCGACCACCCCTACACTTGCTGATGTGCATATGCTTACTGGCCTTGACATCTCCTCTGCCGATGATGCCATTCTCTTCAATAGAAAGCCCGAACATCAGGTAAATACCCACAACATCGGCGGTTGGACCGGATATATTCAAGAATATCAAAACACCGGATCGGTAAGCCAGAGGGAGCATGCCACTTTCCTGAATATGTGGTTGGAAAAGTTCATCTTCTGTGGCAGGACAATTGGACCCACCAATATGTATCTCCCTGCAGCAGAGCTCTTGGCCAACGGAGCAAAACTTTCCCTTGGCCGATACCTCCTCAGCTCAGTATATCACCTTCTGCACCAGGTATCGGAAAAGTTATAGCTAGGCGAGCCCATCGGCAACCTTGGAGGCCCTTGGTGGTTCATCAATATGTGGCTAAACGCCCACATGCACAAGTGCCTTCAATTTGACCTATTTAGCCAGCAATTTCCAAGAGACCTAGCTGAGGACCATGTGTTTGCCGATGGTGAATCGGCAACCCGCTCCCCACTCAACTTTGGGGGAGCCATAATAGTGCTACCGGGAACTGATGTTAACGAGGACCAATTCGGCAATTTTTTCAGAGATTTTATTGTGGAACTTCCGCTGCAGAATGGGCTTGGTGGACCTATGTCGATGAGGACAACCGATTCCCACTCTCCTTCAACCTTGCCGATGAAGATATACAGAAGGATGAAGGAATCCTGAGGGCTATCCTTACTCCCCGGGCCATCCCAGTCAACATCTTCGGGAGTGGCAAGAATACTTCCGCAACTTATGAATTCTACTACCCATCGACAGCAGCAAGACAGTTAGCGTTTGGTCAACTACCAATCAATCTCAGTTATGCCAATGTAGTGAAACCAAGAGAAGTTATCACCAGCGTCATGGACTGGAACAAGGTTGTCAATCTTCCTCCTCATGCCGATACAACCAACATTGACTTATCCACTTGGGCGCCAGTATCCTTCATCACCGAGTCATACAAGTTCTGGTGGCAAGAGTGAAAATATCAACTATTCGCTGCATCGTCACACTACTATTAGCACTTGATTGATGCCGATCATATCATTCCCGATGACGCGGTAAGCTCACCTTCAATGTTATTTTTTCTGTCATCTACTTTCAAATGCATCGGCAACTGATTTTCTGTCAACAGGTTGATGACTTAATTCCAAGAAAGAGCAGAAGTGGCAAAGCCTTCAACTTGCGACCGACTAATCCCACATCGGTAATCGGCAGCAGGACCCCTTCGTTGGCCTCCCTCATGCATCGAAGGGCACTCCCCAAGGTCACCATCCAGCCTAAGTCAATACCAGCTGGGGCTGTTGTCACTCCATCGGCTGCCGCCGCCGTCCTGGCGCAAGCTTTTACGGTAACAAATCTCCACTTTATTCATGCCGATCACAAAACTTTCATCAGCAACTCTCACTTAATTTTCAACTTGCACCCAATGTTTTCTTTTGTAGCAGACAAGTTCATCGATAGCTGCTCCAAGTGTACAAGCTCTTCCAACTCGGCCTGCCGATGCCCCCCAAGTGCAACAGTTGAAACGCCAAGGCTCATCAAGTACCGCTCCCCGACCAAAACGCCTAAGTCCATCATCGGCAGCATCCTCTCAACCTCCTACCGATGCGCTAACACAAGAGCCAGCATCGGCATCCTGTTGACACAAAAAGCGTCGGATCTTGCGAACACCTCGGGCTTATACCCGAACTCGATATCCAAAGGTGTGCTAGTCAATTTGACCAGTTAATCGACAAGTACGATAACTAGAACAACGATGGACGAGACGACATCAATGCGCCCGGACGTCAAGGCTCAGGTTGATCAAAACGCGGAACTTGCAAGGGTTGACGGAGATCGAAAAGATGCAGCCCGTCAAAGCTTGAAGAACTCGTAAGCTAGATCTAATGCGGTAAAAGTAGATGCTGGAAAAGTAGATAAAAATAATAGATTTGTTTGATTGTATTGAATTGTCTTGTTACACCATCCCTGGGTACATATTTATACTCCGACCAAGGGAGTTGTAAGCAACCACGACTCTAACCAAAACCCCTACTTTAAAGGAAATAAACGATTCGTGCAAGAATCGGACTCATAACAATAATATTTATTTCTAAGGAAATAAATGACTCGTGCAAGAGTCAAACTCAAACTGCAATAAAAATACTGGCATAAAATCACCAGCTTCCATTATTCATCTCCTTTGCGATGAAACCTTCCATCGGCAGACTCCTTCAATCCTCACCTTCCTTCTATTGCCATCGGCAGCTTCCTGGTGACATCACCATATCCTCCTGCATCTATCGGCAACACTCCCAATCGGCAATATCCTTCTGCTCCTATCGGCAACATTCCCAATCGGTGACATCCTTCTGCTTCTATCGGCAACCCAACCAGTGATACCTTGATGCCGATAGGAAACAACAACGACCTCCTTGCCAATCGGCACACTTGGCTCATTTTGACACGTACGAAAAACGGTGTCAACACATGCCCCCCAATTTTGGAGTATAAGATATTTTATGCGCCGAAATTTCCTCTATTGCAATCTTCCCTCCAAAAATACTTGCACGATTTAATCTATTCCCGCGCGCAAAAACTACGAGTTACCAACAGAACTCCGCAACTGTAGCACAAATAGTAACAATCCATTCCTATAACTCCTCGATTATCGCAAGAATCCACTACCATATCTTTTCATATCCCTGTTCAGTGAAAATAAAACCCATAATGCCCCTGGCTGGGCTTATAAAACTTACCACCATCCGAATTCTTTTCCACCCTGAGCTCATCCCCTCACTCATCCTCACCTCCAAACTCCGCGGCGCTTCGAAGAACACTCCGGCGACAACTAGCATCCTCATCTCCAAATTCAGCGGTGTTCCGAAGAACACCCCGGCGACAACCGGCGGTTTCCCCACCAGTAGAGCACAAGCCGCAAGGTTTCCCAGATCTAATGGCGATCAACTTCGATGTTCCTACGGTAAACCTCTTCCTTTCGCTTCACTTTCTGCGATTTTTCCTTCCTGCATCATTTTATGACCATCTTTCCCCTCCCTTCTTTTGATTTTCTAAACCTAGGAAATGCGCAATAGAATAGTGATCCCTCTTGATCAATCACACTTCCATTGTCTGGGTCCAATGGGGAATGCCGATCCTACCAATGTCATCAACGCAGAAACCAACCGCATCCCCTTCAAATCTGAATGCTTCGATCTAGGGTTATGGACAGACACCTTCCGCTCATGGCCCAAAGCCACCAAGGGGTGGAAGAACTGGTACCTTAGAACGATCAGAACACAACAACTTTTCTGGGCAGAGCGCAATCTAGAAAAATGCATTAGGCTCTCTATTGCCGATATGGCAAAAAATGAAAATATGATGATGGCTGCTTCTTATTCTGGTCCGATGCAATGAACGCGTTCCTATTCAGACACGGACCAGACACTCCCACACTTGTCGATGTGCATATGCTTACCGGCCTCGACGTCTCCTCTACCGATCCTTCCAATCTCTTCCGCAGGAAGCCTGATCATCGGGTAACCACCCGTAACATCGGCGGTTGGACTGGATACATCCAAGAAAACCAGAAGACTGGATCGGTGGGCCAGAGGGAACATGCCATTTTCCTGAATATGTGGCTGGAAAAGTTCATCTTCTGTGGCAGAACAGTTGGACCTACCACCACGTATCTTCCCTTAGTAGAGCTCTTAGCCGATGGATCAAGACTTCCCCTTGGCTGATACCTCCTTGGGTCAGTGTATCACCTCCTGCACCAAGTGTCTAGAAAACTTCTGCTAGGTGAGCCCATCGGCAACCTTGGGGGTCCTTGGTGGTTTGTGAACATGTGGTTGAATGCACATATGCATAAGGTCCTCCAGTTCGACCTATTCGGCCAACAATTCCCAGAGACATATCAGAAGAATATGAGTTCGATGACGATGAATCGGCAACTCGTCCCCCACTCAATTTTGGGGAGGCTATGATGGTGCTATCAGGGACCGATGCCAACGTAGGTCAATTTGGCATGTTCTTCCAGAGATTCTACTGCGGAATCCCGGCTGCAGAGCGGGTCTGGTGGCCTTACGTTGATGAAGACAACTGATTCCCACTATCCTTCAACCTCACCGATGGGAATATACCAGCCAATGAGATGATCATTAAAGCCACCATCATCCCCCGGGCCATTCCAGTTAATATCTTCGGGACTGCGAAAAATGCCTTACCATCCTATTAGTTCTATTATCCATCGATAGCAGCAAGACAACTAGCATTCGGTCAATTGCCAATCAAGTTCAGCTATGCCAATGTGATAAAGCCAAGAGAGGTTATTTCTAGTGCCATGGACTGGAACAGGATCGTCAACCTTTCTCCTCATGCTGATACATCAAACATTGACTTATCCTCTTGGGCACCAACATCCTTCATCACGGAATCATACAAATCTTGGTGGCAAGAATGGAAAAGTCAACTGTTCACCAAGTCATCGCATTACTATCGGCATTTGATCGACGCCGATCACATTATTCCCGACGATGCAGTAAGTTCATTCTTTATTCCAATTCATCCTTTATATTTTACTCCTATTATCAGCACCTAACCTCCTTCTACTAACAGGTTTATGATCCAATCCCTTCAAAGAGCAAGAGCGGCAAACTCTTCAATCTGCGAATGATGAACACCACATCGGTAATCGGCAACAAGGCTTCTTCGTTGGCTGCCTTCACTCCTCAAAAGGTAACCAAGGTTACCATCAAACCTAAGCCAACATCAGCTAGAACCACCGCCGCTCCATCGGTTGCTGCCGCCGTCTTGGCGCAAGCTTTTATAGTAAGTTCTTATCTCATTTATACCGATTACAAACTCTCATCAGCAACTTTCACTTTATTTAACTTGCACTAAAAATCCTTTGTAGGCAACGGGCTCATCGGCAGCCTTTCCAAATGTACAAGCTTCCCCGACTCACGCTGTCGATGCCCCCCGAGCTTCACAATCGAAACGCGCTGGTTCACCAAGCGCCGCTCCAAAGAAAAAGAAGCGCTTGAGGAGAGCTACCCCAGCTGTATCACCAACTCCCACTGCATCGCCAACTCCTGTCAATGCAACACCAGAGCCAGCATCGGTGCCCATCCCCGATCAACCATCGAACGAGATCCTTGACCAAGGAACAGTACCATCGCCGCAGGAGTTAGATGCAATAGCAAGAACAATATCAACATTAGCACCAGCATCAGCACCAGATGAAATTTCCAACCAAGGGACAACACCACCGCCGCAGGGGTTAGCCACAACGGCGGAAGTAGCACCAGCAACAGCATCACCAGCACCAACTGTTCCTCCCACAGAGGCAAGCTCATCGGGAACCGTTGCCGATCCTCAAGATGATGCCATGCTAGCTGCATTTCCGAGTCCGAGGCAAGAGATCCATTTCAAGATGGTAAGCCGACTGTCATAAAACTTGCAATACAAACTTATGATCGGCAAACTCTAATTTTCTTCTTTTCAGGCCCAAGACTCTCCAAACAGCCTATTCTCTTTCGCCATCAACCTTCCAGAAGTTGATGATGAAGAAGAAAGCTCTACCCAGCCAACCAACGCTATATCGGCAGAAGTGAAGGCCAAACTTGAAGCACTGCTTTCTCTACTACAACAAGATACATCCCAACTGGTCCAAGATTCCAGCGCAGTAAGAGTAGCCTTCAAGAAAATCCAAGATCAATTGCCTGCCGACATTGAAGAAGAACTTTTTCATGCAACATTTCTCGAAGGCTGACAATTACAATATTGAAAAGCCTCACGCCGCATTGCCGATAGAGCTGCTCAGGAAAAACTAGAAGAAGAAATACTCAATTTCAAGCAAATCGCAAACGAGAAGCACAAAGACATCGGCCGTCTAGAAGCTTCTAGCACAGAGCTCAAACAAGAAATTTCTTGTCTATCGGCAAGAAAAGAGGAATTGTTGGCAGAGCTACAAAAGGTTGATGAAGCTTTAAATTCAGCTAACCAGAAGGAACTTCAACTTCCCGATGCCAGCAAAGCTCTGCAACAAGAAAGGGATGCTGCCACCCGTGAGGCCTTGATGCTGAGGAAGAAGGTCAAGCCAATCGAAGGTTCTGCCGATGAAGACACTAGGGAGATAGAAGAAGCAAACCAAATTTGCCTGCGTGCGATTTCATCTATTCAATCCCTACTGTAATTTGTCATTCTTTGCTGTGTCGGCAACCGCGAACATGACACTTGATTTTGTTTGTAATATAACGTTAATACGCTTTCTACCGATGTTCCGTATAACTCTTATTCCATCGGCGCTTATATTTTATATTGCTTCACGCATCTACCCAGATACTAGGATAATACCTCTTTAAATATTTACCGTTAATTGCTCTGGGAAACGCAACCCCTTTGAGGGTTTCCAAAATATAAGCATTACCAGGAACTGATTGACTTATCCGAAATGGCCCTTCCCAATTCGGGGACCATTTTCCAAACTTAGAACTCTTAGTCCCAATCGGTAAAATCAATTTCCATACCAGATCACCATCGGCAAACTCTTTCACCTTCACTTTCTTGTCATACCACCTAGCAACCCTATTTTTGTTTTCTTCTATACTGATCAAAGCTCTTAACCGATGACCTGCTAGATCTTCTAACCCATCTTTCATAAGTATATCATACTCATCGGCTGTTAATTGATCCTGAGAGAATAACCACCTAGAGCTAGTTTTAACTTCCCAATGTAAGACAACATCGTGTCCATAAACCAGCTGATACAGCGAAACTTTGGTTGCACCATGTTGACACAAAAAGCGTCAGGATCTGCGAACACCTCGGGCTTATACCCGAATTCGATCTTCCAAGGTGTGCCAAGAGTGGAAAATAATGTCCATGCTTGCCAAGCCTATCATGTGCGCTGAGCTTGCCCCCCAGCCGATCATGTGTTGATCCCTTCCCTCTGATCGGCCTACCATAGTTTGACGTCCGATCGTCAAAACAAGGTTTCTTTTCTAACCGATGGGCAGGGTAGTACCCATTGCATTCAGGACAATTATCAGCAGCGGGCAGCTTGATGCCCTCTTCCCAGCAGTGAACAAAGAAAGGGCATCTCCAATGATCTTTGTGTCGATGCCACTCTTGGCGCCTTTCTTCCTCCTGTTGCTGATATTGCTCCTCCTGCGACCGCCGATAATCTTGCCGTGGCTGCCTGTGCGTGATTACGACGCCATATGGTGCATGCCCATGTCTCTTGGTGCTACTGCTCTCATCGGCAACTCTCTTGCCCTTTCTGTCATCGGCAAACCCTCTTTCCTTTACTTCATGCGCAGCTATCTGATGTTCAGGATCTACCGATGCGCTTTTCTTGGCAGCTTCCGATGTCAGCACTTCAGTCTTTCCACTAGTTTCCACCATGTTATTTTGAAACGGGTGCTGGTCAATCTTCATCTGCTTCCAGGCCTTAGAATTTTCAAACTTAATTCGCCCAGACTCAATTTCTGACTGCAGTTGCTGCCTAAAGACTTTGCAATCATTGGTACTGTGCGAAGTCGCATTGTGCCACTTGCAATACCTGATCCTTCTAAGCTTCTCGGCCGATGGAATTACCTGGTTAGGCGCCAGCTTAATCCGCCCTTCTTGAAGCAATAGATCAAACATCCTACCGGCCTTGGTGATATCAAAGGTGAACCTCTCAGCTTCTTTTTGGCCAAACGGACAGGATACCGACTTCTTGTCCTTTACCCATTTAGCAACGCCGATACTCGGTTCCTCGTCCGAATCTGAATCTTCCGTTTTCTTAGTCAAAGACACCTCTTTATCCCAATTTTCTCTAGGCTCGAAAACCTTGGTGTCTTGATCAGCAACCCTTTGCACAAGATGGCTCAAGCTTTCAAACTCTTGAGACGCGTATTTGTCCCTGATGTGCGGTAGCAACCCCTGGAAAGCCAAATCCGCCAATTGCCGATCATCAAGCACCAAGTTGTAGCACTTGTTCTTTACGTCTCGCAGCCTCTGGACAAAGCTTTCTACCGATTCATCATTACGTTGCCTCAATTTAACCAAATCGGTAATCTTCTTTTCATGCATGCCAGCGAAGAAGTATTTGTGAAACTGCTTCTCTAGATCGGCCCAAGTAATCACAGAATTTGGAGGCAGTGAAATGAACCATGTAAATGCCAATCCAGATAATGAGGATGAGAAAAATTTTACCCTTAATTCATCCCTGCTGGCTACTTCTCCACATTGGATAATGAAGCTGTTGACACCGTTTTTCAGCACGTGTCAAATGAGCTAAGGTTTGACTGGTCAGCGGTCGTTCACCATTGGATCGGTAAAGTATGAGCCAATATTGCCGATGGGAGTATACTACGGGAAGACTAAGTTTGATGCCGATTGCCGATAAAGAGGTATCGTCGATTGCCGATGAAGAGTCCTTGCCGATTGCCGATGGGGGTCATTGCCGATTGCCCATGAAGGGTGGTTGCCGATTGCCGATCGGAAAAATATTGCCGATGCCGATGGGCGTGACTTAGCACTTGGTGGCAGCAGAAGACTACCGGTGGCCAAAGAAGGAAGTCGCAGGGGTCTGCCGATGGAAAGTTTCTATCGAAGAGAAGCATAAGGAAACTGGTGTTTTACCAGTATTGTTATTATTATGGTAGCTTGAGTCCGGCTCTTGCATGAGTCGTTTATTTTCCTTTAAAATAGGTGTGTTTGTTTAGGCAAATAAATATTATTGTTTTAGATCCGACTCCTGCGTGAGTCAGTTTCCTTAAAGATAGGAGTTTGTTTTAGGAAGGATATGAGTCGTGTCCTTGTACAACTCTCCATGCGGGAGTATAAATACGTGCCCGAGGGCCATGGAAAAAACAATCAATCCAATCAAAAAACAAACCAATTTTATCTTATTCTACTTTTTATCGCAATTTACCCTTTTTGTATTAGTTTTAGCTTATCAACGAGTTCTTCAAGCTTCGACGGGCTGCACCATCTTGATCTCCGTCAAATCCTTGCAAGTTCCGCGTGGGAGTACCTCTGAGCTTTGGCATTCCGGGCGCATCGTTGTTTGCCTCGTTCAACTCTGCTCTAGTTATCCTTGATCAATTTGAGCCTTGACGTCCGGGCGCATCGCTGTCGTCTCGTTCAGTTTGTTCTAGTTATCATCCTTGTCGATTGATTGGTCAAATCGACTGGCACGCCTCCGGAATACCGAGATTTGGGTAATAGCCCGAGGTGTTCGCAAATACTGACGCTTTTTGTGTCAACACCTCTTTTGGCACGCTCGGTGGGACTCGACTATACAAATTTATACATCTATCATGGGTGATCACGCCGACGTCAACCAGAGGAATGTCATTAAAGTCTCTGAGGCCGATCTGAAAGATGATCAGAAGCAGGCCATGGAGCGGGCTATGGAGGAATACAAGCAGCTATATCTCAAGTCCTTCAGCCTCAGCAGGAGCGGCGAAGCAATTCAGAAGCAAGATCCGCCGTTACCACAGCAGGTCACGTACGACGCCAATCCTGGTAAGCTACAGGAGATGGTTAATGCTGCTGTAAGTCAAGCGTTAATTAGCCACTCCAGCGTGCTGTCCAATACTGTCTACAATGCTGTTACGCAATCATTCAAAGAAGGGCATGCACCACGATATGTCGGTCCAGCGTACCATCAACCTGGATTGGCATCTACGAGCCCATCGGCAGCACCAATGGCGTCTTCCACCCCTATGGAACCGTTTGCCGATGTGGCTACATCACCAAGACCGAACGCTGGCGGCATCACCAAGCTCAACCCAGATCCAGTCGCGTCGGCAACTTCAGGACCAGCCCCTACTAACTGGTGGGGATACGGTATGCCTCCGAATCTATATGTTGGTTCTAATCTGGTGCAGGGAGACAGTTCAGCTTGGAGGAACTCCACGACATCGGCAACGCAGTCACAGCCGATGGCCCATATGATGCACAACTCTGCGCCTGCTCCAATCGTACAAGTGCCATCAGATGATCTCCAAGTAATTCCCAAGATACCCCTGATGCCACCATCGGCAAGCTCTGTGCCGATGCAACACATTATAACCACCGGCAGTCAGTCTCTGGTGGCGAATTCACAGGCTGGAGTGCCGATTCCCCAAGGTAATCTGGTGATTGATTGCTCCAGAATACAAGAGCCACACACTCCGATCAACTATCATCCATCGGTAAGTCATATGTCGATGCTTTATAATCCAGGATGGGTCAACCAGCCGTCAGCTCAGCAGCCTGGCACGTCAATGTATCATTATGGAGGCCCAACTTACACTCAGAGCGGACCATCGGTACAGCAACCGATGAATGTGACGGTTCAGCCAAATCCGCCGAGTGTGCAGAACTATCCATCGGTAAGTCAACCGATGCATAGTGTTCAGATGACTGGTGCTGCGCCCGCGACTACTACGCATCTTCAAGAGGCACGTCAGCCGACTCCACCAGTCGACAACCAGCCAATGAGTCGGCAAGAGCAGGATGCATATTGGGTCGGTAAGATTGCCGAAGTCATGAAAGAGCAGTTCGGCATCAAACCCAAGGTCAACACATACTCTTATCGGACTCCGTATCCTCCTGCATATGACTTGATTCCTCTTCCAAATTGGTACAAGGTGCCCGATTTTACCAAGTTCTCCGGCCAAGACGACACGTCAACAATGGAGCACATCAACCGCTTCATTATCCAGTGCGGGGAAGCCGCCGGCAGGGAGGAGTTAAGGGTGAGACTGTTCTCTTCGTCATTGTCTGGATCGGCATTCACATGGTTCATATCGTTGCCTCCAAATTCCATAATTACATGGGCCGATCTGGAGAGGCAGTTTCACAAATACTTCTTCGCTGGTATACATGAGAAGAAGCTTACCGATTTGGTCAAGATGAGGCAACGCAACGACGAATTGGTAGAAAGCTTTGTCCAAAGGCTACAGGACGTGAAGAACAAGTGCTACAGTCTGGTGCTTGATGATCGGCAACTGGCCGATTTGGCCTTCCAAGGATTACTGCCGCACATCAAGGACAAGTATGTGTCCCAAGAATTTGACAGTCTAAGTCATCTGGTGCAGAGGATTGCCGATCAAGATATCAAAGCTTTTGAGCCCAGGAAGACTTCGAACAAGAAGGTGACCTTCATCGGGAAAGAAGAAGACTCTGGGTCAGATGAAGAGCTAAATGTCGATGCGGTCGAATGGGTGAAGGATAAGAAGCCTATGTCTTGTCCGTTCGGCCAAAAGGAGACTGAAAGGTTCACCTTCGACATCACCAAGGCCAATAGGATGTTTGACCTATTGCTGCAAGAGGGGCGAATCAAGTTGGCGCCCAACCAAGTAATTCCATCGGCCGAAGAACTCAAGAAGATTAAGTACTACAAGTGGCACAATGCAACCTCACACAGTACCAATGACTGCAAAGTATTCAGGCAGCAGTTGCAGTCGGAAATTGAATCTGGACGTATTAAGTTCGAAAATTCTAAAGTCCAGAAACCGATGAAGATAGATCAGCACCTGTTCCCAAACAATATGGTGGAAATCAGTGAAAAAACCAGTGTGCTGACATCAGAAGCTACCAGGAAGAGTTCATCGGTAGATCCTAACTACCAAGTACCTGAGCACAACGCAAGAAGGTTTGCCGATGACAGAAAGGGTAAGAAGGTTGCTGATGAGGGTAGTAGCGCCAACCGGGCTCCTGGGGTGGTGATCACACACCAACAGCCGAGGCGAAATCATCGGCAATCACGTGAAGAACAATATCGGCAAGAAGAAGAGGAGCACCGGGAATGGCTTCGACACAAGGACCACTGGAGGTGTCCCTTCTTCATTCACTGCTGGGAGGAGGGCATCAAGCTGCCCACTGCCGATAATTGTCCGGAGTGCAATGGGTACCACGCTGCCGATCGGTCAGGTAAGAGACCTTGTTTTGATGATCAGGCACCTAGGTACGCCAAGCCGCTCAGAGAGAGCAGATCGGCACATGACCGACTGGGGGGCAAGCTCAGTGCCCATGATCGGCTTGGCAGGCATGTTGATCAGGGGGAGCTGGAGGAGATGGCCAATGCTAGAGTGCCCGACGAAGAGAGATTCTCCAGAGATCTCAACATCGGAAGAAGTGCCGATGTAAGCAGTGGGAAGCAGCACCAGCCCATCTAGAAGACCAAGCTTCCTCCCTGGTGCCCTAAGGGTTTGACCAAGACCCAGAAGAGGAGGATTCGGCGCCAATGCCGTGATGACCTGTGTGACGATGCAGGATCCTCAAGGGAGAAGCAATGGAGGCCGAAGCGCAAGGACAGGAATCCATCGGCAGACGTAAACATGGTCGTCATGTTGTCGATGGAGTTCATGGCACCCATCAGCGATGATGAAGAGGCTGCCGATATGGCACAATTGGTGCTAGATCCGATGACGGCTGTCTTTGAGAAGCCTGTCGATGACGAGAGGCAGCACTTCAGGGCTCTGTTTATCAAGGTCAAAGTGGATGGTCAGTCGATGACCAAGATGCTGGTGGATGGTGGCGCGTCGATCAATATAATGCTCTATGTCGTGTTCAGAAAGTTTGGCAAAGGTGACCAGGACTTAGTCGAGACCGACATGAAGCTCAAGGACTTCGAAGGCAACGTGTCAACAGCCATGGGGGCCATATGTGTTGACTTAACCATCATCAGTAAGACTTTGCGACAACGTTCTTTGTGATCAGCGGCAAAGGTACTTACAGCTTGCTCCTCGGAAGGGATTGGATCCATGCAAATTGTTGTATCCCTTATACTATGCATTAGAGTCTGGTACAGTGGATCGGGGACAGCATTGAGGTCGTCCGCGGTGAAGCCCCATCTACTGTTGCATCGGCAGAGTTGGAAACTTATGAGCAGACCAGGTGCATATCTGGCGAAGCCTGGGATAAAGAGTTCCTCAAAATTGCTGATTACCACATCAAGCCGATCCAAGCAGTCGGTCCTAAGGAGGAATCTTAATGGATCAGTTCGCCGATGATGGAAAATTGGGGCAGGGCTTTACGTCCGCCGATGACTTGCTCGAGATCGACATCGGCGATGGTAGTAAACCTAGGCCTACTTTTATTAGTGCTAAGTTAGATTCCCAATGTAAACAGTTGACTGATTTATTAAAAGAGAATAAAGATTGTTTTGCTTGGGACTATACAGAGATGCCTGGTTTAGACCGATCGATAGTTGAACATCGGTTACCCATTAAATCTGGTTTCCAACCACATCGGCAGCCGGCGCGCCGATGCAATCCTACTATCTTACTCGACATTAAGGCTGAGATTACTAAGTTGATCGAAGCTGGATTTATTCGGCAATGCCGATATGCCGATTGGATCTCTAACGTGGTTCCTGTGTATAAAAAGAATGGAAAACTTCGTGTTTGCATTGATTTCAGGAATCTGAACAAGGCTACGCCGATGGATGGCTACCCGATGCCCGTTGCCGATCTGCTGATCGATGCTTCTGCTGGACATCAGATTATTAGCTTCATGGATGGTAATGCTGGGTATAATCAAATATTCATGGCTGAAGAAGACATATCCAAGACTGCTTTCCGATGTCCAGGTCACGTTGGCTTATTTGAGTGGGTGGTCATGACTTTTGGCTTGAAAAATGCCGGTGCTACTTATCAGAGGGCGATGAATTTTATCTTTCATAAGTATATCGACACAATAGTTGAAATCTACATTGATGACATGGTGGTTAAGTCTGGAGACTTCAAGAAGCATCTTGCCGATTTGCGGAAGATATTGGAGTGCACAAGGGAGCATGGGTTAAAGATGAATCCTAACAAGTGTGCATTTGGCGTATCGGCAGGGCAGTTTCTGGGTTTCATGGTGCATCAGAGAGGGATTGAAATCGGCAGAAAGTCTATCGATGCAATTAACAAGGTAGTTGATCCTACGAACAAGACTGAGTTGCAGTCTTTGATCGGCAAGATCAATTTCATCAGAAGGTTTATATCCAATCTATCTGGTAAGATTAAATCCTTTAGCCCCCTGTTAAAGTTGAAAGCCGATCAAGAGTTTGTATGGGAAGAAGAGCAGCAGTCAGCCTTAGAGGAGATTAAGAAATACTTGGTGAATCCTCCAGTTTTGGTTCCACCTCAACACGGGAAGCCTTTCAAGTTATATTTGTCTGCCGATGACGGCGTTATCAAATCGGCCTTAATTCAAGAGTTTGAAGGGAAGGAACGCGTGATATATTACCTAAGCAGAAGGTTGGTGGATGCTAAAACCAGGTATTCGGCCATAGAGAGATTGTGCTTGTGTTTATATTTCTCTTGCATTAAGTTGAGGCATTATTTACTGTCGGCTGAATGCACTGTTATCTGCAAAGATGATGTGGACAAGTACATGCTGTCAATGCCGATTTTGAGTGGACGAATCGGTAAGTGGATTTTGGCACTATCTGAATTTGACCTGAGGTATGAATCGTCTAAGGCTGTTAAGGGTCAGGTGATGGCCGATTTTGTTACTCAGCATTGCAATATGGTGAGCTTTGTTGAGATTGCTCCTTGGGCTTTATTCTTTGATGGGTCTACATGCAAGGATGGAGCAGGTATCGGTATTCTCTTAATTTCACCCCGAGGACAGAAGTATGAGATCTCGTTGCCGATTGTTTCTACTTCAACAAACAATCAGGCTGAGTACCAGGCTTTACTTAGGGGGTTGGAGTTACTCAGGGAAGTGCGTGCCGATGCTGTTGAAATCTTCGGTGATTCTATGTTGGTGATTAACCAATTGATCGGGACGTATGAGTGCCGAAGTGAAGTTTTGATTGTTGCCCATGAACGGTGTTTGCAGTTGTTAAGGGAGTTTAGAGAGTATCGCCTTGAGCACATCCCAAGGTTCCATAATGAAGAGGCCAATCGGTTAGCACAAAATGCCTCAGGGTATCAACCGATTCAAAAAGTCACGACATCGGTAACAGTTGTCGATGACTGGAAAAAGGAGATTGCCGATTACTTGAGGGATCCATCTAGGAAAGTTAAAAGGCGTCTAAGGTTCCAAGCTACTAGGTATGTGCTCCTTGACGATGAGTTGTATTATCGGACGATTGATGGAGTTTTGCTTAGATGTCTTGGCAAAGAGGAATCGAAAGAGTTGATGGGTGAGATCCATGAAGGTGTATGTGGAGCGCATCAATCGGCATTCAAAATGAAGTGGATGATCAGGCGGAATGGATATTATTGGCCGACAATCCTTGAAGATTGCTTCAATTATTTCAAAGGGTGCCAGGATTGTCAGAAGTTTGGTAATGTGCAAAGGGCACCTGCATCGGCAATGAACCCTATAATTAAGCCTTGGCCGTTCAGAGGATGGGCTATTGATCTCATCGGCCAAATTTATCCGCCATCGAGCAAGGGGCACAAGTTCATACTTGTTGCTACCGATTACTTTACTAAGTGGGTCGAAGCAATTCCTTTGAACAAGGTGACATCGGCAAACATGGTGGATTTTGTTAAAGAGCACATTGTTTACCCATTTGGTATTCCTTAGACTATTACTACCGATCAAGGAACTATGTTCACATCGGGAGAGTTTGATGAGTTTAATGCTAGCATGGGTTTCAAGGTATTAAACTCTTCTCCTTATTATGTCCAGGCTAATGGTCAGGCTGAAGCTACTAATAAGGGGGTTATCAAGCTTATTAAGCGTAAGATTGAAGAAAACCCTAGAAGGTGGCATGTGGTGCTAAACGAGGCTTTATGGTCGTATCGGATGGCTTGTCATGGTGCAACCAAGGTTTTGTCGTATCAGTTGATCTATGGACACGATGTTGTCCTGCCTTGGGAAATCAAAACTGGTTCTAGGCGATTATCTTTTCAGGATCAATTGACGACCGATGATTATATTACTCTGATGAAGGATGAATTAGAGGATTTAGCAGGTCATCGGTTGAGGGCATTAATTAGCGTTGAAGAGAATAAGAAGAGGGTTGCCAGATGATATGACAAAAAAGTAAAGGCGAAGGAGTTTGCCGATGGTGATTTAGTTTGGAAGTTGATTTTACCGATCGGGACTAAGAGCTCTAAATTTGGAAAGTGGTCCCCTAATTGGGAGGGTCCTTATCGGGTAAAACAGTCTGCTCCTGGTAATGCTTACATTTTGGAAACTCTCGAAGGAGTTGCATTCCCTAGAGCGATCAACGACAAATACTTAAAAAGGTATTACCCTAGCATATGGGTAGATGCATAGTGCTCAGTTGAATGCCGATGAACGAAAAGTTATATAAACATCGGTAGAAATAAACTAGCATTATATTACAAGTCAAATTCAAGCATCAGAATTATGTTTGCCAATACAACAAATGGATTACAACAAAGAGTGGATGGCTGATATCACACGCAGGCGAATTTGCTCTATCTCATCCATCTCTTTAGCATCGGCATCGGCAGAACCCTCGACCGGCTTGATTTTCTTCTTCCACAGGATGGCTTGTCGAGCGTTCTGGTCCCTTTCTTGCCGCAGAACCCTGATGGAATCGGATAGTTGGGTCTTCTTCTGGTTGGCTGCGGTCCAGGCCTCCTCAACCTTTTGTAATTCGGCTAATCATTCTTCTTTCTTTGCCGATAACTGAAGGACTTCTTGGTCGAGGCTGTTGATGGAGACTTCTACTTGACCGATGCTCTTGTGCTTCTCATCGGCGATATTTTTAAACTTCAGCTTCTCTTCCTCGCTCTTGGCTTGAGTGGCCCTATCGGCAATGCGACGCAGAAGCCTCTGATACTGGATCTGTTTGATGTCGAGGAAGGTTGCCTGGAGAAGGACTTTTGCCATATCGGCAGGGAGATGATCTTGGATATCCTTGAAGACAATCCTTGCTGCCGATGAATCCTGAATGAGCTGAGACGCATCTTGTAGTAGCAAGGAAAGCAACTCTTCCAGCTTGGATTTCATCTATACCGATAAGGTTGGGACCGAACTCTCCTCTTCGTCCTCATCGGGGATGTCGACCGCAAAAGAAAACAGACTGTCTGCTTGGATAAGGCCTTGGCGTTCGTCTTCATTCTGAGGGTTCAAGCTATAAGAGAAGAGACTGTCCGGAGAGTCCTGAGCCTGGAAACAGAGGGGTTAAAATATGTCGATTGTAAAATTATACTATAAGCTTTAGAATGATCGACTTACCATTTTGAAGCGGACCTCCTGCCTAGGGCTTGGTATACCGGATGGTCCGGCTTCGTCTTGGACATCGACGGCGGATGCCGATGATTGGGCCCTTGCTGGAGAGGCAGCCGACGCCACTGGTGCTGGTGTTGTTATTGTCGGCGTCGCTTCCGATGCAATGGCCGGTTCTTGTGGCGGTGACCCTACTCTATCATCAGGGACTTTGGTTGACGGTGCTGATGCCGATGTTGCCTCTGCTGCTACGGCGGGTGGAGTTGTTTTTTCACCGGGTAGTCTGGCCGATGGTGCCGATGATGATGCCTCCGCTATTGTAGCGGGTGGAGTTATCTCTTGGTCTGGGACGTCGTCCATCGGTTGATCAGGCACGGGGATCGATGGAGGTTCTACCGATGACCCGCCGACGGTTGGTGCAACGGGGGCCGATGAGGGTTCCATCGATGGTGCATCGACAGTTGATGGTGCGGTTGGAGCCGATGGCGAAGGAGAAGCCAGCCTTAGGCGCCTCTTTTTTGTTGGTGCAGCCACAGGGGAACCAACCCGCTTGGACGAAGACTGAGGGGCATCGGCAGCTGGGCTGGAAGGTGCTTGTCTGCTGGAAGCAGGTGCCGATGACCATAGTGCCTGAAAAGTATAAAACAAGTTATACAAGATGGAATGTTGCCGATGAAACAATATGTAATCGGTACGGGTAAAGATGGATTTACTGCATAAACCCACGTCAGGGCAACGGCAGCGGCCGATGTAGCCTGGGCTTTTGTAGGTGGCGGCGTAGGTACCTGTTGAGGCGTGAAGGCAGCCAGCGTCGGAGCTTTGGTGCCGATGATGGATATGGGGCCCATTATCCGAAGATTGAAGGGCCTGCCACTATTGCTCGTTGTGGGGATCGGATCATCGGCCTGTCAAGCGCAAAGGAGTTAAGTGCCGATGACGAAAGTAAAGTAATAAAAGTACATCAGATGGAAGACTTACTGCGTCATCAGGATGATGTAATCGGTGTCAATCAGGTGTCGATAGTAGTGCGAAGACTTGGCGAATAGCTGGCACTTCCACTCTTGCCACCAAGACTTGTACTCATTAGTGATGAAGGAGGTTGGTGACCAGGAGGACAAGTCGATATCTGATGTATCGGCGTCGGCGGGAAGGTTGACGACTTTGTTCCAGTCTAATGCGCTGGAGATTGTCTGCCTTTGTCTCACTACTTTGGAGTAGCAGAGTTTGATCGGCAGTTGGCCAAATGCCAGTTGTCTCGCCGCTGCCGATGGATAGTAGAACTCGTAAGATGGAGGGGCATTCTTCCGGATCCAAAGATGTTCACTGGAATCGCTCGGGGAGTGATGTTGGCCTTCATGATTGCTCGGTTCTCAGGCAGGTTTACATCGGACAGGTTGAACAGCAACGGGAACTGTTTGTGCTCATCGATATATGGCCACCAGGTCCGTTCTGCGGAGGGGAGACCGTTGTAGAACTTCTGGAAAAAGTAGCCGAAGTACTCCGTATCGGCATCGGTACCTGGCAGTACTATAGTAGCCTCTCCAAAATTAAGTGGAGGGCGAGTTGCCGATTCATCATCCCCATATCGGTAATCTTCCGATATATCTCTTGGGAATTGTTGGGCAAACAGATCAAACTGAAGAGCCTTGTGCATGTGTGCGTTCAACCACAGATTGACAAACCACCAAGGGCCTCCAAGATTGCCGATGGGTTCTCCTAGCAGTAGCTTCTGGGATACTTGGTGTAGCAATCGGTATACTGATCCAAGAAGGTACCTGCCTAAGGGGAGCCTTGTTCCATCGGCAAGTAGCTCAGCCGCTGGAAGGTGCATGGTGGTCGGGCCGATGGTTTTGCCGCAGAAGACAAACTTCTCCAACCACATGTTTAGGAAAATGGCGTGTTCCCGTTGGTTTCCCGATCCGGTTTTCTGGTTCTCCTTGATGTAACCCGTCCAACCGCCGATGTTCTGGGTATTCATCTTATACTCGGCTTTTCTGTTGAAGAGGGTGAAGGTATCGGCAGAGGTGATGTCTAAGCCGGTCAACATGTAGACATTGGCAAGGGTTGGGGAGGATGGTCCATGCCTAAAGAGGAAGGCGTTCATGCTATCGGACCAGAAATATGACGCTGCTATTAACAAGTTTTCGTTCTTCTCTATATCGGCAATTGAAAGCCTGATACACTGATCCAGGCTGTGTTCTTGCCAGTACACTTGCTGTGATCTGGCTACCCTAAGGTACCAATTCTTCCAACCCTTGGTAGGCTTGGGCCATGACCGGAAGGCGTCCTTCCACAATCCTAGACCGAAACACTCGGATCTGAATGGTACCCGATTGGTTTCTGCATTGATGATAAAGGTGAGATCTGGATTGCCCATGGGGCCTAAGCAGCTTAAGTTGGAATCAGCAAGTGGGATCACTATCTTGTTGTACAGTTCCTAGGGTTCGAAGAAAAGAATGAGACGAATCAGAAAAATGGGGATAAATCCGAGTTTATGCAAGAAAAAGAACCAGCGAAGGGTTGGATTAGGCGGAGATGGAACCTTACCTTTGGGATGTCGACTTGGATCGCCATTGGAGTTGAAGGGTGCTTGCAGTTCGTCCTTGGATTGCGGAAGGGTTCTGTTTGCCCGAGCTCGTGTTCTTCGGAGCGGCTGGAGGTTGAAGACGAAGGCGGGAGGGTGAAAGTGAAAATGAACTCGGGGTAAAAAGGTAGTGTTGATCCCGGTAACTTTTATAAGCCTGCTCAGGGGCATTTCGGGGTTCCGTTTCACACTGTGTAGGAATGTGGGGAGACCCGCGGTAGATACGCGCGGTGATCGAGGTGGTCTGCAACTGGTTGTGCTACAATCGAGGGATTTTATTATTAAATTGCAGTTCCACACGCGGAGATCAAGGAAACCGTGCGTCCATCTCGGGGGTAACGGTTACAGCAACGGCTACAGTGGAGAGAATTTCGGCACGTAAAGTATTATACATCCCGAAATTGGGGGGCATGTGTTAGACACCGTTTTTCAGCACGTGACAAATGAGCTAAGGTTTGACTGGTCAGCGGTCGTTCACCATCGGATCGGTAAAGTATGAGCCAATATTGCCGATGGGAGTATACTGCGGGAAGACTAAGTTTGATGCCGATTGCCGATAAAGAGGTATCGTCGATTGCCGATGAAGAGTCCTTGCCGATTGCCGATGGGGGTCATTGCCGATTGCCGATGAAGGGTGGTTGTCGATTGCCGATCGGAAAAATATTGCCGATGCCGATAGGCGTGACTTAGCACTTGGTGGCAGCAGAAGACTACCGGTGGCCAAAGAAGGAAGTCGCAGGGGTCTGCCGATGGAAAGTTTCTATCGAAGAGAAGCATAAGGAAACTGGTGTTTTACCACTATTGTTATTATTATGGTAGCTTGAGTCCGGCTCTTGCATGAGTCGTTTATTTTCCTTTAAAATAGGTGTGTTTGTTTAGGGAAATAAATATTATTGTTTTAGATCCGACTCCTGCGTGAGTCAGTTTCCTTAAAGATAGGAGTTTGTTTTAGGAAGGATATGAGTCGTGTCCTTGTACAACTCTCCATGCGGGAGTATAAATACGTGCCCGAGGGCCATGGAAAAAAACAATCAATCCAATCAAAAAACAAACCAATTTTATCTTATTCTACTTTTTATCGCAATTTACCCTTTTTGTATTAGTTTTAGCTTATCAACGAGTTCTTCAAGCTTCGACGGGCTGCATCATCTTGATCTCCGTCAAATCCTTGCAAGTTCCGCGTGGGAGTACCTCTGAGCTTTGGCATTCCGGGCGCATCGTTGTTTGCCTCGTTCAGCTCTGCTCTAGTTATCCTTGATCAATCTGAGCCTTGACGTCCGGGCGCATCGCTGTCGTCTCGTTCAGTTTGTTCTAGTTATCATCCTTGTCGATTGATTGGTCAAATCGACTGGCATGCCTCTGGAATACCGAGCTTTGGGTAATAGCCCGAGGTGTTCGCAAATACTGACGCTTTTTGTGTCAACAGAAGCGGTTGATGTGCTCCATTGTTGACGTCTCATCTTGGCCAGAAAACTTTGTGAAATCCGGCACTTTGTACCGATTTGGGAGAGAAATCAAGTCATAAGCCGGAGCGTACGACGTCCGATAAGAGTATGTGTTAACCTTAGGCTTAATGTCGAATTGTTCTTTCATCACTTCGGCAATCTTATTGGTCCAGTATGCATCTTGTTCCTGTCGACGCACTGGTTGGAGGTTGATCGGTTGGACTAGTTGATACACCTTTTCATACCTCTGCGGCAAATAAACCGGACCGGTTGGCGCAGGTGCAGCATTGATTCGCTGAATATTATGCATCGGCTGATTTGCTGATGGACCATTCTGAACGCCCGTTGGGAGGTACTGATACCCAGGCTGTACCACCTGGTGTTGGATCGGTGCTTGACTAGCCCATCCATGATTACAAGTCAACCGCATGTAATTTGCCAATGGTTGATAGCTAGCTGGTGCCTGTTGCTCTTGCATTCTAGAGTAGTCAACAAATTGGCCACCTTGATGCGTGGATACTCCAGCTTGAGGATTTACCACTGCCATGGGTTGACTTGCAGCTGTGTGGCCTTGTTGTATCTGTAAAGAACTTACCGATGGTGGCATAAGAGGCACTTTGGGTATTACCACTTGAAGATCTTCCAACGGCAATTGCACAGTTGGGGAAGATGTAGCATAATGCACCATAGGGATTATCGGCTGCGAAGGCATTGCCGATGCCATGGGACCCTTCCATCCTGTATTGTTACTTTGGATCAGATTAGAATCAACAGATGGATTTGGAGGCATACCATATCCCCTCCAATTGACTGGAGTTGGATGATTCTGGGTAGCAGGTCCCGACATTGCCGACGCCACTGGATCTGTACTAAGCTTGATGACGCTTTCAGGGCTTGATCTGGGCGACGTAGCCACATCGGCAGACGGATCCACAGGAGTGGAAGACGCCATTGGAGCTGCCGATGGGTTTATAGATGTCAATCCAGGTTGATGATATGCTCGACCAACATACTGGGATGCTTGTCCTTCCTTGAAAGATTGCATAACCGCATTGTATACGGTATTGGACAGCACACTATAGTGGGTAATTAAGGCCTGATTTAGCGCAGAATTAACCATCTCTTGTAATTTACCAGGATTAGCGTCGAAAGTGACCTGCCGTGGCAACGGCGGATCTTGCGTCTGGATTGCTTCGCCACTCTTGTTTAGGCTGAAGGATTTCAGATACAACTGCTTGTACTCTTCCATAGCCTGCTCCATAGCCTTCTTCTGATCTTCTTTCAGATTGGCTTCAGAGACTTCAATGACATTGCTTGGATTGACACCAGTATTCTCCATGAGACTGAACTGGTCCCACTGGGTGTGCCAAAAGAGGTGTTGACACATAAAGCGCCAGGATCTACGAACACCTTGGGCTTATACCCGAATTCGATCTTCCAAGGTGTGCGAGTCGATTTGACCAGTTAATCGACAAGGACGATAACTAGAACAAGATTGAACGAGGCTCAGCCTTGATCAAGATAACTAGAGCAGAGCTGAACGAGACAACGGCGATGCGCCCGGATGGCAAAGCTCAGATTACTCCCACGCGGAACTTGCAAGGGTTGACGGAGATCGAAGAGATGCAGCCCGTCAAAGCTTGAAGAACTCGTAAACTAGAACTAATGCGATAAAAAGGGTAAATTGCTAGAAAAGTAGATGGAAATAATAAAGTCTTTGATTTGATTGTGTATGTTATATGTCTTTTTATTGTCACGGCCCCTAGGTACATATTTATACTCCGGCAATAGGAGTTGTAGATAGACACGACTCGTACCTTTCCTAAACAAAACAAACTCCTATTTTAAGGAAATAACTGACTCGCGCAGGAGTCGGGCCCAAATAACAGTAATATTTTCCTAAACACCTCTATTTTTAAGGAAATAAATGACTCGTGCAAGAGTCGGACTCAAACTTCTACAATAATACCGGTACAAGAACACTAGTTCCCTTATCTATCCTCTCTTCGATGAAACTCTCCATCGGCAGACTTTTCCAATCTGCAGCTCTCCTTCTACTACCATCGGCAACTTGCTTCCATCTGCAGCTTTCCTGTCTTCATCGGCAACAAACTCCCATCGTCATCGGCAATGCCTTCTTGCCTCCATCGACAACTTTGCTTAATTCTTATCGATAATCTAATCAATGACGTCCTGATGCCGATAAGAAACAATCACCTTGCCGATTGACACAATCAAATCATATTGATACGTGCCAAAAAATGGTGTCAACACACCATGACACGCCATCCGATATGACCACAGAGCCTCATTCAACACTATATGCCACCTTCTACGGTTTTCTTCAATCTTGCGCTTGATAAGCTTAATGACCCCTTTATTCGTTGCTTCTGCCTGACCATTAGCTTAAGCATAATAAGGAGAAGAATTCAATACTTTGAACCCCATACCAGCAGCAAACTCATCAAACTCTCCCGATGTGAACATGGTCCCTTGATCGGTTGTAATAGTCTGAGGAATACCAAATCGGTAAACAGTATGTTCTTTCACAAAATCTATCATGTTTGCCGACGTCACCTTCTTTAAAGGAATCGCCTCAAGCCACTTTGTAAAGTAATCGGTGGCAACAAGTATAAATTTATGCCCCTTACTCGATGGTGGATAAATCTGGCCGATGAGATCAATGGCCCATCCTCTAAACGGCCAAGGCTTGATTATAGGATTCATTGTCGATGCAGGTGCTCTCTGAACATTACCAAACTTCTGACAATCTTGGCACCCTTTGAAGTATTCAAAACAATCTTCAAGGATTGTCGGCCAATAATACCCATTCTGTCTGATCATCCACTTCATCTTGAATGCCGATTGATGCTCCCCACACACACCTTCATGGATTTCGCCCATCAATTCTATTGATTCTTCTTTACTAAGGCATCTGAGCAAAACTCCATCAATCGTCCGATAATACAATTCATTATCAAGGAGTACGTACTTGGTAGCTTGAAACCTTAAACGCCTCTCAACCTTCCTAGACGGATCCCTTAAGTAACCAGCAATCTCTTTCCTCCAATCATCGGCAACCATCACCGATGTCATCACTCCTTGAACCGGCTGATATCCCGAAGCGTATTGTGCTAACCGATTAGCTTCTTCATTATGCAGTCTGGGAATGTGCTCAAGGCGGTATTCTTTAAATTCCCTCAATAATTGCAAACACTTTTCATAAGGCGCAATCAAAACTTTGCTTCGGCATTCATAAATTCCAATCAACTGATTGATCACCAACATGGAATCGCCAAAGATTTCAATAGCATCGGCACCCACATCCCTGAGTAATTCCAACCCCTTCAAGAAAGCCTAGTATTCAGCCTGATTGTTTGTTGAAGTGGAAACAATCGGCAATGAGATCTCATACTTTTGCCCTCTAGGTGAAATCAAAACAATGCTGATACCTGCTCCTTCCTTACACGTGGATCCATCAAAGAACAAAGTCCATGGAGCAATCTCTACAGAATTCACTGCACAGTAATGCTGAGTAACAAAATCGGCCATCACTTGACCCTTAACCGCCTTAGCCGATTCATATCTCAAGTCAAATTCTAACAGTGCCAAAATCCACTTGTCGATTCTTCCACTCAATATCGGCATCGACAGCATCTACTTAACCACATCATCTTTGCATATGACGGTACATTCAGCCGATAACAAATAATGCCTCAACTTGGTACAAGAGAAGTACAAACACAAACATAACTTTTCGAAGGCCGTATACCTGGTTTTAGCATCCACCAGTCTTCTACTCAAATAATAAATTATGCGCTCCTTCCCCTCAAACTCTTGAATTAACGCCGACCCGGTAATACTGTCATTAGAAGACAAATACAACCTGAAAGGCTTCCCATGTTGAGGCGGAATCAAGACTGGAGGACTCACCAAATATCTCTTAATTTCTTCTAAGGCTGATTGCTGCTCTTCTTTCCATGTAAACTCTTGATCGGTTTTCAGCTTTAACAATGGACTAAAAGACCTAATCTTCCTAGACGAGTTAGATATAAATCTTCTAATAAAATTAATCTTGCCGATCAACGACTGTAACTCAGTCTTGTTTGTAGGAGCAACCACCTTATAAATTGCATCAATGGATTTTCTGCCAATTTCAATGCCCCTCTGATGCACCATGAAACCCAGGAACTGACCTGCCGATACACCAAACGCACACTTATTAGGATTCATCTTTAACCCATGCTCCCTCATGCATTCTAGAATTTTCCACAAATCGGCAAGATGCTTTTCAAAATTTCCGGACTTGACCACCACATCATCAATATAGATTTCAACTATCGTGCCGATGTATTTATGAAAAATGAAATTCATTGCTCTCTGATAAGTAGCACCGGCGTTCTTCAAGCCAAAAGTCATCACGACCCACTCAAACAAACCAACATGACCTGGACACCTGAAAGCAGTCTTGGATATATCCTCTTCGGCCATGAATATTTGATTATATCCAGCATTACCATCCATAAAACTAATGATTTGATGTCCAGCAGCAGCATCAATCAACAGATCGGCAATAGGCATAGGGTAACCATCCATCGGCGTAGCCTTGTTGAGATTCCTGAAATCAATACAAACACGAAGTTTCCCATTTTTCTTATACACAGGAACCACATTAGAAATCCATTCGGCGTACCGACATTGCCGAATAAATCTAGCTTCAATTAATTTTGTAATCTCAGCTTTAATATCAGGCAACACCATAGGATTGCATCGGCGCGCAGGCTGTCGATGTGGCTGGAAACCAGATTTTATAGGTAACCGATGTTGAACTATTGATCGGTCTAAGCCAGGCATCTCTGTATAATCCCAAGCAAAACAATCTCTATATTCCTTTAATAAATCATTCAACTGTTGTTTACATTGAAAGTCTAACTTAGCACTAATAAAAGTAGGCCTATGCTTACTACCATCGCCGATATCTACTTCTAATAAATCATCGGCCGATGTGAACCCCTGGCCAAGTTTTCCATCATCGGCGAACTGATCCATTAAAACTCTTCTTCAGGGCCGACTGCTTGGATCGGTGTAATTTTGTAGTCAGGGACCTTGAGGAACTCTGTATCCCAGGCTTCTCCTGATATGCACCTGGTTTGCTCATAGGTTTCTGATTCTGCCGACGCAACAATTGACGGGGTTTCACTTTGGATGACCTCAATCTTGTCTCCAACCCATTGCACAAGGCTTTGGTGCATTGTGGAAGAAATGCAGCAATTAGCATGAATCCAATCCCTTCCTAGGAGCAAGTTGTAGGTGCCTTTGCCACTGATCACGAAAAACGTTGTTGGCAAAGTTTTACTGCCGATAGTTAATTCAACGCATACGGACCCCATAGCAGGTGACACATTGCCTTCAAAATCCTTAAGCTTCATGTCTGTCTTGACTTAGTCTTGGTCACCTTTCCCAAGCTTCCTGAACATGACATACAGCATTATATTGATTGATGCCCCACCATCTACCAGCATTCTTGACACAGGTTGCCCCTCGACCTTTCCCTTGACAAACAAGGCTCTTAGGTGCTGCCTCTCATCATCGGCAGGCTTTTCAAAGACAGATGTCATTGGGTCCAGCACCAATTGTGCCATCTCAGCAACCTCTTCCTCAGTATCAACGGGCGCCATGAACTCCATTGGCAATATCACAACCATATTGATATCTGTCCATGGATCCCTATCCTTGCGCTTTGGCCTCCATTGCCTAACTAGAGATCTCTCCCTTGAAGGATCCTCACCGTAATACAAGTCTTCTTGTCGTTTGCGTTGGATCCTTCTTTTCTGAGTCTTCATCAGACCTTTAGGGCACCATTGAGGAAGCTTACTCTTCCAAACACGTTGGTACTGCTTCTCACTGCTTGTATCTGCACTACCCCTTATGTTTGGATCTCTGGATAATATCTCTTCATCGGGCACTCTTGCATTAGCCATCTCCTCAATATCTTCCTAACAAATACGCTTGCCAAGCCTGTCATGTGCACTGAGCTTGCCCCCCAGCCGATCATGCACTGATCCCTTTTCCCTGATCGGCCTGCCATATCTAGATGCCCGATCGTCAAAGCAAGGCTTCTTTTCCAACCGATCGGCAGGATAGTAACCGTTGCACTCGGGGCAATTATCGGCAGTGGGTAATTTGATGCCTTCTTCCTAGAAATGAACAAAGAAAGGGAACCTCCAATGATCTTTGTGTCGATACCACTCTTGACGCATTTCTTCTTCTTGCTGCCGATATTGCTCTTCCCGTGATTGCCGATATTCTTGCCTTGGTCGCCTATGCGTGATTATAACACCAAAAGCCCTCTTGGCATTGCTACCTTCATCAACAACCCTTTTACCATTTTTGTCATCGGCAGATCCTCTTCCCTTCACTTCATGCGCAGCTATTTGATGTTTCGGATCTACCGATGCGCATTTCTTGGCAGCTTCTGACATCAGCACTTTAGTCTTTCCACTAGTTTCCACCATGTTGTTTGGGAACGGGTGCTGGTCGATCTTCATTGGTTTCTAGGCTTTAGAATTCTCAAACTTAATCCGCCTAGACTCAATTTCTGACTGCAACTGCTGCCTAAAGACTTTGCAGTCATTGGTACTATGCGAAGTCACATTGTGCCACTTGCAATACCTGATTCTTCTAAGCTCTTCGGCCGATGAAATTACCTGGTTAGGTTCTAGCTTAATCCGCCCTTCTTGAAGCAACAGATCAAACATCCTATCGGCCTTGGTGATATCAAAGGTAAACCTCTCAGCTTCTTTCTGGCCAAATGGACAGGATACCGACTTCTTATCTTCCACCCATTCAGCAGCGCCGATGCTTAGCTCCTCATCTGACTCAGAATCTTCCTCTTGCCCAATGAAGGACACCTTTTTATTCCAAGTCTTCCTGGGCTCGAAGGCTTTAACATCTTGATCGGCAATCCTCTACACAAGATGGCTCAGACTCTCAAACTCTTGAGATGCATACTTGTGCTTGATGTGCGGCAGTAATCCTTGGATAGCCAAATCTGTTAATTGCCGATCATCAAGCACCAAGCTGTAGCACTTGTTCTTCACGTCTCGCAGCCTATGAACAAAGCTTTCTACCGATTCATCATTACGTTGTCCCAACTTGACCAAATCGGTAAGCTTCTTTTCATGTACACCAACGAAAAAGTACTTGTGAAACTGCTTCTCTAGATCGGCCCAAGTAATCACAGAGTTTGGAGGTAGTGAAATAAACCATGTGAATGCCGATCTAGACAATGATGATGAGAACAATCTTACCCTCAGCTCATCTCTGCTGGCCGCCTCTCCGCACTGGATAATGAAACGGTTAATGTGCTCCATTGTTGACGTATCATCTTGGCCAGAAAACTTTGTGAAATCCGGCACCTTGTACCGATTTGGAAGAGGAATCAAATCATACGCCGGAGGGTACGGCGTTCGATAAGAGTAAGTATTAATCTTAGGTTTAATGCCGAGCTGCTCTTTCATCACTCCGGCAATCTTATCGGCCCAGAGTGCATTCTGATCTTGCCGATGCGCGGGTGGGATGATTGGTTGCGGCAGATGATTCGGAATAGATGGCGCAGGTGCAACTCCAGCTTATTGAATGGTATACATCGGCTGACCTACCGATGGACCACTTTGAAAGCCCCCAGTGTTGAATTGTGGCATCATATTCATTGGTTGATGCATTGATGCTCCACTCGGAGCGCTTCCCAGGTATTGATATCCAGGTTGTACCTCCTGTTGCTGAATTGATGGCGGAGTAGTCCAACCAGGATTATAAGTCATCGGCATATAACTCACCGATGGCTAATGATTAACTGGAGCCTGTCGTTCATGTATTCTGGAGTAATCAACGAATTGAACACCTTGAGGCACCAGTGTTCCAGTTTGAGGATTTACCACCATAGGTTGACTCCCAGTTGCTGCACCTTGATGC